>CP092863.1:174765679-175365679 GCA_030710605.1 Cordylochernes scorpioides | reverse complement strand
CTTCAGCCCGGACCGCCTCTATTCAGATTGTATGTCGGCCCTCGTCGTTATCAATCTGGAAAAAGGGCAACTCGCGCATCAAATAATCCAGGAGCTGGAGATGATGACGCGGGCTCCGGAGCTCCCTTGGTTTAGGAGACACAGCCTCATCGAAGGTAATGAGTTCGCAGACAGGATCGCTAAGGCAGGATGCTTTAGAGGTAGATCACTGAGGACCCCAGTGACCAAGAAAGAAGTTTATAGGAGGATCAGGGGTCACGTCCAGGACTTATGGTTGGACAGATGGAGGAACAGTGTGAAGGGGAGAGAGGTATTCAATGGGGTAACAACACCCAAGTACCTCTGTAAGGTAATGTCCCACAAACTCATTAGGGTAGTTCGGGACATGGGCTCTTCCCCAAGTCTCCACAGATTTAAAATTAAGAGAAACCCTGATTGCGTCTATGGAGAAAGGGATGTGAATGCACGCCACTACGTCTTGGATTGTCCAAGGGTAGTGGGTGTGCAGGAAGAGAGAAGGAGGGCGAGGGGCGCGATCGAGTGTAAGCTGCTGAGAAATCACAGCAAGCTTCTTGAGAAAGCCCACGACGTGGCAGCTGAGCTTTTCCTCAGCTGTGAGTGAACAGAGTTGACCGGGGGATGCCTCCCCGCGGTCCCTGCTGGACACAGTAGATAGTTTCCTATTTTGCTGTGAATAAAGGCCACCGGTATAGAAATCCTTCCAGACACGTTGTCTGGGAGGTGGTGTTTCCAGGTACAATGTCCAAGCACTAGCTTGGATACCGTTACTTGGCTTATGAGTTGAACAGAATAGCAGCGAAGGGCATGCTTCGCATGCCGACTTGTGGACTGAAAGGTCTGGGTGGCCATCTGCTTCTAGGGTGTACCAACTGTGCTTAGGTGGGATCCTCCAGTTCTTGTTTATTTTGGCTACTGTTTCTATTTCTTTAAAAGTAAGTTTATTTTTCTGTAGCCAGGGTTCTTTTGTGCCTTTTTCCGCTAGCGCATCAGCAGCTTCATTGCCTTCAATGCTAACATGTAAGGGTATCCATTGAAGGTGAATTTTTGAGGTATTGAGAGTTTTTGGAGATAACCAATTATGTTCCTGCTTACTTTGTCTCTAAGTTCCCCTGTGTGACTCAAGTGTTGTATGGCACTTCTACTATGAGTAAGAATCCATATATCGTGATGTTTAGTATTTCTGATGGATTTTAAGACTTCATAGAGATGGCTATAAGTTCTGATCTGAATATTGAGCAAAAATCTGGGTTTCTTCTGTTCATTTTCTCATTGCCATTGTGGTTTTAATGAGAGAGCCACTGCCAGTGTGTCCCAACTCGTCTCTGCTACCATCGGTATAGATAGTTATTGCATTTTTAGGAATTTTATTAATTATTTCTAATGATAATTGTTTTAAGTATTCTGGATTTTGGTATTGTTTGTTGGTGGGTTCGTTTAAAGTGGCATTAAAAATAACATTTTGTTAGTGGTTCGCATGTAGATATTTTTTTCAGCTAAATAATATTTTTCCACTTTATATTTTAAAAATTCATTTCTTTTGGCCAGGTGGAGAGGGCCTTCTTTTTTGAGTCTTATATTGGGTTCCCAAATAAGTATGTAATTGAAATTTCTGTGTTTATTTTCATAACTCTTGATTTTGTTTATATATTTTAGCAGATTGTAGCCTATTCTATCCTTTAAGGGCATAATGTCTGCCTCGCAAAGTACAATATTATTAGGGCAGGTATTTCGAAGACCTGAAATAATTCTAGGTGCATTTAGTTGTATCCTTTCCAGTGTTTTTAGATTTGTTTCAGATGCTGTACCATAGATTTGATATCCATATTCCAAGATAGGTCTCATTAGAGATGTGCAAGTTAATTTTAGTGTTGTCGCTTCAGCTCTCCACTCTTCCTGAAATATATTTCAAGATTTTTAGTCGGTCTCTTCCTTTTCTAACAAATCCTTCAATATGTTTACTGGAGTTAATTTCTGGATCCAGGGTGTAGCCGAGATATTTAGGATGTTTATTATATTGCAATTGTTGTTCTTTCAGAATAATATTTGGTCTTATTTTGTATAGTTTCTAATCGGTAGAAAAAAGACAGGTTTTAGATTTTTGGGGGTTAAATTCTAATTTATGTTTATTAGCAATTTTTTCTAGGTGGAGAATAGTCTTGTTCAAATCTCTTTCAGCTTTTTTCCAGTTAGTGTTGCTGCTCCATAGAATAATGTCATCAGCGAAAGGTCCAATATTGGTTTTATGTGAAAATTTGTCTTCTATGCCTGCAATAAATTGGGTGAAGAGAGTTGGGCTAAGGACTGATCCTTGTGGTATTCCTTGGTACAATTTGAAGGTTTTAGATAGAGTGCCATTATATTTGACCCTGATGTATATATTTTTAAGGGAATCATTTATCCAAGTGATAGCTTTTCCATCAATTTTGAAATGTTTGTATAATTTTGTAATTAACTTGTTTTTCCATACCTTATCAAAAGCTTGTGTAAGGTCTAAAAAGCAGCTATGGTGTGGTTAGTTGGCTTTTTGTTTTGTGCATCTTTTACCTTTTGTGTGAAAAATAAGAGTTGGACTATTGTCCCATGTCCTTTCCTAAATCCATATTGTTCTTCTGGTAAGAGATTTCTTGTGTCGGGGTGGTAGGTGAGTCGTCTGAATATAATTTTTTCCATTAATTTGCAGCAAATATTTGTGAGGGAGATAGGTCGGTAGTTTTTTGGGTCATCAGCAGATTTGTCAAGTTTTTTAATGGGAATTATTGTTACATTTTTACAGCCTTGAGGCAATTAGTTGCTGGTGTACCATCTGTATTCTCAATCATATTTGTGTTTTCAGTTTGTGGCTGGACTCTGTCAATTTGTTTTGCCAAATTCCAAAGTTTTGTATTTGGGTTTCTTGGGTTCAGGTTTTCACAAGTTTGTTTCCATTTTTCCCTTTTCACATTTACGTATAATCTTTTTATTTTTGCAATCACAATGTTCAGTTCAGTTCTACAATTTGTTTGGTTTTGGGTGCACTTTTTTGTAGTTCATTTCTTTTAGTTATAAGCGTTTGAATATTTTTGCCTGGTCTGTATAATTTGGAATCCATTTCTTAATATAACCTCTTGGTATTGAAACTTTGGCTGCTTTAATAATGGTGTTTTCGAGAGATATCATATTACCCTTTTTGAAGTTCCATAATTTTTCTTAATTGAGCTAGTTTTGGTCTTGGTGCTAATTTCTATCAAATTAGGCAAATGATCACTTTCAAAACCTTTTAATATTTGCTATTTGCATTTGTGGAAAATGTCAGGATAGTAGAAACTTATATCAAGGGCTTGTGCAGTATTATAGCTGTAGGAATGATGGGTAGGATTCCCATCATTTAAGCACATGAAGGCATTGTCGTCAAATATGTTTGATGGTATTTTGCCTCTTGGGTTTGGCGTAGAACATCCCCATAGTTGATGTTTGGCATTAAGGTCACCTAAAATAATAGTGTTGTCTGTAAGAAATTGAGCCATTGTTCCATCGTCAATAAATGTATTGTTTGGAGGGTGATACATATTGTATATGTTGATGGCTTTGTTTTGATTGAGGTAGACTTTGATACCTTGGGTTTCGAGGTCTAATGTGTTTGGAATATTAACGGCTATTACCTCATAGTACAAATTATTGATTAAAAATGCTAGGCCACGCCCTTTAACAGCATATACAGATGGATCTTCAGACCTTACCCTGAGTAATGGAGGGGCCGGAATTAACATAATACTGCAAGATGGAACAAACATCAAAATCAAAGAAGGAGCAGGACAGATTTCGTCAAACTTCACTTGTGAACTGACAGCTATCTGGAAAGCCCTTGATGTATGCCTTAACAAACCATCCCTGCATCAAGCAGAAGGAATTTTAATATACAGCGACTCCATATCCGCTCTAGAAGCAATTCAGAAGGGCAATACTAAAAGTACCACAGAAAATACACTCGTTACTTACCCAACTGGAACCATTGGAGAATAACTGCATTCTACATTGGATCCCTGCCCATGCTGGGATCTGGGGTAATGAAATGGCATTTGAATTGGCAAAGGAACCCAGAAAGTTAAACCAAAGGAAAGAACAAATGTCATTATTTGACGCTGATTCTTTGTCAGAATACAAGATAATTAAACACAAAAATAAGAAAAGATCAAAATGCGAAATAAACTCTGAGAGAAAAATGACAAAAACTATAACAAGACTTAGAACAAAACACTATAAAGGAATGACAATATACATCCAGATGGCACAAGAACCTATAGGGCATGCAACAATTGTCCTGGTGTGGAACTTACACCTACCCACATATTCTCATGTCCAGCAATGGCCGCAGCCTTGCAGAAATTTGACATAGACCCAGAGCAGCAGCTTTACACACCCAAGATAGTGGACATTGCTGCTGATGTGATGGAGATGCATGGTACATCTGAGGCTCTTTATTGGACACGACAACAACAACGGCATTCCAGAGTAAAATAAATTATCAGAGATAGATACATATTTTTCAAATGAATTAAAATAAATATAATCGATACTGAGTGAGAGTTGAATTGGAAATATTAGAAATTTATTATCTTCGGAAACAAACCGTATCTAAAATATCAATTTTCTTTTTGCTACATGTTTTAATTTGCATTTACCTATTTTACATATCTCTTATTGTATTTGAAAATCGTTAACCAATTCTTCATACTTTTGGCGAAGTGGTGTTTTATTAATTTGTTTTTTGATATTATTAGGGTTCTTTCCTGGTATTCAAAAAGGAAAAATACGTGTCGATCAGTTATATTTTTCAATTTATCAAACAATTTGGCCGCTGAATCTCTGATTCTGGTAGAGCGCCATCTGGCGAATAAAATTGTAACTAAAATCAATTTCGAATTTTACATTATTTGCCATAAAAAATCCCATTGCATCCTGAACACAATGGTGTTTACCGCATTGCTCTAGCGCGAATATTCGCGGAGTTATTAATTTTTAAAGTTGTGCGGGACTTTTGGATCACCCTGTATATACATTATAAAAAATGAAATTAAATATAACATTTCCCCTCACTCAAAATCACAATATATTCCCGCACCGGTTCGAATCCTGTCGACTAATCATATATTCCGTTTGGAGAGAAAAAAAAAGTTATAAATTATTAAGTAAATGTTTAGATTGTCGAATGCAAATTTTGCTTACAAAAAAAGAACAATGAAATATCAATTATTAGCAAATATGCTTATTTAAAAAAAATTAACTATATAATATTATATTTTTGGCAAATGAGTTTATTAAAAAAAATAACACATTTAACCAACCCAAAAGAAAAAAAAACTATATACAACAGAACAAAAATAATAATTAAAAGCTTTTTGTTTTTTGGTCAAATTTGAAAAAAATATTTATATATTATAAAAAAAATTAAATTAAATATAACATATATATGGAGAAAAAATAGTACAAATGTGATATTGTACTGGGATAAGGTGCATAAATTATTTTAAAAATATCTCCTTATCGTGCAACTGAAAGTTACTGATGGCTTGCGTCATCTATAGGAATAAATATCAACTATTCTCGTTGATTTTTAATTATCCCAGAATTGGCCAAATACCCATTCTTGATATTTATTCCGATAGATGGCGCAAGCCATCATCAACTTTCAGTTGCACGATAAGGAGATACCTCTTTTTAATAATATATATGGAGGTTTCTCCATTCTCCGTGTGAGGCAAGCAACAAACGAGAGGGCCACCCAAACCGTGACAAAAAACAACAAAAGATGTCTACAACAATCTTCTTACCTCTAGGTGTTTATTATGTCGGCAGACGTTAAAGTAGGTGTCTCGTTTGGTGCTTCTGTAATTAGGACTTTCTTCATATCATAAATAGAACTAGAGATCGTCTGCTTTTACATTGGCATCGTGATTTGTGGCAGTAGACCAACAATGGAAATGGTTGTAATTTCTGAATGAAAGTTATTTTTGTTGAATTTATTCTATGGACATTCTGAGTAACTTAGATTTTTTTAGTATGGTATGATACAGAGGGTGTTCCATGATAGACATAATAAAGAAATAAATACCTGATTTGAGGCGTAAAGAATAAAATAAAAGATTATATATTTACATATGTACAGAAAGAGCCGGCCAACAGGAAACAGCAACAATAGGTTTATATGGGGAAAGCCGCGATATCTGGCGGTCGAATTTACAGATTAGTGTTTGTTACAAAAGTTATTATTTTAAAATAGAATAATTTTATATAACATATAAATATATATTTGAAAATAGAGTAATCCATAAATAAATCTTTAATTAAAAAGGCATTTTGATACAATGTATGCTTTTTAATTAAAAAAAATATATTTATATATAAATATGTTATATCAAAATATTATTTTATTCAAAATTATATTTCATAGATTCAAATACTCTGTTAAATCGATCGCCAGAGGTAACGCTTCCCCTATAAAAATTGTTGTTGTTTCCCAATGGCCGGCTCAAACCTTTTGTACATTATGTAAATACGTTTTTCATTTTTTATTCTTAAGACAGGCAGTACATTTATCAAATTATGTTTTTATATATCCCATAAGCTTATTTAAAGCTAATTTTGATCTTTAATATTTTTTATTATACTTTCAAGATTTTAACTACGACTGCAAACAACCCATTCAACATACCAATATCAAGCAGAACATCTAATCTTTTTTTTTCTAACATATATATATAGAACGCAATTTTATGTATACCAAATAAAATAAATAAAATTTCTATATGTAATAAAAAAAAGAAAACATGAAATATTCTTAAAGATGTCCTAATCAAAATAAAATAATGACTTTATGTTTACACATAAATAACTTTACCTCAATTAGATAGAAAAAAAGGAATGAATTGTATCTTAACATGGTCAAAAATATATATACCTGAAAACCAATAAAAATATTTCTCACTGACTTTTTGATAGATTTCTCTAGCTTCTTTATTGATCGCTATACGTCAAGTGTAGTCAGTTTATCAAATCTTAATTTACCTTTTATTGCCCTCTATAACTTAAAGGCACAGCGGGTTATTTGAAATATACATTGTCAGCATATCGTAAATTTTGCTGGAGATCCAAATTAGATCGTTCTGATGAGATTGTAAGAATGATTGGGAGGGTTAGTCTAGCAACCAATAAGGTTCTTTCATCCTGAAATTTATAGAATGTCTTCTTGTCTTGAGATGTCTTCATCTATTCACCTGCCAACAGAGAAGTCCTCTGTTCGTTCTAATTGGTCTTATCAGTCTTTCTTTCACTTTCTCAAGGTTGGGGGTTGAAGGATGAGTTTTACTTTCCCTTCCCTACAGATTCTTCTCTCTCTGTCGCTAATTGTGGACTAATTACCGTAGGGGATTGTGAAGTTGTTTCTGGGATCCCAGATCACATCATAAAGACATTGTATGTTGATCGAGTGGTTCTTTTTATATGGATGTTTAGCTGATTGTCTCCTTTTTTATTTATAATCATTTTATTGCTGCTAATTCCTTTTTAGAAAGAATGTTCCTTGAGAGATACACATTGCAACAACTATATTTACTGGAAGTGTGTTTCTTTTCAATAATTTCATCAAATATTATCTCTATAGACCTTATCGCAATGATATTAGTTTCAATTTATCATTAACTAATATCATTTCAGCAAGGTCTATAGAGATAATATTCGATGTCCCAAATAAATTTACTGACAATGTGTTTCTTTTCAATAATATCATCAAATATTATCTCTACAGACCTTACTGCAATGATATAAGTTATTGAATGAGAGGGCTTGGTTCATCATACTGGCAATGTGTTTCTTTTCAATAATATCATCAAATATTATCTCTACAGACCTTACTGTAATTATTTTAGTGTCAATTTATATAAAACTAATATTGCAGTAAGTTCTGTAGAGATAAAATTTGATGAAAGGTCTTTCTGTATGGAGGCTTAGACGATTGTCTCTTTTTTCTGTTTATAACGATTCCATCGCTGATAATTCATTTTAGAAAGAATGCTCCTTTAGAGATACAATAGAATAGATTTATTATATTTTAAAATAAAATTCACAATATATTACAATTAATTATAAAAATTTGTAACAAATATATTTACTAGCAATGTGTTTCTTTTCAATAATATCATCAAATATTATCTCTACAGACATTACTTCAATGATATTAGTTTCAATTTATCAATAACTCATATCATTCCAGTAAGGTCTGTTGAGATAATATTTGATGATATTATTGAAAAAAAAACACATTGCCAGTAAATTTATTTATTACAATTTTTTTTGATAGATAACAATTAAATTTATAAATACAATTAATTATAATAGAAACAAAATGGTTGAATACCTTTTATGAAACTTATTCCAAATATTCGGGTAAAGATTACTGTCCAGTTATTTAGAATTTTATAATAAAAATGTGGAAAAAGAGAAAAGTCGTGATTGAATCATTCAAAAATACTACTAATATAAAATTTAGATATCTCTTGATTCCTCTTTATAATGGAAAAAAGAATAGAATCAATTCGGTAAAACAAGATTCGAATAATAGAAAAAAAATTGGCAATGAAATGTTTCCGAAGGGTAAATTACAGTTAAATAGCTCTTTCTAGACGTCCGCATTGTCTGAAGATAAAGACATGGTAGAGGGGGAAATGCCCCAGTGGGGAACTGTAATTTGTAAGAAATCCCTGCCAAAGACAAAGAGCACCTGTTACTTATGCAAAGGTAATGATGATCCTCAAGGATCAGTCGTTAGGAAGCCCCAGTTGGAATATATTATCTAGGTACCCCTTACTACCAACGGTGGCCTAATAGTGGAATGTGGGAAGCCCCTTTCTTATGATTCTCTATTAGAGACACACTTTGCTCAAATTTGCATAATTAGCTCTAATACTAGATATTGGTTAACTTCTAAATGTGTTTTTGAGGTTCAAAAAGTGTCTCCCTAGGGGGTAAGGCATTTTTATATTTTAGAATGTACCAAAAGAGGCACTTCTCCTTTTAATTGTTGTACACGCTTGTTCTGCGGTACAACTACTACAATAGGAACGATACAGAGAAAATCAGCATGGCCCCTGTGATACCAGTTCGGCGGTACAACTATTACAATAGGAACGATACAGAGAAGATTAGCATGACCCCTGTGATACCATTTCAGCGGTACAACTACTACAATAGGAAGGATACAGATAAAATTAGCATGGTCCCTGTGATACCAGTTCGGCGGTACAACTACTACAATAGGAACGATACAGAGAAGATTAGCATGACCCCTGTGATACCATTTGGGCGGTACAACTACTACAATAGGAAGGATACAGAGAAGATTAGCATGGCCCTTGTAATACCAGTTCGGCGGTACAACTACTATAATAGGAAGGACACACAGAGAATATTAGCATGGCCCCTGTGATACCACGGTACAACTACTACAATAGGAAGGATACAGAGACGATTAGCATGGCCCTTGTGTAACCAGTTCGGCGGTACAACTACTACAATATGAAGGATACAGAGTAGATTAGCATGGCCCATGCGCAAGGATAACACGCAAATTCGTGAAGCGTTCCTTTTAATTGTTTATCAGAACGATGATACTGTGCATTACTCTAGTTAAAAACCTCACTAGTGATGATAAAGAATGAGATATAACACCATTTTTGTCAAATTGAGACAAAAAAGCCAACCTGTATTGTCTGAATTCGCCAAAAATGCTATTGTGGATCATTCTTTTATCATCACTAGTAAAGTATTTTTTACTACAGTGATGTACAGTGCTATGGTTCTGATGCACAATTAAAAGGAATGATGCCTCTTTTTGTACATGAATATCATTCTCCCACAACTTTATATTATATTCCAGAATGTTGTTTATATCTTTCTGCGTTAGATTAAAGTTAAAAACGACAAACTCTTTTTGTATGGAGATCGAATTGCTGATTTATTATGAAATTGGGCGAATTTTTCTATATTGCTATTAAAATGAAAGAATATATATTAGGTTCAAATAAATACATATTATCTATAAAAGTGATATTAAGAGTTTGATAAAAATAAGTAAAAATAGTTAGCTATTTTAAACTTTAATATACACACAGAAAGTATAAATTCTTCCATGTCGCTCTTAATATATATATATATTTTTTCTTTTTTTAAGAGAGAGACAGAGGCAATTTTGTTCATACTTAGTTATCTCGTGTGTCTTCAATAAAGGTCATGGTAATATCTTTCAAAGTTATTGTTAGAATCCCGATATACATGCTAAAAGGTAAAACTTCCTTAAGGTTTGTTCATGAGTGTATCTTTCAGAGTTATTGTCTGAATCCCGATATACATGCTGAAAGGTACAACTTCCTTAAGTTTTGCCCATGAGTGTATCCTTTAGAGTTATTGTCTGAATCCCGATATACATGCTAAAAGGTACAACTTTCTTAAGTTTTGCCCATGAGTGTATCCTTTAGAGTTATTGTCTGAATCCCGATATACATGCTAAAAGGTACAACTTTCTTAAGTTTTGCCCATGAGTGTATCCTTTAGAGTTATTGTCTGAATCCCGATATACATGCTGAAAGGTACAACTTCCTTAAGTTTTGCCCATGAGTGTATCCTTTAGAGTTATTGTCTGAATCCCGATATACATGCTAAAAGGTACAACTTCCTTAAGTTTTGCCCATGAGTGTATCCTTTAGAGTTATTGTCTGAATCCCGATATACATGCTAAAAGGTACAACTTTCTTAAGTTTTGCCCATGAGTGTATCCTTTGGAGTTATTGTCTGAATCCCGATATACATGCTAAAAGGTACAACTTACTTAAGTTTTGCCAATGAGTGTATCTTATTACATAAAGACCACGATAAATAATAAGTTTGAGTGATTTTAATACTATTCGTATATAAAACTTTAGTGTAAGGTTTTAATCAATAAGATATTTTCTTAATCCTCAATGTACAATAGAAAAACATCAGAACAGAGTTCCAGCACAGTGCTACATTGTAAGTACTGAAGAGGAAAGAGCATTGCGTGAACCAGCTTCATCAACGGACCAACTTTGCGTAACCCGGGGAATGCTAACTGTGATGCAAGTCACTTGAATTATTCTCCTCATCTTTGCTCAACGTAAATTCTTTTATAATTAGAAAGAACGGGGCTATACGCTCTCCACGTTGTGGTAACCTATTTGTATATTTAGAGAAGACACTTAAATCTCAGTGGAATTCTCTTATTGTATAGACCAGGGGTTAGCAAATTACGGCTCGTGACCACATGCGGCTCTTTGAATGTGAAGTTGTGACTCTTTAGTTTCATAAACTTGTTCAAAATATAGATTAGCCTGTCTATAGAGCCTCCTCTAAATAGCGCCTTCCTCTCTAATATAATTTATTTTACCAATATTTCAGTTGGCTGAACGCCAACCTTTATCAAGGTATTATAACATATTAATGTGCTAATAATACCTGAATAAAGGTTGATAACACCTTGATAAAGGTTGGCGTTCAGCCAACTGAAATATTTGTAAAATAAATGATATTTTGATCCAATATATGCCTTTTTAATTAAAGATTTATTTATAAATTCCTCTATTTTCAAAACTTAATAGACTACTTCTCTAAAGCCTATCATCTCAATACAATAGTGTAAACAGGAAAATTGACCTCCTTTCGCAGTTTATCCATATTAAAAGACAAGGTAATGATCGTTTGGAACATGTTCAACCACAATAGTGATGGTATCGGCAAGGTGTTTGGCATCAAAGTATCAGTGAACATTCCTATCTTTCCAAATGGAATTCCTACACAGTTCCATACAAAATTTATAGCCACTCAATTTTTCACATCACACGACCAGGAATACTCACATAAAAGAGGTCTATCAGAAACACCAAATTGTTCCTGCAGAGAAACTGAACAAACTGCTTTTCACCTTATCTATGACTGTCCGAAATTTACAGAAGTGAGACATCGATTATTCCCTGATCTAAATTATTTAACTCTTTTACATCAGCCACTTTGTCTATATAAATTTTATGAACTCTGTCGAATAAAATTAATATGGACCCAGAACAGCAGCTTTACACACCCAAGATAGAGGACATTACCACTGCTATGATAAAGATGTATGGGGACATCTAAGGCTCTTCATTAGACACGACAACAATAGAAAATTGACCTGGACCCAGAGCAGCGGCTTTACACACCCAAGATAGAGGAAATTGCGATTGCAGTAAAAGAGATGTATGGATGCATTTGAGGCTCTTCATTAGACACGAAAACAGATACAATGTGAGCAATATTAGACGAATGTCAGGGGAAAACTCAGATCTCTACAAGAGCAGCAAGATTCAGGTCGGTCGGGTGCAAGCTTCATCTATCAGACGAGAGGAGCGGAAGGCGACGTTTGTTCTGGAACTCGACACTTTCCCAAAATAAAGAGTAAAAAATATCGGCCGAGCCAAGGGTTGTTTGTGGACGTGGATAATTAAACGGCGACCGGGGAGAGATAAATGAGATGGTATTACGGAGTAGATCCACTGACGACAGAGGAGTTGAGTCGATCTATCTTCAGACATAGCCTCACTGTCTTTCAAAGTCATTAATAATTAGAATGATCATGGCTTCAAAAATCAATAAAACTCTTCAATATTCTCAGAATTGTGAACCAAAAGAGAGATTTAGCTAGTTACTCAACAAGCGAGCCCTCAATGAAGATTCACTATCTTGCAATGCCATCAATAATTAGAATAATCTTGTCTTCAAAAATCAATAAAAATCTTCAATATTCTACAAATTGTAAACCAAAAGATAGATTTAGCTAGCTACTAAACAAGTGAGCCCTTAATGAAGATTCACTATCTTGCAATGTCATCAATAATTAGAACGATCTTGGCTTCATAAATCAATAAAACTCTTCAATATTCTACAAATTGTAAACCAAAAGATAGATTTAGCTAGTTACTCAACAAGCTTGCATTCAATAATGACTCACTGTCTTGCAATGCCATCAATAATTAGAATAATCTTGTCTTCAAAAATCAATAAAAATCTTCAATATTCTACAAATTGTAAACCAAAAGATAGATTTATCTAGCTACTTAACAAGCGAGCCCTCAATGAAGATTCACTATCTTGCAATGCCATTAATAATTAGAACGATCTTGGCTTCATAAATCAATAAAACTCTTAAATATCCCTCGAATTGTGAACTAAAAGAAAAGCGAGAGTTGTTGCTAGCTACTCAACAAGAGCTCCTTCACTAAAGACTCACTGTCTTGCAATGTCATCAACAATTAGAACGATCTTGACTTCAAGATAAAGTGTCATATTCTATATATTCTATTATACATATGATATAATATGTTTTCAATAAAATTATTGTAAATTGTAAACCAAAAAAGAGATGTTTCTAGCTACCCAACAAGCGCGCCCTCAATAAAACTCACTGTCTTGCAATGCCATCAATAATTGGAATGATCGTGGCTTCAAGATAAAGTGCTATAATCCGTCTATTTTAGGATACCTATGACTCAATAAAACTCTTTATTGTTCTCAGAATTGTGAACCAAAAGAAAAGCGAGAGATGTAGCTAGAAGCTCAAAAAGCGCCCCTCAATACATTGCATCGCTATCAATAATTGGAATGATCTTGGCTTCAAGATAGATTGCCATAATCTATCTATTTTAGAATACATATTAATCAATAAAACACTTCAATATTTTAGAATTGTGAATCAAAAGAAAAGCGAGAAGTGTAGCTAGCTGACCAACAAGTGCGCCTCAACACAAACTCACTGTCTTTCGTTGCCATCAATAATTATAATGTTCTTGACTTCAATATAGAGTGCCATGATCCGTCTATTTTAGGATACATATGAATCAATAAAACACTTAAATATTCTCAAAATTTTAAACCAAAAGATAGATTTAGCTAGCTGATCAACAAGCGCGCCCTCAATAAAGACTCAATGTCTTGCAATTGTGAACCAAAAGAAAAGCGAGATAGCTATCAGTTCAACAAGGGTCCTCTCAATTAAGCCTCCAGAAGTTAACCGTGTCAATCCGCGACAATTTATCTCCCAGTACTGTTTGCTACACCAATAATTACCGGCAGACGATACTTAGACATCACGGGGCGACATAATGCCCTCATTTAGGACTATTTTTCACGGACCGCCCTGTCCTTGTAGATAGGTAGGTTGAGAGTGCCCCTTTTGTTTAATAGATCCCGCTCGAGGTTTATGTAGATTACAGTCATTGTGCCCCTGACAATGGGCCAGCCTCAGGCCACTTGCAGAAGCCGCTCGCTCTCTCTCTCCATTAGAATTTTCAAGCAACGACCTTGTAACTACGCCCATTGTTTCATTCTGCTACTCAAATTGGAATTTTTATACCTCATTTTACTTCTTTTTTTTCACATGTATGTGGATAATGGAAGGTTTACCCATTTATCCTAAATTGGAGTTTGCTACCTGAAGATTAACGTATTGTTCTTCTAAACTTGTTGTTTCCTCTTTGGGAGGTGTAACAATTGAAGGCGAAGTTAAGCCTTGACTGCATTTTCTTTTCGCTTTTTCTTAATTTGCCTATGTAATGAGCTATCTTTCAAGTCTCAATTTAGTTTCTGATATATATTTAGATGTCAATATAATTATTAATTTACAATACTCATGCCAAAATGGTATCTACATTGTCCTATTATCTCGGTTATTCTATACAAACACACTTTCTTTTCTCTTCTAATTTTTAAATGCATCATTTCTAGGTGATATTGATTTTTTAACGCAACACTTTTGTTATAAATTTGAAAGAAGAATCCTTGACATTTGAGTATTATCATTCAATATTTAGGTAAATTGAATCATTTCCGAGTCCGACTTCCAAGTCGTTCCGCCAAGAGATCAACACCACAGAGGTCCGTAAGTCTCTTGACCTCACGGACAATACAGCAGCTACCCCAAAATTTTTATATCTCAGAAGCATGGACAAATTCCTGGATCAGCTCCGATATCCCAAACAAGAACTTCATCACAAGCCCAAGTGTCAAGATCCCAGGTTTTTCCCTCCCTCGACGAGAATGGGTGCTTCTAAACCGCTTTAGGACAGGTCAGGGAAGGTGTGCAGAGCTGATGAAGTTATGGGGCTACACCAAAGATCCAAATTGTGCCTGCAACGTCCCACAACCAATGTCCCATATACTAGATGACTGCCCGCTGTACAAATTCAATGGAGGAATCTCCAATCTCCATTTTGTCACCCCGGAAGCCCTGAACTGGCTGAAGGCCTTGCCTCTCAGACTTTAATGACCGATATGTCCTCACTTCTTTTTTCTAGATTTAATTCATTTTGTCTCCTCTCTAATTGTAAATACGCTGCTGTATCACCTCATAAGCATAAATAAATATTTCCATTTATTCTTTTCCTTTATAAATGCGTTTCCTATGGGAATATATAGGAATACTTCATCCATAAGGTTAGAAATAATCGTTATTTATCCTTAAAATAAATTTCGATTTTGCGTTTAAAAGAAACATGCGGGATAATTTTCAAATGTCGTTCTACAATTATAAGCCGCATTATATTGTATTATAAACTTTTGTTCAACATAATTACCCTTATCACAACATATAGACATGTGGTGCACTTAGCGTAAAAAGCAGTCACTAACTTCTCCCAACCATGATAATCATGAACTGTACCATGTGTACTAGGGATAAAAAAACCCTTCATCAAGAATTTCTCTAACTTAGCATCTATATAATCAGAATAAAGCTGAATACAATTGTAAAGTGATTTGGAAATTAAAACTAGAAATACCTCTACGAGCGCCAACAGCGCGATACGCGTTCGTGGATGGTTTTTCTTGATTTAACAAGATTTTGGGTGGCCAAATATCAGGGAACAGTTTAAATCAATGTTTAGTCGATTTCTGTTCCACCAGATGGTGCTCTGCTATCTGAAAAGCACATGTTCTCCTGGTCAGGATATGCTTTTTTATTTTTTAATATCTAAACCTGACCTTCTTAATTAAAATATTCTATATACAAATATAAATATTTTAATTCTTAAAATTAAAGATACTTCGGCCAGTATAAATCTTAATATTATCTCGACGTTTCGACAAAAGGTTTGTACTCGTTAGGAGCAAACAAAATTTAAAACATTTGGTAAGGCGTTAAAAATTATAGAGAAATTATTAACGTCTTGCCAAACGTTTTAAATTTTGTTCGCTTCTGACAATAACAAAAGATTTTTGTCTAAACTTCGAGCTAATAAAAATATTTTTTTTCATGATAAAATTGTAAAAAACGATTAAAAATATAAAAATAATTTCCCAAAATGAGTTTCTTATTTTAAAATAAAAAAAAATATTTACTGGCCGAAGTATCTTTAATTCCAAGTACTATGAATACCGGCCAGGCAGCCTCTATCTTTACGATAAATATTTCACAGATATTTACAAATGTTGATTGAATTCAGTTAGGATTCCAAAAAGTAGTTGTATCCAGACGTACTATTCGAGAAAAAACGCCATCTGGTGTGTGAAGGTAAAGCCAGGTGCTATGCTGATTTGTATTCATATAACATTTGGATGATGGATAACGGTGGCTGGGTTGGCACCTATTCTCTTCTGACATCTTTCATGGGACAACACATTCAATTGGTATAGGCGACGGCAAATATAATACCCAATTTGTTTGAAATTTTTAACATTTTTCAATTGAAAATCCTTATTCCAAAAGACAATTGGTATAGGCTATTCGACGAATAACTATAATACTTGATTGGTGTGAAATTTCTAACAGTTTTCAATTAAAAATACCTATTCTAAGAGGCAATTGGTATAGGCTATTCGACTATATTCGATTAAAACTGGAAAAATTGAGTGGTTTGAAATTTCAAACATTTTTCAATTGAAAATACCTATTTCAAAAGGCAATTGGTATATGCTATTCGACGAATAACTAGAATTCCCAATTTGTTTGAAATTTCAAATATTTTTCAATTGAAAATATATATTTCAAAAGGCATTAAGAAAATCTCTAAAGTTTGATAGCTTGTATGTCTTCAATACGTAGTCAAGTTAAATGACCTCGGGGAGTATCAACTTCAGCTGTATCCTATGGTTTTAGTCTGTATTAACGACTTACAAGTTTTTTTTTTTCACATGACATACTCACAGACAAAACTTTTAAAAGTTGAAATTCTTTGATGTCTATTGTCGTCTGTTTTTAGCTTGTAAGGAGACAGAGTCAATTTTTTTTAAAACTTGGTTATGACTTCAACGTGTGTCTTCAATAAAGGTCACTGTAATATCTTTCAGAGTTATTGTCTGAATACCGATATGCTTGTTGAAAGATACAATTTCCTTAAGTTTTGTTAAAGAGTGTATCTCTCAGAGTTATTGTCTGAATCCCGATATACATGCCAAAAGGTACAACTTCCTTAAGTTTTGTACATGAGGGTATCTTTCAGAGTTATTGTCTGAATCCAAATATACATGCTGAAAGGTACAACTCCCTTAAGTTTTGTCCATGAGTGTATCTTTCAGAATTATTGTCTGTATCAAGATATACATTCTAAAAGGTACAACTTTCTTTAGTTTTCTATCAATAAGTGTATATATTAGAAAAGTAAATTCTTTACGTGTTTTTTTTATAGATATGTAACATGCTTTGTATTTATTCATGTCAAATATTTAATTATTATTTGATTTTTCTTCATAGTTAGGCAATCGGTAACACTATATTTTCTTTCCTTTCTCTAATTTTGCATATGTTATTTTCTTGTTTATATAGTGTCGCGTAAAAAATAACACTCGCCTTGTAAAGCTTTAAGAAGCTGAACTTTCCAAAAATAAACTTAGACGTTGAGTTTTAAATGACTTCCAAGAAAGATATGTTTATTCTCTCTCTGCCCGTGGCGTGATCTCCTCGAGCCACGAGTCACAAGCTCTTCTACCCTTTTAATGCTGTGTTTTCTTAACTTCTTGAAATAGAGGAGAACTTCAGATCATATATAAAAGTAAATGCCACAATATTATGATTAACCCTGGTATAATTAAATTAAATATTAAAACACAAAGTATTCTAACTATTTTACACAAATAAATTTACTGGCAATGCGCTTCTTTTAAATATCATCAAATATTATCTCTACAGACCTTACTGCAATGATATGAGTTATTAAATGAGAGGGCTTGGCTCATCAGTAGTGAACCCTCTCAGCGGTTTCGCTAAATTAATCTCTAGACCGCTCTACTATTGTATTGGTTTGGTTTGTTATATACCCTGCAGTATCTATGGAAGGCAGCTTAGGGGTGTTTAGTGAACTATGGACATAAGCTTATAGGTCTGTAGAGGTACATACACATATAATTTCAAGGTGTTGCATCGAGCAAAGCTCTTCCGCAAACTATGTTTTCATAACAAATTTATATTAGTAAATTAAATTTAATTGCCATCTATCGTTAAAATTTTACACAAATAAATTTACTGGCAATGCGTTTCTTTTAAATATCATCAAATATTATCTCTACAGACCTTACTGCAATTTACTAATTTACTAATATTCTAATTATCCTTTATTTCTATATAGGACACTTTATAAGATCATATCATGGATGTAGAAAGTGAAATTTTCGAGATGTAGTGTTCTGGTTTGATGAGGGTCTTCACCGTTTTGCTAGATATCATTGGTCATGCAGTCCATCATTCAGTAAATGTACCGCCGATGGTGCAAGTCGATATACTGGCAGCTAATGGACACGTGTGAATGGTCGCACCCGGCCGTCTGCCGTGTATTGGACTTACATTTATACTGATGATGTGTAACTTCCACAGAGACAAACCATCTGATTAGCAGCTACCTCCCTAAACCTTCGTAAAACAAGAACAACATTTCCCTATAAAACACAGACAACAATTAGTAGATATTTTCAAATATATTCTCACAAAGAGTATCTTTTTTATTTAAAAAACTTCTAGTGTGATAAAATCGATATTATAGTAAGCCCGTTGAAGAGAGATTAATGCTTGAAAGCTAGCGTTTTTTAAATAAAAAAGATACTCATTGTGATAATATATTTGTAATTTTAATACTTTTTTTCACAATTTTATCATGAATAGTTGATATTTATTCCGATAGATGGCGCAAGCCATCAGCAAACCTTAGTTGCACGATCAAGAAATGCCCCTTTTTCTCAATATACCCACCTGATACAAGTAAATTCACTTTTGTACTATTTTTTACAAACTACAATGAAAACCATTTAGGCTGTCTGGAATATAGAAGCTCCATCTATGATTCTTTCCTGTAGTAAATCTGTATAAGACCGGTAGTCTTAATAAATCTGTTTATGTGTGAATAAGGAATCGCGTATTTGAGAGAGAGGACGTAATTTTAGTTTTGACACAAAAAAAGAGAATGTTTAAATAGGATAAAAAACATAAGAGAATCGAGCTCTCATAATTTTTAACTGTGAGGGAATATTTCTAAATGAATCGCCACAATTTGCAGTCCATTGTATCAGCAGAATTACAATGACAAGGAGTTTAAAATGGTAATGGGATGTATTGACTCATCCATCCAAGTTGTCTTCGCGGCGGAAATTGGCCTGCAGCCGCGGGGGACCTGAAATTGATGTGGCATTGTCACCAGGATCCTGGTCTCTGTCGTGGTCACCCAGCTACACAGTTTGATGTATAAATGGTCCAATGAGGTCCAAATGTAGCTGAAATTGATGTGACATTGTCTCTGTCGTCGTCACCAGCTACACAGTCTAATGTATAAATGGTCCAATGAGGTCCAAGTGTAGCTGAAATCGATGTGACATTGTCTCTGTCGTGGTCACCCAGCTACACATTCTGTTGTATAAATGGTCCAATGAGGTCCAAGTGTAGCTGAAATTGATGTGACATTGTCTCTGTCGTCGTCACCAGCTACACAGTCTAATGTATAAATGGTCCAATTAGATCCAAATGTAGCTGAAATTGATGTAACATTATCACTGGGATCCTGGACTCTGCCTACGTCAGGATAGATCCTTAAAACCACATATTCAACCACACGGCTACAATACAGGCCAGTTACCTTATAGTGACCTATGTAGTTTTGAAAAGAATATCAGAGAACATATGTTAAATATAGCTATAGCTAAATATGCTTTCTCTCTCTCTCTCTCTCTCTCGGTCACGGCCGTGAGGCCACGCGGCGATTGAGCTCCGTACTTTTCGCCAAAAGGTACGGTCGAAATGGAGTTTTCAAACTCCTATCAAGTACTCGCGGAGAGCCAAGAGGATGGGGAAGACGATGGTGTAACTCCCATCCAGGAATTAGCTACCAATACCGAGAGATCGGCAGAAGAACATCTTGCCTTATCAACAGCCAGGAAAACAACGAGTGGGGATGCCCCCTCGGGGTCAGCTCAAGGTCAACCACGTGTGACAGGGGCGTCGTCTTCAGCGGGCGCCGTTGTGACAGCTGACGCGTCAGCAAACAGGGCCCAAAACGGATATGTAAATTCGTCTACAAAGAACGGCAGCGATGCAAATCGGGCTGCGGAAACAATCGATAAAAATGTGAATTGGGCGGATCAAGTGGAGGCCGCGGATAAGGATGAAGATCCTACACCTTTCATCCAAGTGAAAAAAAGGAAAGCGTCACCTCCTAAAAGCCAGCCGACCAAGGTTGCGAAGTCGGAATCCAGCGCTCCAAAGCCAGCTGGGAATACACGAGTTTTCAACAGGAATCCCGTGGCAGCCATCAAAAACACCAGGCAACAGCAGCAGATCAACAAGGCCAGATCTGCAGCAGCATCCTTCGATCAGGGCTGCTTTATTGAATGGTGCCCGGATTTCGATCACCTATGCTACATGAGGGCCTTGGAAGAGAAGCTGGGAAGGGGTTCCGTCTTCCAACTCATGAGAATGTCTGGCCACATGCTGGCCAGTCTGTCCAGTGTGGAGAAGGCCGAGCGCCTGATCGAGGACGGACTTACAATCGGAGACACCATCCTCAGAGCGTTCCCGTATAGGAAAAGGGCAGAAAAAATAATTATCGGGAACCTGCCCATCGCCGTAAAGGAGGAGGATATAGTCGCAACCCTGCGGCCATACTGCAGGGTCGTCTCTCTGGCCATCGAGATTGTCAACTGCGAGGGCTACTCCTGGGCCACAGGCAATAGAGAGGCCTTCATCCTCATGAATGATGGCATGAAGCTCCACCAGCTCCCTGGAAAAGTGGATATCAAGTCCAAGGGAGAAACAACACCTGCCTTCATCACGCACGGCGTGAAATGCAGCATGTGCCATCGCCAGGGACATCGGCGAGCCAGCTGCCCCAAGAGAAACAGGGAGGAACGCCCCACTAATCAACAAACACCCAGGCAGGACCCAGCGCGCCTTCCTCCTACCACTCAGACGCCGTCCTCTGCAGCACTCGCCGTGACTCCCCCAGCAGCGCTTGGCAGGCCTCAGGAGACCCCCTCCAAAAGTGTCTCGGCTCCCGCGGCGTCCACTCCCGTCCAACCAACGCCTGCTACAAGCGCCGCAAAATCACCAGCGGAAGGGGTGCCTTTCTCCAGCAAAGTTAGCGAGGCTAAGTTAGCTGTTCCTACCCTGCCCCTCCCTTCTGTTCCCAGAGTGCAGGAGGAAAGCTCTCGGGAGGAAGAAACGCCGAAGAAGGCATCTTTGGCTCTTGAGCAGCTGAAGCCAGTCCTTGAGCGACTCCCTGACACCATATTCAAGGACATTGAAGCGGCGGGCGTTGGGAGAGGAAAGGTGATTCAGGCAATCGCCAACAAAGGCCCTATGAAGGCGCTGATCGCTGCCCTGAATCCCGAGCAGGCGGCCTGCCTGACTGACCTCACCACCAAGTTGATATTCAATATAGAGGATAAGGCCTGCCACCTCTACAAGCGGCTCACCACCATCAGAGCTGCAGCTAATAGAGGGATGTCATGACCTTCCGCATGGCATGCCTCAATGTGCGCGGCATTGCCGTTCGCGAAAGGAGTGTGGAGTTGTGCTGCTTCCTTAAACAGCACGCAGTTGATGTCGCGTTCGTCCAGGAGACGAACGTGCTGGCCCTGAACAATGTCCGGGACCTTTGCCTGGGATACAGCGCCGTCTTCGCGCCATCATCGACACCCAGGGGATCCGGCCTCGCCGTCATCTTGGCGCCGGGAGTCAGCGTCCTCTGGCATCGTGTCCTGTGGCCAGGCAAGATTGCCATCGCCAGCGTCAAGATCCGGGGTCTCGAGACCCGCGTCATCAACTGCCACCTCTCCCACACTCCCGAAGAACGGCATCTCCAACTGCAGATCATCGCAGAGGAAGCCATCAGAGAAGATGCGTGGGCCCTCGGCGACATCAACATCTCCGAGGAGTCTTCGAGCGACATCGGGTCAGGAGCCGTGGAAGCCTTCGCGGAACTCCTGGACCGGACCGCCCTCGTCGACATCGCCGCCATCTTCGATGCCGCGCACCTGCCTACCAGGGTCGCCAGTTATGGAAGCCGGGTTGACGCCGCCCGTCTGGATCGAGTCCTTATACCATCAAGACTCTCTGGGCGCGTCACCCGTTACTGGACCCTCAATTACCGCAACTCGGACCACCGTGCCATTCTTCTCCAAGTGGGGGATCCCCCTTCACCGCCTGCGCCATCCATCTCCGCGCTACTGCGATCAGCGCCAGTCATCGAGAGGATTGAGGCGCTTCTTAGCGAAGCTTCGCAGGAAATCGAAGGCATCCGTACTGGAGATCTATGGGGAAAATGGGGAAAATTGAAGCGGGAACTCGTTGAAGACATCAAGTGCCTCTACGTTCCCCGCGTTGAAGATGAGGACTACGTCACCAGGGCAAGTCGGTTTCTTCGCTCCAGGCTCGAAGCTGAGACCGTGGAGGCGGACTACCCTTCACTGCCTGAACTTGGGCGTGCCCTGCGTGTCCGACAACACCGCCCGGAACTGACGACCGTCTTCGACGCCCAGGGGAACCTCTTCGAGGGAAAGAGCTTGAGGCGCTACGTCTTCAACTCCTTCAGAGAGCGCTTCAACGGCTCTACCTGCAGCCCGGAGGACATCGCTGGGTTCTTGGAGGGAGCTACTGAGTGCATCACTCTGGAGGACAGTGACCCGCTTCATCGAGCAGATATCTCCTTGAATGAGGTGGAAGTTGCCATCAGCCGTCTGCCTCAAGGGAAAGCGGCTGGTTGGGATGGCATACCCTGCGAGCTTGTCAAGGGCTTCGAGGACTTCTTCGGTGGAGTCATACATCAAGTCCTCGCCGAATCCAAGCTTCGCGGGACTCTTCCAGAATCATCGAGGAGGAATATCATCTGCCTCGTCCCCAAAGCGCACGGTGGTTCGGGCCTAAGCGGTTACCGGCCCATATCACTTCCGACGGCGGACTACAGAATCGTCAGCAGCGTTCTTCTGGGTCGTCTACGTCGCTACCTTCCAGCTATCGTGCCGGATTGCCAGACATACGCAGTTCCGGGAAGATGTCCCTCCTGGAACATCGCGTGCGTGTCTGACGAAGTGGCCCAGGCCTTCAAGAACAAGACGCCGCTGGCAGTCATCTCCACCGACCTGCAGTCCGCCTTTGACAACGTGGACCGAGAGTTCCTGGCCTCCCAGCTACGCATCATCGGCCTGCCTCCGCCCTTCATGGAATGGCTCCACCTGCTCTACGCGGAGGCCGACGCTACCATCAAGGTGGATGGAAACTTCACCCGCCCATTCAAAATGCGCAGAGGGCTTCGGCAGGGTTGTGCCTGCAGCGCAGCCCTTTTCTCCATCTTTACGGGTCCCCTCCTGCGCCACTTGGAGAGAATCCTCGGAAGAGGGAACGTCCTGGCGTACGCCGATGACATTCTCCTGCTGATCCGCGAGGATTGGCAGTTTGAGAGAGTCAAGACCGTCTTTGACGAATTCCGGCGTGCATCGGGAGTCAGCGTCAACTTCCCGAAAAGTAAAGGACTGTGGTGCGGCGCCTGGAGGGACCGTGCCGACTCTCCGCTGGGCATCTCGTGGTCCGCATCCTCCATCACGGTACTGGGCTGCGAAATAACATCAGGCCATGGAACCTCGGTCCAGGAAAATCACCTGCTGGGCATCTTGGAGAGGTCGATCTCCAGATGGTCCCCATTTGTCCGCGGCTTCTCCCTGGTGGGGCGGGCGAGAGCGGCCAACTCGCTAGTACTGGCGGCGGTGCTCCACCATCTGCACGGCTACCTGCCCGGTGATGCCACTATCGCCAAACTGCAGGCCAGGCTGACGCGGTTCGTCTGGGGATCCTGCCATCGCGCCGCCTGGCTCCCGGGAGGTCTACTGGCACGTCCTGTGTCCGTCGGTGGCGTAGGACTGCTCGACATCAGGACACAACTCCAGCTCGCCTGCTTCAAGGGGGTCCAGGCTGCATCCAGAAATGGAGGCAAGAACGCCTACTCTTGGCTGGTGGAGTCTGGAGCCTGGATGACCCCCTTGTCCTCGGGTTCCTGGTTGCTGCCTCGCCGCCGCCGGCTGCTGGATCTATGGGGGCAGGCCTCCTCCATCCTGGGCCTGAACCATCGGGTGTTGCCTGCTCCCACTCTACTGAACCTCCCCCTCGTCGGTGCCTGCAGATTCCTGGCGACGCCATCGCTTCGGGCTCCCTCTAGATGGAGAGGAGTTCGCGTCCGCGACCTGGCAGGCCCTGCTCCGCCGCCCATCGCCAGGCTTACAAGAAGCGCCTGCGAAGATGCAGCTGCTCTTGGGGCTTTTTGCCAACGCCTGGTGGCGGACAACGCGACGAGCATCTACAGGGAGCGGACCTTGGAGGAAGCCGTGGTGCTGCGCGGCACGGCCACGCCGTTCTTGCGCATCAGCACACGCACTGCGCGTCGCATGTTGGAGCGTCCCCGCCTGGCCGCCGTTCCCATCTCGCGGTATCTCCGGCGCTGGGCGCCTGTCGTCGACGTGCCCTCCACCAGCCTGGCGTCCTCATCTCTCCGTCGCTGCTCCTTCGGGGGCCATGCAGCGGACATCGCTCTGCGGCTAGCCCTGCACGCCCTGCCTCATCCGGGGCACCCGGCGTCGAGCCAGCCCGTCTGCATCGCCTGCGGCTCCAGCGACCTGTCGCTGGCTCATCGCTACTGGTCCTGCAGCGCCGTCCGCCCTCTCATCCGAGAGGTGTTCTCCATCATCGGGCGGCCGCCGGACCTGCAATCCTGGATCTTCGCGGTGAACCTCGAGAACCACGCCATCACCATCTCCTCAGCGGCAAAGCATGCCATCTACGTTTTCTTCGTAGATCGCGAGATGCGTGGTATCTCTGGGGACCCATTGGCGATCTTCCATCAAACTCTGCAGCGGTGGCAGAGGCGCCATGTACATAGTTGTATTTTTTAATCATTTTCAAAATCATTTTTTTTTATTATAACCATCATCCTTATTATTAGTGCGGACTGTGCACTTTACATGTATTGACAGGATGTCAATAAAAATATGTCAATTGTCAATTGTCTCTCTCTCTCTCTCTCTCAAAAAGGATTTTTTTTTATTACAAGTAAATTTCAAAAGAATTAGTCACAAACATGCATCAAAAAACGAAACAAAAAAATGACTAAACTCATATCTAAACACTTTATAACCAATAAATTTATTATAAACCAAAGCAATTTACGATTTTCACCTTTTTGATAATCATACAATTTGTCTCAAACCTTGCTCATCGGGAATCGGTGTCAAATATAACGAGTTCAGTTCCATTTCTCAATATTAGCAAGCTGTTATGTGCAAAAAAGAAATATAAATGAATGTATGTGAAGAGATAACTTTTTTCTAAAAGGCCGTGCTGTAAATCCGGTATCCTACGTATGGTACAAACCAATTTGGTCAGGCTTTGTCCCGTGTCCAAGAAGGTCGTGAGTGGGAGGCGGATACCCTTTGAACCCAGAATAGAGGCGATAAATGCCGTCCCAGTAAAAAGAGGTGAAGACCTTATGGAAAAAGGAAGAGGGGGGGGGGGGGGGGGGGATAGACCCTTGTTAGAGAGGAGGTAGAAGGGGAAGGGGGTCCGAAACCGGTCTTATTAGGGCCTCATATTGAAACCAATTGGCAGCGCGTGCGGGGACCAATTAACGGCGTGGGTCTTTGTGCGGGTTCCGGTGTGTTTGGATGGACGTTACGACCTCGTTCGTTTAACGACGGCATAAAGATCGCCCTCGCACCGACGTGGGAGGTTTACGGACGTTTTATATTTGCTCTTCGAGATCGTAAAGGCCCAACCACCCAGAGCCTGATTGAAATGTTAAACAGCCGTTGAGGTCCTTGCTTCCGGAAAATTTGTCTTCCACATCCTGATCCTCTGATAAAGTTGTCGAGATATGGAAGTGGAGGAGGATCTGGCCTGGAAATAAACTTGTCATATTATCATATAGGTTGGGCATGACCATCTGGGCGGTCTCTCTTCGTTAATTCTGACATTTATTCATGTAGTGCAGGTTTTTTCCACTATTCATAAGTTCCCATACTATCTACATATTGTGTGTTCTACATATACAGTAGAACCCACTTTTAGCGGACACCTCTCTACAAAAGACAGTTTTCATTTCCAGAATTATCATTTTTACTATTTAGCAACTCTCCGGTAAGAGGACACCTCTCCCTAAAAGATACTTTGGCTCTGCAATTAGGTGTTGTCCTTTACAGAGAGATTCAACTGTGTATATATTTTAAAACAAATTAGGCATATCCTGACCACTAGCATGAACGTTTTTTAGATAGAAGAGAGCGCCATCTAGTAGAACAGAAATCAACTAAACGTTGATTTAACCTGTTCCCTGATATTTGGCCAACCCATTTTCTTGATAAATCAATTAAAGCCAACTACAAACGCGTTTCGGGATGTTGGCTCTGGTCAACGTCGAGCAGCCTGTACCTCTACGACCAAAAAATATGGTCCCAGAGGCTTCTTGAATAATCAAGAAATGGGTATTTGAAGCCAAATATACGTGAATATATATAAATATGAAAATTTTGCAGCAGAGTAAATTGACCTTTATAAAAATAAGGGTCGCATTTTTTGGAAAAATAAAGGCTGAAACTGAGCGTCATATATTGACCGTCGCCGCAAACAAGCGGACTCAAGTTGGTGACAATGCCACGACACCATCTTTGACAAACTGAGAAACGTCAATAGATGACGTCTAGTTCGGACGTTCCATTTGACCTGAGAGGCAACCCCTTTATTTTTATAAATCAATTTCCACTCCTGGTAAAATTTCCATATATACACCTATCCCCCGATTAACATGTGGTACTTGTTTTACACGTTTTCGCTTTTACACGGTTTTCCAAATAAGTTTTGTTTTTATCGCACTATACTAAATGCGATATTCTACTCTATACTACCTATGTTGAAAAGAATATTGGGAGGCTCTGATTCATGAGGGGGCGAAAACCTATTCAGATTTGACAGTTTAATATACACCTATCCCCCGATTTACACGGTACTTGTTTTACACGTTTTCGCTTTTACACGGTTTTCCAAATAAGTTTTATTTTTTGTTTTTATCGCACCATACTAAATGCTACTGTGATTGAACACATGCGCTGTGTACACATCTCACGAGGAATCCCGAGCTTATGTGCTGACTACATATTTTAACCTGTCAATGTTTTTTATTTTTATTTCTGTGTACACCTATCCCTCGATTTACACGTTTTTCTCAGGAACGTATCTATCGTGTAAATCGGAGGATAGGTGTATATATAAACTTATTTATGTTTGCTTTCAATCTAAATACGCTACAATATATTTTAGAGCTTTCAATGCATAGTGAATGCATGTAGTAAAATTCTAATATGCTTCTAATCCTTAAACATCTATCGATATTGTGAGAGTTGATGTTTTCTCATATGTGATGCTAAGACAAAGAGACAAACAATGAAACAGAACAAAAGGTTTTCATATTTTGTATGAAACATAATAGGACAATAAAGAAAGGTCTCGTTACTGTTACTTTGAATTGAGTGAATGTGTATATATGTGTATATAAATTTATTATTTTTGTTGTTCACTTCTTTATCTCTTTCTTACTTTGCTTCTTGGATCCTGCAGTCGAGTCTTTTGTAAGACTTTGGGTCTTAATGGGGGCTTTTGTTGTTATGTTGTATATATGTATGTGTATGTATATATCATACTTACATAATCTTTCTTTTTCTTCTTCTGTATATTCCCCACTTTCACAGGCTTATCTCTCTTGTAATCTCGGGGAGAATCCTCTATAAGACCAGTGTGTCTTAATAAAGGCTTTTGTGTGTGTGTGAATAAAGAATGGTCACTTCTCCCATCAAAATAGGCCCAAAAACTATTTGTCATCTCCCAACTGTCTCTACCATCTAGCAGGCACAGGTTGGTGACAAAGTCACAACAACTTGCTTTGACAAATTTAGGAGGCTTACCGGGAAACCATATTTATTTATTTATTTATTTATCATCAAATATAATGATTTAGTATGTAAATATATCAATTCTAAAATAGGTTAAATGCACAGCTGATATTATGTAATTTTTATAATGTACATATAACTTGTCATAGCCTAGCTAAGTTGGATTTTGTATCAATTTTATCCTGTAGAAGGGTGTTATCCCGAAAGCTCGAAAAACGTTTAATAAAAGGCACTCAAACGTTTACTTAATTATCTAAAAAAAGGGTTGTTTGAAGTCGTAAGTCTTAGGGGTTGGGTAATACGAGATGTAGACAGCACGGTGTGTTGTATCGACAGACGTCTACCCGGAGCCGCTACGGTAGTGGAGATACATTAGTAGTCGTCCCGCGTCGACACAATGGAACCTCGTTACCCGAGGCAGGAAATGGAGGACATAGAGGTATATACTACAAGGTGTCGACATGATCTTATCACCATTCTGTCTGTCTACCATCTCTTTTCACTTAAATATACTCTCTTTAATTGACCATTCTCAGTATTCAAGTTTTATTCCACACCAATGGGTATTGTAAGGTTGTCCCAAAAGTTCGTTTTTTTCTTTAAAACGTTGTTTTTCTTATTACTTGGCGAATAATATTATTACGGCGAATACATAATAATACAATTACTTTATACATAATACAAAAACATTATACATAACGGCGAATTATATTATTACGGCGAATACATAATACAAAATGTTGAGAAAATAAAAAACTCTAACTGGCCGAAGTGTCTATTTTTCATAGATATAATACAGAGACATTATACATAACGGCGAATATATGATATATAATACATAATACAATTAATATAAAAAATGGCATATCCTGACCAGGAGCACATGTGCTTTACAGAAGGCAGAGCGCCATCTGGTGGAACAGAAATCAACTAAACATTGATTTAGCCTGTTCCCTGATATTTGGCCAACCCAATTTCTTGATAAATCAAGAAAAGCCATCCACGAACGCGTTTCGCGCTTTTTGGCGCTCGTCAGCGTGGAGTAGGCTGAACCATTGAGACCAAAAATTTGGTCTCAATGGTTCAGCCTACTCCACGCTGACGAGCGCCAAAAAGCGCGAAACGCGTTCGTGGATGGCTTTTCTTGATTTATCAAGAAATTGGGTTGGCCAAATATCAGGGAACAGGCTAAATCAATGTTTAGTTGATTTCTGTTCCACCAGATGGCGCTCTGCCTTCTGTAAAGCACATGTGCTCCTGGTCAGGATATGCCATTTTTTATATTGATTTCAACACCTGATCTTTTTATCTTTTATTTTTTTATTTCGTTTTTTAATAATACAATTACTTTATACATAATACAAAGACATTATATATAACGACGAATAATATTGGTATTTCAGTTTTTGCAAGTGTTAACGAACTTTTGGGACAATCTTGTAGTTATTGTGATTATTTTTTGTAAATGTTTTATGTAATATATTATAACAGAATTTTGTGGTTCATTTGGATGAGGAAAGTGAAGACTAAAACACAGCTGATTCCACACTCGTCTTTTCAGTAATACGCTAACCTATGCAGGGTGTGGCCACTGGACATGTGTCGGAGGCTGTTGTTGGGTTCTGTGCTGCCTGGAGTATAGGAGTTCTATCTATGCTTCCTTCCTGTGGTGAATCTGCATAAGACCGGTGGTCTTTATTCAAGAATTATACATTATATATATAGAAAATCAGAATAATTTTCATAAAACTGATAGTGCAAATGGAAATTTAAAGGCGATTTATAATATAATATTTATTGTTTTTTTTTATTTGGTAATGTTAATTTATATGAGGAAATAATGTTTATTAACAAATTGCTGAAGAAATTGGTGTTTTGGATCATTCTTTATCATCATTAGTAAAGTATTTTACTAGGGCGAAGCCCAGAGCTATCGTTCTGATGTACAATTAAAGAGTATTTTGATAAAGGAAAAAATGATCCTCTTGAAATTTATGTTGTAAATTAGTATTATTCACAGTAGAATCTCCAAGAGAGAACATTCCGGCTAGAGGACACCTCTTTATAAAGTACAGTTTTAATTTTCAAAATTAACATTTCTACTATTTTACAACTCTCCGATAAGAATACACCTCTTCATAAAGGACACTTTTGCTTTGTAACTAGGTGTCTTTTACAGAGTATTACATTATAGTATGGAGAAAGGAGTAATACATAATACAATATAATGCGGCTATGATTATAGAACGACGATTTAACAAGTTTTATCGCAAATGTTTCTTTTAAATGAACGAAAAATCGTAATTTTAATTATTCTATGGATAAATAACGACTATTTCTAACCTTAGGGATGAATTATGAAAGAATTAATTGTGAAGAGTAATGATGAACAGAAAATACTACAAACGGAAAAATATGTCCAGGGTTGACTAGTGGATATGGCAACTGCCCAGTAAACGGAACACTGTGGGTTCGATTCCCATCCCTGGACACTTTATTTTTCCGTTTATCATTACTCCTCACAATTCATCCTTTTATACTTCATTCCTACGGATAGGAATAGTCGTTATTTCTCCTTAAAATAATTAAAATTATGATTTTCCGTTCTGTAAAAAGAAACATTTGAGGTGAAACTTGTTCAAACGTTGTTCTATAAAGGAGTAATATGTTTTGATGAGTTGAATAGAACTTGTATGAATATCGTAACTACATTCTAAGCGATTTATCATCGTAGAATAGCGAGGTGTGCGGCACAGATGGGCTCGAGGGGAATTCCAGCCATTACAACTATGCACAACACCTACAAATCTCATTTAGGAACAAAGTACAGGTGATCAACAATATCTCAGATAATTTTAACGCCTTGCTAAATGATTTAATTATCATTTTCTATGACGAGAACAAAAGATTTCTGTCGAAACTTTGATATAATAAAACAATCAAGTGCCTTTTATTTTAAAGAACTGAGGGCGGCAAGGATTTCTAAGCGGAGTCAGTAAACAAATTATTTATCGTAAAATCAACTTTTAATTACATTTATTTAATACAAATTTTCAGAAGTATTGTTGTATACTACATGTTGATGTTATTTTTTCTTCTGTTGTAGTGGTCAAATATCATTTCTATATTATAAAATGTTAGATATATGTGTTTGATATATTATAGATAAATATTTATATTTTATATGATTTATGATTTATATTTAGAATGATGTATAATTATTTAATTATATTATTATGATAACAATTAATATGATATTAATGTTAATTTATATAATTTTAATAAAGTATATTATATGAGCATTATATATTTATAAGATGAATATTTTAATTTGATATTTGAATTAAATAGTTATTAAACAAATTAAAACTTATCATGAAAATATGAAAGTTAATATTGGGAGCCGCTACAGAACTATTAATGCCAGCAAGGCAGCTTCTCTCTATCTTCAATATCTCAGATAAGATCGTCAATCCGTTATCTATCCACATATTATACTCTAGTTTCAACCTATTTGGCCTATCCCTCGAACATTCTGGAAGCTTGGAAACACCTTATAACTATGTTATAGCCATTTTACTATCCGTTATATAATTTTGGATATTCCTTCTATATTTATTTATCTCAACACGCACACGAGATATCCCCACACTAGAGATAACTGCGTCAATTTACAATAGCTAAACAGAAACAAGTATATAGATCACTAACTGCCGGGAAAAGTCACAGACTGTGGATCACCTTTTTTCTCCTGTCCAGCTTTTGTACTACACAGACTACAGACACTGCTTGGAGTACAATACTTCAGCCCTGCCCCTACTTCCTGACTCCCTACCGGCCTGGAACTACCTGTTTCACCGCGGCAATTCCCATGACTAGACTTCTAGACTGTAGCTGTACTACCCGGGTAGTTGGTGGTTTACACTCCAGGAGCCCCCGGGTGAAAAAGGAAGAGGGGGAGCAGTAACAAGCTCGCTAAAAAACCTGGGTTCAGCTGGCCCGGCTGATAGTACCCTGTAAGGGCTCCTAATCCGAGGATGAGCAGCGTTTGTACTCCATGTTAGGAGCGGCTGCACATGGTGTCTGTTCCTCATCTCAGAGGCGGCCATTTCTTTTGGAGCTAAGTCAGTGGCCTGCCACTGAGTAGTGCTCCCAGTCTTAATGACAAAGGCAGACGCATTCTACTTCACCTAATCATGATGGTTGTCAAAGCAGACACCATCAAAGGTCTCAAGCTTTACAAGCTTGATACCCTAATATGATTGAGTGGAGATAAGAAAGAAGGAAGAAGACAATAGGTAAAAACAAAATTATATAGATCATATTATACAAGAAAAAAGAAATAATGAGATAGATTAAGAACCTGATCCGTTCAAGTCAGGCAGACAATCATAAATATATTTACAAAAGTGATTGAATCTCTGACAATTCTCTCTAATATTTAAACATTCAGATTTTGTATATTTAGATTGTAATATATATGTGCGTGTATGTGAATATTGTTTAATTAATAATAATTTATACCACAGAATAATACTACCTTCAACAATTGTTTACATAATATAGATTGTACGTCAGTTATTTTTCTATTTATTGTCTTCTTCTTCTTTCTTATCTCCACTCAATCATATTAGGGTATCAAGCTTATAAAGCTTTTTGATGGTGTCTGCTGGGGATGAATAGAGCTTATCAATGGATGAGTCAATACAGTCAATAATGTGTTTTAGGGTTGCAGGTTGACACTTAGTACATAGTGGGAAAACCTTGCAACCTATTTCTAGTATTTATCTATATGGATCATTATAAAGCATTTCTATTTGTAACAATAAGAATACCTGAAGATAAGAATTTCTTCATAGAAGAATAAAATATTTCCAGAAATTCGACATCAAACGATAATCAGAAGTCTTCGTAAATTAATAAAACTTATAACCATCTTGTAGGATCATTTACACAGCTTATTTATGTGCCTTCTAAATGAGATTGTTGATTCACACCAAGGTTTTAAGGCTGAATGAGAATTTATTCATAGAAGAATAAAACTCTTACAGATATTTTACATCAAACGATAATCAGAAGTCTTGGGAAATCAATAAAACTTATACGCATCTTGTAGAATCATTTTCATAGCTCATTTATGTGCCTTCTAAATGTATTTGTTGATTCATACCAAGGTTTTAAGGCTAAAAATAATTTCTTCATAGAAGAATAAACCTTTTCCAGATATTTGACATCAAACGATAATCAGAAGTCTTGGTAAATCAATAAAACTTATAACCATCTTATAGAATCACTTACACAGCTCATTTGGGTGCCTTATATAAGAGATTGTTGATTCACAAGAATTTCTTCATAGAATAATAAAACTTTTCCAGATATTTAACATCAAACGATAATCAGAAGTCTTAGTAAATCAATAAAACCTATAAGATCACTTTCACAGCTCATTTTGTTGGAATATTACACAGAGTAACAATGGCTATAGATGAGACTGAGTTTGAAAAGGAACTTGTATGTATATAAAGTTTTATTGTTTTTGTTGTTTTCATGTAGACACATATACCAAGATTTGTTTTGTATAATTGTTATTAAAAATAAATAATATGTAAAGTTAAATTGGTTACGTCCTTCTTACTTACTTTAATTACATAACACATTTATGTGCCTTCTAAATCAGAATGTTGATTCACAAGAATTTCTTCATAGAAGAATAAAACTTTCCAGATATTTGACATCAAACGATAATCAGAAGTCTTAGTAAATCAATAAAACTTATACGTATCTTATAGGATCACTTTCACAGCTCATTTATGTGCCTTCCAAATGAGAATACTGATTCACACCAGGGTTTTAAGGCTATCGCTCACATTCGAAGGCACATTAAAGACGACCTCAACGGTTATGATCACTCCTATGCGCACATCTTTATGGGTACTTAAGCTTTCCGCATAAAATCGAGGCGAAATTAACACTGCACTTGATACCTAAACATTTATGGCATTAGCTTCAATGACAGGGCGCCTTACGAGAGCTGTTAAAACGGCTCTAATCACCAGCCTCAAGGCAGAGGCGATTTCTTAGCGACCCTTCTTGTAGTTTTTTTCTCGCCAAATTGACGCAAAAAATTCCCATTGTTGTGAAATATTTTATTTGACAATGGTTATTGTTCCTCTTTTTTATTCTATTTATTTAAGTTTACGATCGTAATAAAATTAATTAGGGTTAAAAGAGAGGTAATAAATTTTCTGATTGGTTGAAAATGATTGGGTTGTTTTTCTTTTAGTTGTATATTTACGTATATTTGAAAATTGTCGTATTTTTATATCTATTTTATGAAATATATCATTTTAGAAAGAAATGAAAAGTGTTTTGCATGTTTCGATTTTTCTGTTAATTTATTTATCGTTTGTTAAAAATAAATACCTTCGCGTTTTAAAAAAAATGAAAATTATTATTATTATTTTTTAATAAGAATAATTTTTTTTCGTGGTTTTAATCATTGTATCGTTTGATAAAAATAAATACTGGATTTTATTTGAAAACATACAGAGAGAGAAGAAACTACCACATATATATTTCATATATTTTAAAAAATACGTTAAAGAAAGTGACCTATAAAGTGAATGTAAAAGTACATTATATATTATACTTGTATATTGAATATTGTAAAACAACATTTGAAAATTATATCGCAAGTGTTTCTTTTCAACGAAAAATCAAAATTTTATTTTTCAAAGAGAAATAACGAATATTTCTAACCTTATGATGAGGTATGAAAGGATGAATTGTGGGTTAGAAATAAGGTTAGTAAATATTCGTTATTTCTCCTTGAAAAATAAAATTTTGATTTTTCGTTGAAAAGAAACACTTGCGATATAATTTTCAAATGTCGTTTTACAATTACAAGTCGCATTATATTACAGTGGACCCTCGGTTTACGAGCACCTTGGAGTACGAGCTTTTCGCAGTACGAGCAAAATTTTTTGAAAAATTTTACCTCGGATTACGAGTGAAATTTCGCATTGCGAGCAACTCGTGATGGTTGCCCGTAATCGTGATGGATGAAAATTCACTGGGATCCCTCCCTTCAGATCAGATTCGGGAAATATGTAAAATGTGGGAAACTGTGCAATTGTTCGTAGCAAGAAGAATTGGCCCGAGTTTCAATTATTAAAAATAAGAAATTAGTTTCGTACTACGAGCGTTTTGGAGTACGAGCATGGCTCTGGAACTGATTATGCTCGCAAACCGAGGGTCCACTGTATATTGTATTGAATATTGAGAGAACAACTATTTTTTTAAGATTACAAAGTATAAGATTTTATAAACACAATGTAATAAAAGACACTTCGGCCAGTAAATATTTTTATTGTCTCATTCAGTACTTTTGTCTGTAGATGGTAACAACGCTCTTAGCGAAACGCCACACACTATTTATTTGGATTTGGTCTTATTACATGCGTCATATATTGTCATATATCATGTCTCATGAGACAATAAAAAATCTACTGGCCGAAGTGTCTTTTATTTGAAGAAATATGAATGCCGGCTAGGCACCCTCTATCTTTAAGACAATGTAATAAGACCAAATCCAAATAAATAGTGTGTGACGTTTCGCTAACAGCGTTGTTGCCATCATCAGACAAAAGTATTAAATGAGAAATTATACCACAGCATGTTTTAAATAGTTACTGTTATCAAGTGTCTAAACAAGTATTAGTAAGAGTAACTATAAAAACATGCTGTGGTATAAATTATTATTCAGTACTTTTGTCTGAAGATGGTAATAACGCTGTTACCGTAACGTCACACACTATTTATTTGGATTTGGTCTTATTACATTGTGTTTATAATCGATAACCCAAATTGTGCCATATCAGTATATGATTTGAAATTAATTCCAATTATCATATTTATAAACATATTGAGGGTTATTTATTTTGGTACCCACTACCATGTTGTTAATACAATAGATAGAATCAAATTCTCTTATATGGAGAGACCATTAGAATTTTCACACCTCTTCCACTTTATGTTCTATTCTTTACGGCCTAAAATTACTGTATACATATATGTTATATAAAAAAATATTTTATTTCAAATTTTTATTTCATAGATTCAAATACTCTACTAAATCGACCGCCAGAGGTCACTCTTCCCCTATAAAAACTCATTGTTGTTCTATCCCGTTGGCCGGCTCAAAACTTTTGTACATTATGTAAATAAGCTTTTTATTTTTTTTATTCTTACGCCTTAAGCCAGGCAGTACTTTTACCAAATTATGTATTTTATATATTTCTTGGCTCAATTAAAGCAACCTCTGATCAAAACTATTTTTATTTTTCATACTTTCAAGATTATTAACCACGACTGCATTACTATAGCATAATCTTAACAATTCTAAAATACAACAGAAATCTCTTTTCTTTATATAAGATATAAATATATAGACAACTGTAGAAATATACATGTATGTCAGAGAAAGTGTTCCTAGAGGCGCTTTGAATTGAAAATAAAGTTTAAAAAAATCAAAATCCCTGTATATGCCTTCTACTGAAAATTGCAATTCATTCTTAATGCACTAATGGAGAGAAAAACTTAAGGAAGTGGAAAGTCTTCGATGTTGTATGTTTTTGTGAAGTAAACAGACAATTTTGTTCATACTTGGTTATCTCGTGTTTTCAATAAAGGTCACTGTAATATCTTTCAGAGTTATTGTCTGAATCCCGATATACATTTTAAAAGGTACAACTTTCTTAAGTTTTATCCATGAGTGTATCTTTCAGAGTTATTGTCTGAGTCCCGATATACATGCTAAAATGTACAACTTTCTTAAGTTTGTCCATGAGTGTATCTTTCAGAGTTATTGTCTGAATCCCGATATACATGCTAAAAGTTACAACTTCCTTAAGTTTTACCATGAGTGTATATTTCAGAGTTATTGTCTCAATCCTGATACACATGCTAAAAGGCACAACTTCCTTAAGTTTTGTCCATGAGTGTATCTTTCAGAGTTATTGTCTGAATCCCGATATACATGCTAAAAGATAAAACTCCATTAAGTTTTGTCCATGAGTGTTCTTAGGTTTGATATTCTTAGATAATAAATGACAAAAATAGAGCAAATTGAATCCCCATAACTACATCGTCAATCCAGAATTTACTAGCAATACGTTTAAAAAACAAGAAAACATTCAATAAGTGATGAATTATATAATCACAGATTCATAGGGTTCAACGAAATATTTGAGACAACATTACTACATTGCAATGAAGAGGTGCTGCGGCAGAAACAGTAATGGGAAGGATGCACAAAGCTTCATGTCTTGGTTTTGACCGATATAAATTGTAGTAGAATTGTTGCCTATATAAAGTGATGTCACCAATAAAGTAAAAATGTCACGAGCCGCTGTCACGAAGTTGCCGGACAGCCAGCAGAAATATGTGACAGGTCCTCACCTTAACGCTGAAGTTATAATCCTGACAAGAGGTTGCCCTGGATAGCTCTCTAACCTTGAATATTTCCCTTTTATACTGTAACAAAGTATTTATTATTTTATTAACAGAGAATTATATTTTATGTTTATATTTTGCTACTCTGTACACATCCCTCTTTGGACTAACTTCAGGATTCCACCGCCGTGTCAAAGCCAAGACTTCCCTCCAAGATGACGATGTCCCTATAGACGATATGAAGACAAAGCCGCTCTTCACGCCGCAAGAAAAAGGACGAACGTGGCAATGTAAAATCTTGATAACTCAGTCTCTTGGACCAAATTTTTAGTCGTTCAGGTAGAGGCTTCACCAGATTGACGAAAACCAACAGCCTAAAACGCATAAATGGTTGACTTTTCTTGTTTTATCAAGAAAATGTATTAACCAAATATCACGAAACAAGCTAAATCAACGTTTAGTTGATTTTTACTCCACTAGATGGCAGAGCGCCATCTAAAAAGGCTCATGTGAATTGCCAGTATATGTCTATTTTGTTATATATATGAAAAAGAAAAAAAATATAAAAACGAACGGTCTTTGCCATCTAAAATATTCATGTAAGCGGATAGGGATATGTCTTTTTTATATATCTGATACAACTATCTTTCATATAAAAATTATATTTAATTTTACTATAAATATATGGGAATTTTGCAGGGAGGAAATTGATCTTTAAAAGCATAGGGCTTCTCTCCCGTCAAATTAAACGCTTCTCAAGTTGCCAAAGCTGGCGTTGTGGCTCTGTCACCGACTCGAGACCGCTAGTTTGCGGCGACGGTCAATAGATAGGGTCTAGTTATGACATTTATTTTGACGTGAGAGGCGCCCTATGCTTATATATATATCCAAATATATTTCATACCCCAAAAAATGCCTTGTTGAAATAGGATATCATACTGTATCCTATTAATACAAAGATATACCAATATTTTATTTCAATAATTCATTAACACTATATTTTAGCCATTATAAATTGGGATAATGTATTATAGAATATAATAAAAAGAATCAGGTTCAAGTTATAATAGTACAATACAATAGTAACATAACAGAAAAGCTATAATATAGGAGACAGCTTTGTATGGGGAGGTTTCACATGAGGAACATAGCGGGACATCTCTAATTGTTGTCTATTATTAGTTTGACACGCTATAATGGGCGTCTTTCATTAGATCACCGTCTATAATGTTTACAGCCACCGTTATACATAATCCTTTTGTTAAATCGTCATTTGTTGTGGTGTTCAATGAAGAGCCTCAGATATCTCCATGCATCTCTATCATAGCAGTAGTAATGCTCTCTATCTTGGATGTGTAAAGCTGCTGTTCTGGGTCCATGTCAATTTTCTGCAAGGCTATGGCCATCGCTGGGCATGATAATATGTGAGTAGGTGTTAGTTCCACACCAGGACGGTTGTTGCATGTCCTGTAGGTTCTTGTGCCATCTGGATGTATTGTCAATTCTTTATAGTGTTTTGTTCTAAGTCTTGTTATAGTTTTTGTCATTTTTCTCTCAGAGTTCATTTCGCATATTTAATATTTTCTTATTGACGTGACAACGTCTTAAATTAGGTTGCGGCTGGGAGTCACTTATGAAAAAGTGTAACGCCCGGTAACGTTACGATGAGTCACCGAACGAAAGTGCTGCGCGCGCAGCTGCGCGCGCAGCGCTAGAGAATTAGGCGCATTGAATCGGCGCATGCTTGTCTCTGTCTTTGTCTTTCTCGAACGTTCTTGGCGTTGGAAAAACAAGAAAGCGTCATAATACAAGTTCACACGTGTGGTTAAAGTATCGTCAGCTGTGTCTGTAGTGAAAATGTGGAGTGCTTAGATTCGTCATTTACAACAACTACAACAATAAAGGTAAATAATTGTACACTGATATTTCATTATCGTAAACTATGATTGATTGATTAATTGTTAGATTGACACAAAAGTTGAGAAACTGAGTTTATAGGGTATGTCATACTATTGATAAATGTTGATAGTGTTAAGTAAATTATTAGTTTAAAATTAAATAATTAATTAATTATTATTTTACAAATTTTAAATAGTTTCAAATTTATTTGGCAAAAATTTGAACCTTCGATCTGAATAAATGTTTTGATTTTCGAATTGATTCTTTAAAATTACAAATATTAAGAAAAAGTGGCAGATATAAGAAAACTTTATTTAAACTGTGTTGAGCAAGAATTTTAACATCTAATTTAAGTAAATGTTTTAATTTTCAACTTCATCATTTACAATTACAAATTTAATTTAATTTCAAATTTATTTAGCAAAAATTTGAACCTTCGATCTGAATAAGTGTTTTGAATTTCAAATACCAACGCGGCTGGTGGAGTGGCGATCTATCGTAAATTATCATCGACATCTACGGCGGAAGTGTTCCAAGTTGCGATTACAGACGTAACTCGTGTCATTAAAACCAAGGGTGACATGTGCATGACTGAAGTTACTTGCTTCGCCGCTAATACTAGCTTCAAGTTTATACTCGGTGCTGTATATATTCATCCAGATGCTAGTATGCAGGATATTGGAATGTTACTATGGCAAGGACTCGGTCCGTACATTCACAACAGCCAGTACGTGCCACCGTTCGTGCAAGTTGATTCTAGTATACCGATTCTTCTGTGTGGTGATTTTAACAAAAACGTAAAGCCTGACAACTCGTTTCTTAATTTCATGAAAAATACGTATAATCTTGATTGCGTATCAAACGTTTCTAAGTCAACTACGTTAAAAGGAACAACTATCGACTTGACTTTCGCAAGACACATTACAGCAGAAACACTTCCTTTCATTTCATATTTCTCCTATCATCGTCCTATCCTCAACAAAATCACTCAAATAGGAATTAGTTAAGTTTAAGTTTACATGTACAATGTTTTAGTAAACAAAATATATTTCTATAGTTAAAATTTGTGCAATTCTTATTTTCATTCAATTCCTTGTTCCTATTGTGCAATTTAAATATATTCATATCAATAAATATTCTACCGTTGTCACGTAAAATCTTCGCCCGTAAAACCGACTTTACAGGCAACCATTGTTATTTTATTTTTTGTTTAATCATCACTTGTAGTTTCTATAATAACAGGTATAAGCCGTGAAATGGGCATTTCCAAAAATGGATTCACTCACGCGTTAAGTATTGTATCAAATATTCGAACTTATTTCCACTGATACAAGATGTTTGATACTCAATGTGATACTCATTTGAGTATCAGGTGTTATCTGTACTTTCAAGACTTTGGCTTAGTAATGAAATCTTGTTTCTAAAATAGAACTTCGTTCTGCCAACCCTGGTCTCATAATCTATTCATAGCGTTGAAATCCCTTAAGAAATCGTTCAAGAAAATCCTAATTCTATTAAAGAAATTAAATTTTCAACAATGGAAGATTACTTAGGTAATTTACACTCGAAATCTTTTTGTGCGAAGAAGTGAAATAAAGAAGGGGCACTAATTGGAACGAGCAGGTAAGAAATAATTGAGTCAGGCCAACTTGGGAGAAATATGTCCAGTAGTTAATGGACGAGATTGCAAGCTAATCGGGTTAGGTCCGAAGTCCGTGAAAGTTGGATTGGTCCTCAGGGAGAGTCCGGCTGACAGTTCTCTAATTGGAAGTCCCCTGGGGACAGCGGATGGATGCCCTGAATTTCTCTAATGGCGGAGCTTCCTTCCATCGCGTCAACATTTCAGATTGTACCAATACAATCCACAATTTTCTACTTTTACCAAAAAAAAAATTATGTATATCATAAAGTTGCGGTGAGTTCATATTCATGTACCAAAATTATCCATTTTAAAATGCATTTAAATATGGAATAATGCAATTTGTGCTAGGATAAGAAGGCTAACGCCATCTTTTTTACATTGTTTCGCGTTTTCAAGCACTTCTGACCTTAATTATTCGTTTCATGATTTTTCAGGATGCCTGAATGACCAGTTTTTGGTTGTTGAGATACAGCTTGCATCACGCTGACGAGCGCCAACAGCGCGAAACGCGTTCATGGATGGCTTTTCTTGATTTATCAAGAAATTGGGTTGGCCAAATATCAGGGAACAGGCCACATCAATGTTTAGTTGATTTCTGTTTCACCAGATGGCGCTCTGCCTTCTGTAAAGCCCATGTGCTCCTGGTCAGGATATGCCTTTTTTCTTTTTAATATATATATAATTATCATTTTAAAATAGTTCAGACTGTGTACTTTTGCATGTATTGACAAGATGTCAATAAAATTATGTTAATTGTCAATTGTCTACGGTTTAAAGTAGTAACTATAAGAATTATCTCCTTACTCTTTCTAATCCCAGTGCCTATAAATCAGGCAATTTCTTGAAGGCGATGGATGTTTATTAATTATGAAAAAAAAATTTTTAATAAGTATATTTTCATTTATTTTGAAAATAGAGCAATCCATATTTAATTCATTAGATAATAAAAAGGCATATATTGGATTTAAAAAAGATTTATTTTGTCAATATTTCGGCTGGCTGAACGCCAACCTTTATCGAGGCATTACATTACAGTATACAAAAATGTAATGCCTCGATAAAGGTTGGCGTTCAGCCAGCCGAAAAATTGGCAAAATTAATCTTTTATTAAATCCTATATATGCCTTTTTATTATCTAATTTTCATTTATATATAAGGTAAAAATTAGCGTGTGGGTGTATTTATGATTTTAAACTATTATAAAACATATTTTACGCTTTTCATATATTTAAAATTTTATTCTAGAAGGCTAAAATCTTAAAGAAGATTTTCCTTTTTCAGCTTAATTACACACACTTTATGACAGGTTAAACCATTATAGGATAATATATTCCGTCACTATATATATATATTATATAATCTAAAATGCAAATATTTTATTTTTTAAAAACATGTATTTCATTTTCATCATTGACTATTCTTTTATTTTTGACCATAGATTTAGAACATAATACTTTGAATATATATATATATTATTGTTGTAAATATGTATAGTTAACCTACCTTTTTTTAATTCACGAATATAGAATTCATTTTTATAAATTCTATATTACTGTGAAAAATTGTTTTAAGTGTAATTTGCTTCAGGTATTTCAAAATAAAAACTACTTGATGGGGTAAATAATTATCTTTCCTATTTTCACGACTGCACCTTCAATTCTCTATCTTTTTGAACAACAAAACAAATATATTCATAACATGTATAATATATTAATAAATTAAATTTAATTGCCATCTTTCGTTAAAATTTTACACAAATAAATTTACTGGCAATGCGTTTCTTTTAAATATCATCAAATAATATCTCTACAGAGACCTTACTGCTCAATAACTCATATCATTGCAGTGAGGTCTGTAGAGATATTATTTGATGATATTTAAAAGGAACGCATTGCCAGTAAATGTATTTGTGTAAAATGTATAATATATAAAAATTGGTCATTCCGTGGTTGCTTTTTGTATAAAAGTTAAAGATGTGGGTGGGGTTGATGTTTGCGCTAATATTTCAATTTGCGGATGTCTGTGATTAGCAGTTCCGTAGCGGTACTTATCTTGCATGCCAAATGATTCCGGTGAAATATGGCCGACTTCTTTGTTTACCGCGGGCTGGGGCTTATCTAGAGACGAAAGGTTATCAAAATACCAAATTCTATGGAAGTGTTTGCATAACGCCCGCCACTGCTTAGCAAGGAAATTTTACATACCACTCTTTACACCCTTCATATCCTTCGTAGAACAGAACAATCTTTCCGTTTTTAGGTAGCTGATAACCCTATTATGAAACAGTTGAAAAATCTTTGGATCTCTTCTGCCACAAATTATGGTCATCTTTTCACAAATGCAGAGAGGCTTAACGAAGTGCAGCGGTGCATCCATTTCAGCTAAGCGAGATAATTTAAATTAACGGAGATAAAGAATACAATTAAAAACTCCATAGTATAACATATACATTTATAAAAGATACAAAAATAATACATAAAACTAATAACGAATATGCCCATAGCACACAACTTACATAAAAATCAGTTTAAACAGACACATATATATTGGTATACAACAGGATACAAAAATAAATGACGATCATAGAAATAAGAATCACGTACCAAACAAACCTCAAAACTATGGAGCTAACGAAGAAAAGAAAGTAGGAGACAATGGAAGAGGAATGAACAATATTGGAGAGATTGTCAGTGCGGGTAGTTCCTATTGTTCCTATATGGGATGGGTTGGTAACAACGTTTAGGAAAGACTATAGAGATGATCGAAGAATCCGGGAGAGAGACATGATATACACTCATAGAGAAAACTTAGAAGGTTTTACCTTTTAACATGTATATCGGGATTCAGACAATAACTCTGAAAGGTACACTCATGGACAAAACTTAAGGAAGTTGTACCTTTTAGCATGAATATCGGGATACAGACAATAACTCTGAAAAAAACTTAATAAAATTTTACCTTTTAGCATATATATCGGGATTCAGACAATAACTCTGAAAGATACACTCATGGACAAAACTTAAGGAAGTTGTATTTTTTAGCATGTATATCGGGATTCAGACAATAACTCTGAAAGATACACTCATGGACAAAATTTAAGGGAGTTGTACCATTTAGCATGTATATCGGGATTCAGACAATAACTCTGAAAGATACACTCATGGACAAAACTTAAGGAAGTTGTAGCTTTTAGCATGTATATCGGGATTCGGACAATAACTCTGAAAGATACACTCATGGACAAAACTTAAGGAAGTTGTATCTTTTAGCATGTATATCGGGATTCAGACAATAACTCTGAAAGATACACTCATGGACAAAATTTAAGGGAGTTGTACCATTTAGCATGTATATCGGGATTCAGACAATAACTCTGAAAGATACACTCATGGACAAAACTTAAGGAATTTGTACCTTTTACCATGTATATCTGGATTCAGACAATAACTCTGAAAGATACACTCATGGACAAAACTTAAGGAAGTTATACCTTTTAGCATGTATATCGGGATTCAGACAATAACTATGAAAGGTACACTCATGGACAAAACTTAAGGAAGTTATACCTTTTAGCATGTATATCTGGATTCAGACAATAACTCTGAAAGATACACTCATGGACAAAACTTAAGGAAGTTATACCTTTTAGCATGTATATCGGGATTCAGACAATAACTCTGAAAGATACACTCATGGACAAAACTTAAGGAAGTTGTACCTTTTAGCATGTATATCGGAATTCAGACAATAACTCTGAAAGGTACACTCATGGACAAAACTTGAGGAAGTTTTACCTTTTAGCATGTATATATCGGGATTCAGACAATAACTCTGAAAGATACACTCATGAACAAAACTTAAGGAATTTGTACCTTTTAGCATGTTAATTGGGATTCAGACAATAACTCTGAAAGGTACACTCATGGACAAAACTTAAGGAAGTTGTACCTTTTAGCATGTATATCGGGATTCAGACAATAACTCTGAAAGATACACTCATGGACAAAACTTAAGGAAGTTATACCTTTTAGCATGTATATCGGGATTCAGACAATAACTCTGAAAGGTACACTCATGGACAAAACTTAAGGAAGTTATACCTTTTAGCATGTATATCTGGATTCAGACAATAACTCTGAAAGATACACTCATGGACAAAACTTAAGGAAGTTATACCTTTTAGCATGTATATCGGGATTCAGACAATAACTCTGAAAGGTACACTCATGGACAAAACTTAAGGAAGTTATACCTTTTAGCATGTATATCTGGATTCAGACAATAACTCTGAAAGATACACTCATGGACAAAACTTAAGGAAGTTATACCTTTTAGCATGTATATCGGGATTCAGACAATAACTCTGAAAGATACACTCATGGACAAAACTTAAGGAAGTTGTACCTTTTAGCATGTATATCGGGATTCAGACAATAACTCTGAAAGGTACACTCATGGACAAAACTTAAGGAAGTTGTACCTTTTAGCATGTATATCGGAATTCAAACAATAACTCTGAAAGGTACACTCATGGACAAAACTTGAGGAAGTTTTACCTTTTAGCATGTATATCGGGATTCAGACAATAACTCTGAAAGATACACTCATGAACAAAACTTAAGGAATTTGTACCCTTTAGCATGTTAATTGGGATTCAGACAATAACTCTGAAAGGTACACTCATGGACAAAACTTAAGGAAGTTGTACCTTTTAGCATGTATATCGGAATTCAGACAATAACTCTGAAAGGTACACTCATGGACAAAACTTAAGGAAGTTGTACCTTTTAGCATGTATATCGGAATTCAGACAATAACTCTGAAAGGTACACTCATGGACAAAACTTGAGGAAGTTTTACCTTTTAGCATGTATATCGGAATTCAGACAATAACTCTGAAAGGTACACTCATGGACAAAACTTAAGGAAGTTGTACCTTTTAGCATGTATATCGGAATTCAGACAATAACTCTGAAAGGTACACTCATGGACAAAACTTAAGGAAGTTGTACCTTTTAGCATGTATATATCGGGATACAGACAATAACTCTGAAAGATACACTCATGGACAAAACTTAGAAGGTTTTACCTTTTAGCATGTATATCGGGATTCAGACAATAACTCTGAAAGGTACACTCATGGACAAAACTTAAGGAAGTTGTACCTTTTAGCATGTATATCGGGATACAGACAATAACTCTGAAAGATACACTCATGGACAAAACTTATAAGGTTTTACCTTTTAGCATGTATATCGGTATTCCGACAATAAATCTGAAAGAACACTCATGGACAAAACTTATATTCCGCTTATGCGACCATCGGGACTCAAAAATCATTCATTATGGTTAGCAGTCCCGTAATTAAAGATATTTCTGATATCAATAATGTAATGACTTTTAATCAACGAATAGTGAATTGAAATGTGTCAATGTGTTTATATTTTTTATACATACAAATAACCTTTGCACCAAATGTCAGGATTCTCCAGCGAGCCCAGAGCACATCACATCGGGCATTGCCGAACAGACATCTATACCAGCTGTGGTCATCGAGGCGATAAAGAGGCCTTCAGGATCTGGTCTAGATTTGAAGTTCAGGCCTGGGGGGGGGGGGGGGGGGGACAAGGAAAACAAAACATACAAATAATAAATTAAGGGACTCTAGAAGAGAATATAATGATTAATTATTGTTTAGTTGAGGTGTTAGTAAAGATTCATATTATTTGTGTGTTATTCGATATATATATATATAATAAAAAAGATATTTCTGTGTAATAAAAATATATTCTGTTGATTTTTGATTATCTTGAGGATTATACTATGTTAATGCAGTCGTAATTAAAATCAAATAATATTAATAGTTTTGATCAGTAATAGCTCTAATTGAGTTAAGGGATATAGGAAACATAATTTGAGAAAGGTATGCCTGGCTTAAGGCGTAAGAATCTAAAAAATGAAAAACTTATTTACATAATGTGCAAAAGATTTGAGCCGGCCATCTGGAAACAACAATAATGGTTTTTTATAGGGGAAGCGTGACCTTTGGCGGTCGATTTAACAGTATTTGGATCTATGAAATATAATTTTAAATAAAATACTATTTCAATATAACATATATAAAGAAAACAGCCTCAAATTGAGGTGTTTTGCAAACTAGTGAGTCAGCTACAGGTTTGTATGCAAGTTGGCAGTTTAGGCCCCGCAGGCAAGGTTGGGAAGAGACAAGTAGGGGCTCCTACCCCTTATTTCATATGCATTATGTGTCGCAAATCCAAAAAAATTTAGAAGAAAGACCTGATTTCATAACGTTCCAGTTCGTGGCAATTTCCCCATTGTGAATAATTGCCTCGTTCTCTTACCCAATGCATTGAAATTCCCTTGGGAGGAGGATTCTCACAGATGGCACTTAGCTGACAAGAATGGAAGACGGCTCTTGTTGCAACAGCTGTGGAAATATAAAGATACATCTTCATTTTGTATTATATTCTAGCATTTTCACACATAGATTATTGAAATTTCCTAATATATTTATGTATTATCAAATCAGACCCTATATCCCCCCACAAGGGATGCTTACGTCAAGAAACAACACTAAGATACTATATTACATAATCAATTGAATAATTACATGGTTTGAGTAGAGTTTAAAGAAGAAAAGAAAGGACATTAAAATCATGCTTGAATTTACAGCCAACTAATGAAATTAAAACAAACAAATATACCTAGTTTGGCAATTACGGTCAGTACATGCTTTCCTTCTTCTACTTTTTGTGTATATGTAAGGAGAATATACAAGCTCTTATTGCAATAGCTGTGGAAAAATATAACAGATCTTCTTGTTGTATTATATTCTAACATTTTTACACACAGAATATTGAAAAGGCATAGTATATTATAGTCAGAACATGCTTTCCTCGCATATTTTGCTTTTTATATATATGTAAGCAGAATATACAAGCTCTGGAACAGCTGTGGAAATATAAATACAGATATTCCTTTGTATTATATTCTAACATTTTCACACACAGATTATAGAAAATATATAATATATTTATAGTCAGAACATGCTTTCTTTGCATATTCTACTTTGTGTGTATATTTATAAGCAGAATATACAATAATCAACATAAAGTTACGGGAAGAAAATATTCATGCAACTAGAGAGACAGCTCTCTCTTTAATTAGGCATCAGAAAGAAGGTACTGTACATCACTCTAGTAAAATACCTTACTAATGATGATAAAGATTTAGCCACCATACCAGTTTGGGTAAATTTAGACAAAAATCCTGTTAAATTATATTGACAAATATTTGCACGCTTATCTCATCCTATTTCTTTAGTGCGAAGAACGTTGTTTTTATCAGATAAGTAAACCGATCTCTCAAGCATTCTAATTGGACGCCATGTTTGTATATAAAGGGGGTTTAAGGGAAAGCGTGAGGCCAGTGTGGTATAAAGTTTTGTGTAGAGACGCTTATAGTGTTCTCTTCGTATTTTACCCGTGTCTGGTGATCTCTTCGCATTCCCTGTGTAACCCCGGTCCGATCACTACCAAAGCAGCAATAAAGATAAGTACTGTTTTTTTTTTAATTTTATTTAACCAATTGTAAGTTTATTTACCTCTTTTTTGTTGTACTTTTGAGTGTACGCTTTTGTGATTTTAGTTACTATTACTTTAGGCATAAGATACAAGAGAGGTTATGAAATCTGTCGATTTCACCAAACAAGTGTTTAAGCTGAAGTAGCAAGGGAAACGTTGGAAAAATTATCTTTTCTCAAATAAATACTATATACAGTAGACTCTCCTATAACGCGATTTTGTACAACGCGATAAAAAAATTGCGACAAATTTATTTATACAACGCGAATTTTCGTATAACGCGTTATAAAATAAAACAATTTAGCCTAACAACATTCGCGTTATATAAGTTTTATTTCGTACAACGCGAAATCCTATAACGCGATTTCATACAACACGGAACATGAATAATAAAAAAGAGTTGCGGCGATATATGATCCCCTCTTTCTAAATTGTCGAAATCCGCAATCCGTTTACCATGAACATTAATCGCGTTATAGGATAGTTTACTGTATATATTATCAGCATAAGACTCATATATGTTATAGGAGATATATTAAAAATGAATATAATGTTAAAAATGAAGAAGGTATATCCTGACCAGAAGCGCATGTGCTTTTTAGATGGCAGAGCGTCATCTAGTGGAACAGAAATCAAATAAACGTTGATTGAGTCTGTTCTCTGATATCTGGCCAACCCATTTTCTTGATTATTCAAGAAAAGCCATCCACTAACGCGTTTCGGGCTGCGTGGAGCAGGCTGTACCACTGCGACCAAATATGTTTTGATCCCAGAGGCTTCTTGAGAAACCAAGAAATGGGTATTTAAGGTCAAACTTGCGTGAATACTCTAATCATGTGAAAAAAATAGAAAAATATAATATTGTAAAAAAATGGAGATAATTGCAGAAGACGAAAATCAAAAATTCCGGAGAACAAAGCAGCTACAAACAAATCATGAAAAATAGAATATTGTCAAAATGGAGATAATTAATTGCAGAAGATGAAAACCAAATTCCGAAGAACAAAGCAGTTACAAACAAATCATAAACAGCGCGCGCGGTCGACAGGTGAACTATTCCCTGTTCGTCTGCCTGAAATCAGCGGCGGCGTGATAGAAGAGGATTACAGGGGAGTGCGATTAAAAAATTAGACGGAGGCAGCTGGCACGTGGCATCACGCGTGTGGAGGCCAGCTGGTGATCCTGACTCCCGATAACCTCTGCCGGTGATGTCTCCGTCGTCTTCTGCTTTATATACGTCTTCTGGCATATAAATCTACCTACAGTCAACTGTACCATCTTTATAATTGATAATACTCTCTGCTTCTTCTTTTTCTTCTTTTTTTTTTTTTTTTGCTTTTAGTTTGCAGAAAATTGACATGGACCCAGAACAGCATCTTTACACACCCAAGATAGAGAACATGCAACTGCTGTGATAGTGATGTATGGAGACATCTGAGGCTCTTCATTGGACAGGACAACAACAACAGAAAATTGACATGGACCCAGAACAGCATCTTTACACACACAAGATAGAAAACATTGTGACTGCTGTGATAGAGATGTATGGAGACATCTGAGGCTCTTCATTGGACAGGACAACAACAACAGAAAATTGACATGGACCCAGAACAGCATCTTTACACACACAAGATAGAGAACATTGTGACTGCTGTGATAGAGATGTATGGGGACATCTGAGGCTCTTCATTGGACACGACAACAACAATATAGGTTCATATATGTGAGTCTTTACCAAGGTCTTATTTACTACAGGGTAAATATCAGGGTATGCGAATTTGAAGATCAAAAGTTTGAATGTTACCTTGTACTAACACAGACTCGCCATTATAAAAACTCAATTTTGCTCTGTAGAACCTCAGTCTCGTCTTGAAGGTCTACATCTTTCTTTTTATAATAAAATTGTTGCTCTGTAGGATTTAACTCTATCAATGTTTTTGTTGTCGTGTTGTTGTGTTGAACAGTTTCAGATGTCTCCATACATCTCTATCACAGCAGTCGTAATGTTCTCTATCTTGGGTGTATAAAGCTGCTGTTCTGGGTCCATGTCAATTTTCTGTTGTTGTTGTCGTGTCCAATGAAGAGCCTCAGATGTCTCCATTCATCTCTATCACAGCAGTCGTAATGTTCTCTATCTTGGGTGTATAAAGCTGCTGTTCTGGGTCCATGTCAATTTTCTGTTGTTGTTGTCGTGTCCAATGAAGAGCCTCAGATGTCTCCATACATCTCTATCACAGCAGTCGTAATGTTCTCTATCTTGGGTGTATAAAGTTGCTGTTCTGGGTCCATGTCAATTTTCTGTTGTTGTTGTCGTGTCCAATGAAGAGCCTCAGATGTCTCCATTCATCTCTATCACAGCAATGTTCTCTATCTTGAGTGTGTAAAGCTGCTGTTCTGGGTCCATGTCAATTCATGCAAGACTGCGGCCATTTCTGGAGATGAGAATATGTGGGTAGGTGTTAGTTCCACACCAGGACAATAGTTGTATGTCCTATAGGTTCTCGTGCCATCTGCATGTATTGTCATTCCTTTATAGTGTTTTGTTTTCTGAGGCTTATATATATATTAATATATTGATAAAGAACATAAATAAAATATATTATTTTCCGAATATTTGTTTCTTTTAAATTAACTTTAATACACATCACTTAACATAAATACATAATGCGTTCCTATATACACTTTATTTTGAATTATAAACATTATAAAATGTGTATAAAATGCTTCTATTTTATTAATATTATTAGGAAACAAGTTCGTTCGTGTATTTAAATGTGATTTCAAGGATTTACATAGTATTTGGGGGTCGGTTGAAGGATGGTCTAAACCATTGGTTTTCGACCGCTACGACCCGGATTCGATCCCCGCATTGTGGGCACTTTTTTCTGATTTAAAAAGAAAATTCTCCAATGGCTTTCGATTCTTGCAAAAGTCCAACTCTACCAGTGAATGCAAGTAACCAAACTGGAATATGGCACGTTTGTAAGTGCAAAGTTGAACTTCTTTTCATATGTGTAGACATGTGGTGCACTTACAGTAAAAGCAGTCACCAACATTGTTATCATGGCATGTACCACGTGTACAAGGGATTGTTATGTAATTAAAGTAAGTAAGAATGTATGTAATGAATCCGTAACCAATTCAACTTTACATATTATTTATTATTAATAGCAATTATACAAAACAAATATTGGTATATGTTTATACATGAAAACAACAAAAACTATAATTATTATATACATACAAGTTCCTTTTCAAACACGAGCTCATCTATAGCCATTGCTACTCTTTGTAATATTCCAACAGGAATAATAATAAAAAACATAGTGTTTGCGTACAAAAGGTGAAAAATCTGTCAACAAGAAATCCACAGAATTCACGTATGCTACCAAGAGAGCTTCCCCAAAAGGAAAGAACAGGACAACGACGTCGGAATTACAATGACTAATTAAAACAGCTGAATTTCCAGGTGAATAAAGTCCAAACGCCCAAAAATAAATTACAAGCATCAGGATAAATCGTCCTTTTGTTAACAGACGACGCAATAATTCAGGAAATGTGGAATGCTTGCTGGGGGTCCTCCGTTCTATTAATACGTCCCGGGACAGCGGCAATTTGTCACTGACGTCGCGTGGCTCAGGAATGTAGCCGAGATCTGCTAAACGGTTGGGTTACTTACAGATACTGGATGTGTTCCCCCTTGTTCCCCTGACATAACCTGAGCTGTCACCTGACCTCCAAGCCTCTAATCGCTTTACTACATTCTTATTCCCCAAGTTTTTTTTATATATCAGGTTGGGAGTCAGAAACTTTTTTTATTTATCCAGTCAAATGGCAGATGCACAAATCTATTAGATACAGTAGAACCTCCATGAAAGAACACTCATGCTAGAGGACACCTCTCTATAAAGGACAGTTTTCATTTGCAAAATTACAATTTTTATTATTTATCAACTTTCCGGTAAAAGGAAATTTCCCCCTAAAATGCACTTTGGCTCTGAAATTAAGTGTCCTTTACAGAGAGGTTCTACTGTATTGGGATAACATTCAATATGAGATTTAATATTGAAATATCATGTTTGATGTGCATACTGTCATTCAGTGATTTCTAAATTATAAATTTTAAGTTACTTGAAATATTTGAAAAAGGAAAAATAAAAATCAGATTAAAAGTTTCTTTTAATTTTGAATTTACAAGCTTTCGAGAAAATATATTGCTCTTTAACAGTTGATACTCTATGTACAAACTCTAAATAATATTTATACAGAATAATTGAAAACTTTTGTTATTGGCATGTGTTCTCGCGGGCGTGTGCATCAGACTGTTTACAGCTGTACTTACTGTAAATATCAAATGTAAATTTATTTTTTACTGGTATATTTCTTTAACACAGATTATATGTTTATTATCTTAATATTACAGTAGAAATTTGATAATTCCAACGTCTTTAATTTGGTTACATCTGTTTGAAAAAGTGAAACTTGTATAAGCTTTTGATTTTGTTTTGTCTTAAAAATGAATCGATGTTGGTTCCATATGCTTGAATTGAATATTACACCTCACTGCTATATATTTTATTGATTAAAAAGGAACACAACAAAACAAAAAAGAAACTATAATTGCAAATGATTCGATAACTAAGAAAAAAAAACAATAATTAAAAAATAATGATGATAAAAATTTAATATGTCTGCCAGAAAAATGCTTCTATGAATTAAAAAATAAGAATAATTACAAACTTAACATATAAATTTAAAACAACGTTTTTAATTCGAATATTTATCTTGATACCTTTTATTTTAAACGTTTTTTAATTCGATTTTTTGGATAATTCGATTTTTGTTTGTCTCTTGGGCTTCGAATTATCAAATTTCGACTGTAATAATATTATAAATTTAAACAATTTTTGACGCGTTTGTTTCTTCTTTAAATATAACGATTTTATACTGACGTTACAAAGGCCAGGCTCTCCCATTATTTTATAGCATTGCAGTAAGGTCAGTAGAAAATTGTTTTATTACAAAAAGAATCATATGTGTTAAAAATAGCTCAAATTTCTTACACCAGATGGCGCTCTAATACATTATACACCAATCCCCCGATTTACACGGTAGATACGCTCCTGAGAAAATACAGACACAGTGTGCGTGTGCAGCAAGTCAACACATAAGCTCGGGATTCCTCGTGAGATGTGTACACAGCGCATGTGTTCAATCACAGTAGCATTTAGTATAGTGCGATACAAACAAACAAAAAAAAAACTTATTTGGAAAACCGTGTAAAAGCGAAAACGTGTAAAACAAGTACCGTTTAAATCGGGGGGTAGGTGTACTAATGTAATTAGTCTTCAAACTAAAGACATTTCGGCCAGTAAATCTTTTCTATTGTCCCGATGTTTCGACCAAAATCTTTTGTCCTCTTCAGAAGCGAACAAAAATTAAAACATTTGGCAAAGCGTTAAAATATTATTTAGCAAAATTAATTTTAAAATTTCTTTAACGATTTGCTAAATGTTTTAATTTTTGTTTGCACGAGAACAAAATATTTTTGTCGAAACGTCGAGATAATAAAAAAGAATTACTGGCCGAAGTATCTTTAATTTGAAGTACTATGAATGCTGGCCAGGCAGCCTCTATCTTTACAATTATGTAATCATTGTTTATTTTTGAATTTGTGACACCACTGTCATTGCTTCACACTAGCTTTAAACATTGTCATGAGGAGATTGACACTTTAGGTAGCCCATTATCCAATGGTGTCACGAGGAGATATCATTTTTTTGAAGAGGTATTCGAAGAGAACACCTTTGGATCACATCAAATTCGAGAAAATAAATAGAAATAACTTAGTTAAATGTTTTTGTTTTATACTAGTTACTTTTATTGTGTTGTTTAATAGGTAAAACTCATTCGGGAAAGATACTGTATACGGGATTCATGAAAAAAGTAAAATTGACAAACCCACCAGAAAACTATTTAGGGGATCAATAAATATATTGGTCTCAGAGGTACAGTCTGCACCACGCTGACGAGGGCCAACAGCCCGAAACGCGTTCGTGGTTGACTTTTCTTGATTTATCGAGAAATTGGGTTAGCCAAATATCACGAAACAAGTTAAATAAATGTTTAGTTTATTTTTGTTCCACTAGATGGAGCTCTGCCATCTAGAAATGCTCAGGTGTGTCTGGTCAGGATACGCTTTTTTAAAATATTAATATATATATATGCAGTAGAACCTACCTGTAAAGGACATCTAATTGCATAAGTGTATTTAAAGAGGAGTTGTCTTCTTACCGGAGAGTTTCTAAAGAGTAAAAAATGGTAATTTTACAAATGAAAACTGTCCTTTATAGAGAGGTGTCCTTTCATAGAGGTTATACTGTATAAATATATATATTTGGAAAAAAAACTAGATATATTTTAGGTTGACCAAATATCATGCAATAAGTTAAATCAACGTTTAGTTAATTTTTGTACCACTAGATGGCGCTCTGCAATTAAAAAATATTCATATGAACGGTCAGGATATGTATTTTTTTGTTGTTTTTAATATATATATATAATAAACATAAATTGGATAATAAAATTATATTAAATATATAACGCTTTTCTCTCGATATATTTCTATTCCTATTTTTCAGATTTGCATTGAAGCTACTTTTTAGTGAAATTAACAAACAATCCAAGATCTTTTAGTTTATATTTTCATTTCTCTAGATTTCGGGTTACCATTCCTTGCCCTTCATCAGGAGAATTAGAAGTATGACTTCCAGCTATCTATACACGCCGAAAATAAATTTTATTTTCGGCGTGTATAATACAGTAGAACCTCCCTGTAAAGGATACTAATTGCAGAGCCTAAGTGTCCTTTATAGAGAGGTGTCCTCTTACTGGAGAGTTTCTATAGAGTAGAAATGGTAATTTTACAAATGAAAACTGCCCTTTATAGAGAGGTGTCTTCTTACCGGAGAGTCAAAATTGTAAAAATGGTAATTTTACAAATGAAAACTGTCCTTTATAGAGAGGTGTCCTCTCATCGGAGAGTTTAAATTGTAAAAATGGTAATTTTACAAATGAAAACTGTTCTTTATAGAGAGGTGTCCTCTTACCGGAGAGTCTAAATTGTAAAAATGGTAATTTTACAATTGAAAACTGTTCTTTATAGAGAGGTGTCCACTTACCGGAGAGTCTAAAATGTAAAAATGGTAATTTTAGAAATGAAAACTGTTCTTTATAGAGAGGTGTCCTCTAGTGTGAGTGTTTTCTCATGGAGGTTCTACTGTAACTGGAAGTCATACTTCTAGGTGCTACTGTTGAAGGGAATTTAAACCCGAAAGCTAGAGAATTAATAATAATGAAACTTGGATCTTGAGATTGCTTGTTGATTTTACTTGATGGCAAAGTCAGGGATAAACATGTATTAGAATCTACCTTGAATAGCACCCTCAAAAGCTTGTCCCAAAAGTTCGTGTTTTTCTTCAAACGTTGTTTTTCATATTAATTGGCGAATCAACAACAACAATAGCCTTTATTGGGCACACGTGCCATACAGGATTCTCTCTGTAGGACAAAATAAATAAATAACAGATTAGCATCGTAGTTATATACAAGTATTGGGTATTGGCCTCGACCAATTATCGAGTTGGATCCGGTGTCTGTGCTAAATATTTTGATTGAGCTGATTTCCAGTATTTATAAAAAGCGAATGCAAAGGGTCTGGATGTTAATTGGCGAATCATTTATTATCATGTATTATTACGGCGAATAAATAATAATACATAATACAATTTTTTATCCTTCGTAAAGATAGAGGCTACCTGGCCGGCATTCATAGTTCTTCAAATTAAAGATACTTTGGTCAGTAAATCTTTTTATTATCTCGACGTTTCGACAAAACTTTGGAACCTCAGAATAATTTTTAACGCCTTGCCAAATCTTTTAATTTTTGTTTGCAAGGACAAAATATTTTTGTCGAAACGTCGAGGTAATAAAAAGATTTACTGGCCGAAGTATCTTTATTTTCAAGAAATACTTTATACAAATTCTGATGCTTCTTGAGTTACGGTTAATTGGCCAATTCAACTTGGTCTTCTAACCTATGACCAGACTTCCAAAGACAAGTGACCCGAGGATCTGGTAGCAAATTGTCCTGCAAAGGTGGAGGAATCGATGGCCGGGGAAAGTAGCAAAGCGTGGTTTATGCATAATACAATTACTTTATACATAATACAAAGAAATTATACATAACGGCGAATAATATTATTACGGCGAATACATAATAATACATAATACACTTACTTAATACATAATACAAAGACATTATACATAACGGCGAATAATATTGGTATTTAATTTTTTTTACAAGAGTTCACGAACTTTTGAGACAACCTTGTATTTCCTAAGCAGAACTAATTTTCTATCTTCTAATAAAGTAAAGTAACTTTTAAGCATTGAAGTTTACTGAGTTGAAGAGGTCAAAGGAATCAAATATCTTTTTCTAAACCTATTTGATCTGCTTCCTAAACTAACATCGTATATAGAATTTCGCCGATATTCTTAAAACTGTCTCATGACATCGAAAGAATTATCTGGATTTAAATTACAATAAAACGCAGTATCGAAGAATAAGTTTCTTAATTTATTAAACATTCTCTCAAGCTTTCAGGTACTCTAAACCTTTCTACAGGTGTCGAATTATATTGACAAATATTTTCAGTTTTTTTCTGATCAGTGTTTAGCGGGAAGAATGTTGTTTTCGTTTGTTAGTGAACCAATCTCTCATGCCTTCTCATTGGACGAATGTGGCCATGTCTGTATATAAGAGGGGACTAAGGGAATGCGAGGGGGGTCCAGAACGTGGATAATTGTTGTGGAGACGTTTAAAGTGTTTTCTACCTTGTTTTTCCTGGTCTGGGGATCTCTTCGCATCCCGGTGTGACCCGAGTCCGATCCCTACCAACGCTACAATAAAGATAAGTACTGTTTTGTTTTATTTTACCAATCGCGAGTTTTATTTACTTCCTTCTTGTTGTTGGTGTTGTACTCTTGGGTGTACGTTTTTCTGTGTATTAAGTTACATATACTTTAGGCCCTACTATATTCCATTTTTGTGTGATAACCCATAATAGTAACATTTGTCAAGGAGCATACAAAGAAATTATTCTCAATTTTCAACTACTATTTATCTATCTTATATATTATTTATATATCTCAGAATTGCTGAGAAAACTATTTAGCATTTGTTTATGGTGTAATATGAAAGTAAAAACCCAATTCTAATTATATTACACCATGAAAAAATACATGAAAAAGGAGGAGGGGGATCAGTAACAAGCTCACTATAATATCTGGGTTCAGCTGGCTTGGCTGATAGTACCCTGTAAGGGCTTCTAATCCAGGGATACAGGATGAGCAGCGTTTGTACTCCATGTTAGGAGCGGCTGCACATGGCGTCTGTTCCTCATGTCAGGCAGCCATTTCTTTTGGAGCTAAGTCGGCCTGCCACTGTGTAGTGCTCCCAGTCTTAATGACAAAGGCAGACGCATTCTACTTCACCTAGTGTGGAGATAAGAAAGAAGAAGAAGATAAATACAATGTTAAATAGTTTTCTTAGCACTTCTGAAAAACGAGAAGTTGATCTATGGACAAAAGAGGTGTCCATCTATATGATCCAACTACTTATTCACTAGGGAACAAGATGGTCAAAATTGATTTCTGCAAAATATTTCTGTGATGACAAATATTAACGACAGATTACTCTTAGAATCCTTGCTCCAAAACACTTCAATTAAAAAAAAAGTGGATGTTTACGTTTTGAATTAAAATTCCAAAGTCAAATTTGCATTTTGTAGATATGTACATTTAAATACAAGATCCAGAAATCACCGTTCCGCATCTTAATGACTGAAGAAAGGTTGAGTGTGACGTAATTGATTTACGACCGTTGAGATTCCTTAGTGTGGGAGAAATACAAATTGGTTGCATGATGAGAGAATGATATATTCAAAGATACGTCGCAACCTTCTTTTTGCTTATCCCTAGTACAGATGGTACAGGCCATAATAATCATGGTGGGTAGAAGTAGGCGACTGCTTTATTATAAGTACACCACATGTCTACACATGTGAAAAGCGTTCAACTTTGCACTTAAAAATATGTCATAGCCCCGTTTGGCTACTTGCATTCGCTGATGGGGTTGGCCTTTTGCAAGAATCGGGGGCCATTGGAGCATTTAAAAAAAAATAATCAGATAAAAGTGCTCAATGCGGGAATCGAACCAGGGTCGTAGCGGTCTAAAACCAACGGTTTAGGCCATCCTTCCACCAACCCCCATTCGCAACATTTTAAATAACACGTCGTGAATTCGTAGTTTTATTCCAAAACTGACTAATCCGTGTAAATATACGAATCTGGGAAAACATTCACAATACATCAATAGATATCTCAAAACCCTGCTTCTTTATTTTATTTATAAATCAACCAGGCGCGATATTAAAATATTTGCTCTTATTACAGAGGAAACAAAACAACAAACAAATTAAAACTTATAATTAAATATTTACAAATTTACATGTATTATTCTACAGAGTTCATAAAAGTTATATAGACAAAGTGGCTGATGTAAAGGAGTTAAATCATTTAGATCAGGGAACAAACGATGTCTTATTTCTGTAAAGTTCGGACAGTCATAGATAAGGTGAAGAGCAGTTTGTTCAGTTTCTCCGCAGGAACAATTTGGTGTTTCTGATTGACCTCTTTTATGTAAGTTTTTCTAGAACTTTCCCTGTGATGTGACAAATTGTATGGCTATAAAATTTGGATGAAACAGATGGCACGTTATTGCTTTATACCCTGAGACCATAGTTTGTATTTGATTGTATATCATTCATATACTAATATATTTTTATGAATGGATCTTTTGATCGAAATCCGGTCTATCCTTTCGATATTCCAATGTATTTTATAGATAATATTACTGAGATGAGCACATACTAGTCGCCCTCAATAACAGCTAATCTATAGAGTTCATATTTTTGAAATTCCATTGGGTTTTATAGATAATATTACTGATGAACACAGATTAACCGATCTTAATAACAGATAGTCAAAATGTAAAGAGTTTATTGTAAGATTATGAACTCAAAAGGAGTTTCTTCTATAGAACATGTTCAGCTCGCTAGCTTTAGAACAACATCGTTCTTCATCGTTCTTACGCCCGTTGAAGAACGATGTGGTTCGAAAGCTAGCGAGATAAACATGTTCTATAGAAGAAGCTCCTTCTGAGTTTATAATCTTATAGTTATGGTAATTTTGATGTCTACATCTTAAATAGTTCATATATTCGATATTCCATTGTATTTTATAGAGTCTTACTGATAAACATACTAACCCAGAGGTCGACAAACATTTGTGTCGGAAGAGTCAAAAATTACAATTTACAAAATATCATATTTTTAAAGAGCCATATTTTGCTTGCCAATAATAAATAGTACTCGAATAAATAATATTTACGTATGGAACTATATAAAGAGCCTCAGCAAATAGCTGCATGTGGCTACGGAGCCGTAATTTGCTGACCTCTGGTCTAACCCATCTCAATAACAGCTTATCATAATGTATAGAGTTAATTTTTCGATATTCCATTGTATTTTATAGATTCTCTTACTGATAATTATATCATCTACTGACCGATCTCAATGCCAGATGATCATAATATTGAGGTTTCATATCTTCTATATTCCTTTGTAGTTTACCGAGTCTCTTACTGATAATCATACTAACACAGGGATCGACAAACTTTTGAGTCGAAAGAGTTCTCAGCTTCACATCCAAAGAGCCGCATGTTGCTATGGAGCCGCATTTTGACAACCCCTGTTTTAACCCATCTCAATAACAGCTGATCATAATGTAAAAGTTTCATTACTTCGATATTCCATTGTATTTAATAGATTCTCTTACTGATAATCATATCATCTACTGACCAATGGCAGGTAATGTAAAGAGTTCACATAGCTCGTGTTACCGGGAAGTGTAAAGAGAGAGGCTCACCGTGATGTTGCACTAAGTGGTACAATGTGGCTACATTGCCTGGCTGAATGAAGTCAGCACATCCGTCAAGGACTTCAGACTTCCACGTCATCTCCAAGTTCCATGACCTAACATCCTTGTAACGTCATCACCTACTTACATCGTAACGATTCAATAATCCGTGTCGTTTATCGAGAAAATTGCATTTGTAGTTTGGTCTTGTTGTGAGAATGGTTTCGAATATATACACTCATAGACAAAAGGATGTTGTACATTTTAGCATGTATATCGGGATTCAGAACTCTGGAAGTACACTCATGGACAAAACTTAAGAAAGTTGTACCTTTTAGACAATAACTCTGAAAGATACACTCATAGAAAAAATTGAAAAAAGTTCCACTTTGAGCATGTATATCGGGATTCAGACAATAACTCTGAAAGATACACTCATGGACAAAACTTACGGAAGTTGTATTTTTTAGCATGTATATCGGGACATATCAGACAATAACTCTGAAAGATACGCTCATAGAGAAAAGGAAGTTGTACCTTTCAGCATGTAAATCGGGATTCAGAAAATAACTCTGAAAGATACACTCATGGACAAAATTTAAGGGAGTTGTACCGTCTAGCATGTATATCGGGATTCAGACAATAAATCTGAAAGATACACTCATGGACAAAACTTAAGGAAGGGGGAACTCTTTGATGTCGCCGGTCTTCTGTTTTTGAAGGAGACAGAGGGAAATTTGTTCACACTTGGTTATCTCGTGTATCTTCAAAAAGGTTATTATGTATCAAATATCTTTCAGAAATATTGTCTGAATCCCGATATACATGCTAAAAGGTACAACCTCCTAAAGTTTTGTCCATGAGTGTATATTTCAGAGTTATTGTCTGAATCCCAATATACATGCTAAAAGGTACAACCTCCTTAAGTTTTGTCCATGAGTGTACATAAGTATCTTTCAGAGTTATTGTCTGAATCCCGATATACATGCTAAAAGGTACAACCTCCTTAAGTTTTGTCCATGAGTGTATATTTCAGAGTTATTGTCTGAATCCCAATATACATGCTAAAAGGTACAACTTCCTTAAGTTTTGTCAATGAGTGCATCTTTCAGAGTTATTGTCTGAATCAAGATATACACGCTAAAATGTATAACTTGCTTAAATTTGTCTATGCGTGTATTTATAAATAAATTTTTTGACTGTAAATAATTTGTTATATATAGGATACTATTGTAACGAAGCAAAGGTAAAAGCCGATAAAAGGGAAAACAAGAAAATAGGGCAGCAGTAAAATTGTCACTTCCTTAAAAAGAAATCTAACTGGTATCCATTTACGACTCTAGTAAAACCACGTTCAGAAGTAGAAATAAACGAGCTGGGAAAAGTTGGGTTTGTTTTGACAAAAACTTCTAAGTGGTTCGCTGATTAATGGGAGCGAGCTTGAACCCCATCATATTCCCAGCCGGGGATATTCGATCGCTTTAAAAAATGAAGCTCAGATTGGTGCTAAGAGCACGTCTCCCCTTTCTTCAGCCCTCAGCACTGACAGTCCGGAGCATTCCTTGCCTGCATAACTCACACTAAGACGTGATTAAGTAGAGCAAACAGTCTAAAAATAGTACAAAAGTGAATTTGTAATTGTATCAGATGGATAAATTAAGAAAAAAGTATCAACTTATAGTGAAAATAAATCCTCCAGGACATTCCTTGTCTGTATAACTCACACTAAGACGCGACAAAGTAAAACAGACAGTTTAAAAATTGTGGAAAATAGTACAAAGGTGAATTTGTACTTGTATCAGATGGATAAATTAAGAAAAAGGCATCAACTTATCGTCAAATTAATTCGTTCAGCGCATTCCTTGCTTGCATAACTCACACTAAGACGCGACAAAGTAAAACAGACAGTTTAAAAATTGTGGAAAATAGTACAAAAGTGAATTTGTACTTGTATCAGTTGGATAATATTTTCAAGTCCAGCAATGACCGCAGCCTTGCAAAAAATTGACCTAGAGCAGCAGTTTTACACACTCAAGATAGAGGACATTGCAACTGCTGTGATAGAGATGTATGGAGACATCTGAGGCTCTTCTTTGGACGCGACAACAACAACATCAATTGTAAAAATTAAGAAAAAGGCATCTACAAATTGTGAAATTAAATCGTCCAGCGCAATCCTTGCCTGCATAACTTACACTAAGACGTGACGAAGTAGAGCAAAGAGTATAAATTCTCGTAAAAATAAAAAAACTCGTATATGTATCCAATCCCAGCGAGTGCAAGTAACCAAAAGGAGCACACTTATAATTGCAAAACTCGAACTGATTTTCACATGCATAGATATGTGGTGAATTTATATTAAAAGCAGTCGCCAACTTCTACCCACCATTATTAGTATTGGCTTGTACAACGAATGTATATATTATATAACTTGGGATAAAAAAATTACAATATTTTGATGTAAATTCATAAATTCTAATGCCTATTGCTATAAAATTGCTATATAATCTCTCTCTCCATTCCTTATTTATACGCTTAAGTTAGCTGAATAAATCCTTGCCCAAAAGGTTTTTAATCAAATAAATAAAAAGATTTGCAGTTTCTTATGATTTTTGGTAATTTAAAAAGTTATCGTAAAGATAGAGGCTGCCTGGCCAGCATTCATATTTCTTGAAAATTAAGATACTTCAGCCAGTAAATCTTTTTATTATCTCGACGTTTCGACAAAAAATATTTTGTCCTCGTCAGGAGCAAACAAAAGATTTTTGTCGAAACGTCAAGGTAATAAAAAGATTTACTGGCCGAAGTATCTTTATTTTCAAGAAATACAATAACTATAGCTAATTAGTAAATCAAATTGGCTAAATCGTTAGAAAGTTTCATCACAAATACGTCAAGCTTTTCCAAATTTTCCATCTTCACTTCACTGATTGTAGAAATTTGTTCTTTATATAAAAAAAAAAGAAGAAGGGAAATGGCGTTGAATAAATCTATCCACAGAATATAGAGGGAAGAAACATTTTTCCGCTCTAGTTTATAACGAACCATAGAAATTTTAAGGGATTTTTATCAAAAATTGGAACGGTTGAAGATTAGCTGTCATTGTGGAAACGAAGTCTAGGACTCAAGACACCTACTGTTGGAATGCCCATTCTTCTTTATCGCTAGACAACAGACAGTAAATAATGTTGTAGATCTATATCAATTTGTAAATAGCAGAGAGAATTGTCATAGATTTAGCTATTTTTGTAAATATATTTATGATTATCTTTCTAACCTGAAAGTTTCAGGTTCCTAATATATTTTATTGTTTCTCTTTTTTATTTTTGATTAATTTTTCTTATATAATATGTTTATAACTGTTTCTGTTTTTAAAAAAAAATGTAAATCGACGCAATTATCCCTAGCCAGGATATCGCGTTTTGTGTGTTGAAATAAAATATAGCGGGGGAATGGCTGTAAGAGATTACCAACGCCCAGAAAGAGAAGATGTTCCTGAGGTGGTCCAGCATCAAACAATGGAAGATGATTTGTAAGCCTCCAGATGGTGGACCTTTGTTTGTCCATCAATATGGACGTGAGGCCCATTCAACCGGCCGCCCACGTTTTCCCAAATCCTCCTTCCACCCTACTTGGAGTTATGGTTCACTCTTTGCTAGCGCATCATTCGTATAATCCAAGGATAAACAGCCAATTTGGCCTTTCTTCTAGCATCAACAAGTACTGTTGTTGTCGTGTCCAATGGAGAGCCTCAGATGTCTCCATACATCTCTATCACAGCAGTGTCCTCTATCTTGGGTGTAATGCTGCTGTTCTGAATCCTTGTCAATTTTCTATTGTTGTTGTCGTGTCCAATGAAGAGCCTCAGATGTCTCCATACATCTCTATCACAGCAGTGTCCTCTATCTTGGGTGTAATGCTGCTGTTCTGAATCCTTGTCAATTTTCTATTGTTGTTGGCGTGTCCAATGAAGAGCCTCAGATGTCTCCATACATCTCTATCACAGCGATGTTCTCTATCTTGGGTGTGTAAAGCTGCTGCTCTGGGTCCATGTCAATTTTCTGCAAGGCTGCGGCAATTGTTGGACATGAGAATATGTGGGTAGGTGTTAGTTCCACACCAGGACAATTGTTGCATGTCCTATAGGCTCTTGTGTCATCTGTATGTGTTGTCATTCCTTTATAGTGTTTTGTTCTAAGTCTTGTTATAGTTTTTGTAATTCTTCTCTCAGAGTTTATTTTGCATATTTGATCTTTTCTTATTTTTTTTTGTTTAATTATCTTGTATTTTGCCAAGGCATCAGCGTCAAATACTGACATTTGTTCTTTCCTTTGGCTCAAAATTCTGGCTTCCTTTGCCAATTCATCTGCCATCTCATTACCTTCGATCCCAACATGGACAGAAATCCATTGTAGAATGCATTTATTCTCCAATGGTTCCAGTTGGGTAAATAATGAGTGTATTTTCTGTGTGATTTTAGTATTACCCTTCTGAATTGTTTCTAGAGCGGATCTGGAGTCGCTGTATATTAAAATTCCTTCTGCCTGATGTAGGGATGGTTGGTTTAATGTTTCAAGCACTGTTGAAACAAAAGAAAGATGATTTTCATCGCAGTAAAAAAGAAACATTCTCGTCTTTATGTTTTCATTTGTTATATATAGATGGCGCGTTTTTACTTTGTATTAACTAATGACTGACTGGCCTTTCCATATTGTTTGCGGAAGAGAATTGCTCGATGCAAATATTTAAATGTAATTCTACTGTCCTAAAAGGTTATGTCCATAGTTTGCGTAAATACCATTTCTAAGATTCCACCCTTCAGTGTAGCATATATAAACAGAATGATCCAATAAACTATCAGAGCTCTAAAGAAGCGGTTTGATAGGTTAAATCGGCGAAATCGCTGGGAGGGTTCATCACTGATGAACCAAGCCCTCCCAATATGTTTTCACCGCAGTAAGAACAGTAAAAGTTTGATTTATTTGTGAAGGAAACACTCGCGTTTTTTTGTTTTCGTTTGTTATCATTAATTAGTGTTGAAAAAGAAAAGACTGTTAGCACTTGACATGGATAGAATGATCTTCTGACCTAACACATAGTTAGAAATAAACATTCCTCCTTTTATTAACAATTAAATAAAACGAATAAAGGAACCAGAGCTAAGATTCTTGTATAACTTTATTTATTTAACTTTCTGGCTAACATGCCTTCAACAGGAGCAACTAGGAGAATAACATTTATACTAACTATACATATGTATAGTTTTCTAGAAGAAAGGAAGATCGTATAATATAGAACGTAGAGAAGGCCATTATATCCTTGGATAAAGGCAGTTCGGACCACTGGAACGCTGTTGAAGCACCCGATCACGTTTTATTCGTAGATCGCGAAATACGTGGTGTCGCTGGAGACCCGCTGGTGATTCTCCACCAAACTCTGCAGCGGTAGCAGAGGCGCCTTATTCATTGTACATAGTATGATGCATATATATATATATATATCTTTTTTTTTTAAACAGTGCAGACTGTGCACTTTTGCATGTATTGACTAGATACCAATAAAGTTATTTTGATTGTCAATTGTCAGGAAGGCTGTTCAGCAAGTGTGAATCCTGGCAATAAATATGTTTATTTATTCTCTATTTAAAAACAATTAGAAAATATTTAAGAGATTTTTGCTTCACCGAAGTACTACACAAATCTCATCTAAATGTATATTATAAAAATTTCTTTCTGCTGATTTTGAAATAAGAGTCATAGAATGATATTGTAGTTGTGGTAAAAAATAGTTGAAACAGTTTTAATCACAATTTGAATTAATTGTGATGATAAAAATAATTTAAGTAAGAGAAAAGTATTACCTGACTTAAGGCGAGCAGAATAATGACACCAAAAGACTTATTTACATAATTACAAAAGATTTGAGCCAGACAACGGGAAACAACAGCAATAGGTTTATATAGTATAAGCCGCGCGACATCTGGTGGTCAATTTTACAGAGTAGTTTATAATAGAAATTATAATTTTAAAATGAAACAGAGGTTTTTACATAACATGTATTACAGTTAAACCTGTCTATAGCGCCCCTCTTGGGACTCACCAAAATAAGGTGCTATAAAGAGGGAGTGTTATAGACAGGTCATTTTTAATGTAAATCACATCGTACTACGTATTTAAAATTGGGCGCTATAGAGAGGGAGGCTCTATTTAGAGGGGGCGCTATAGACAGGTTTAACTGTATATATATATTTTTTTTCCAAGTAAAAATCAATATATATGCTTCTGATGGGTAAAAAAGTTTATCTTTCTGATCAAGCAGACAAACATATATAAAAAAATATGAAATAATATATTATATTCAATGATATTGATTATCAAAAACATCGATCGTAATATAAAAAACGCCAGTAAAATTTGACTCCTTGAGTGACGTAAAAAGCTGGCTAGTGCTGACACCAGACACACGGCGTCGTAAAAGAATTTTGCAGATTGCCATTGAGATAAAGGCCGCAATAAAATAGATAAGGCATATGATTCCCGGCCACGTCTTGGCCTCCATTGCCCACTGCTATATTTGGCCCATTCCACCTATATTCTTCCAAACAACTTTAATTTGAATCCCAAAATATATCAATTAACAAGACTTCAATCAAAAGGACTAAATTATGTTCCGTCTCAGATTGATAATATGATAAAGGTTGGCATTCAGCCAACTTAAAATATTGGTAAAATAAATGATATTTTGATCCAATATATGCCTTTTTAATTAAAAATTAAATATCAATTATATGTGAAAAATAGAGTATTTATGCAATTTTGGCCTTAAATGCCCATTTCTTAATTTTTCAGGAAGTCTCTGGGACCAAATTTTGGCCGTAGGGATACAGTCTTCACCACGCTCATCTTGGCTCATCTTGATTTATCAAGAAAATGGGTTGGCTAAATATCAGGGAATAGGTTATATTAACGTTTAGTTGATTTCTGTTTCACTAGATGGCGTTCTGCCATATAAACTTTAATGTGAATGTGGTCAGGATATGCCTTTTTAGATTTTAATTTTTTTTTTCAATTAAGGGACACCATCAATATTATGATGAAACAAACACTAAAATCTGGCCTATATTAACATATGGCTGTGAGTAGCGGATATTACTAAAATCTTCAATCAAACGAATAGAAGCCTTGGAGACATACCTTTACAGAAGATCTCTCAAAATTCCTTGGACAGATATAGTAACAAATAATCAATTCCTCGATCGAATGGGTACAGAAAGCCAGCTGATAAAGTTCATAAAACAACGAAAACTGACGTTTGCTGGACATGTGATGCGTGTATCAGCCGAAGAGACATTGCTGACAGTGTTGGAGGAAAATCTCCAGGGGCAGAGATCGAGGAGAAGGAGACGACAGGGATACACAGACGATCTAAAACAATGGACTGGACGACACGACTGGATATTTTAAACTTAATTCTATTGACGTTATGTGGCGCTAAGTTTGTTGTTCACACACTTTAAAATGTTATAATACATTGAAAAAGGTTGGCGTTCAGCCAACTAAAATATTGATAGATAAATTATTTTTGGCCCAATATATGATTTTCCAGAATTCTATATACCGCAAAAATACCGGGATATTCTATCCCGATTTCCATATACCACCGGAATCTCCTATCCATATTTCCATATACCACCAGAATCTCCTTTCCAGCTTTCCATATATCACCGGAATCTCCTATTCATATTTCCATATACCACCAGAATCTCCTTTCCAGATTTCCATATACCACCGAAATCTCTTATCTATATTTCCATATACCACCGGAATCTCCTATCCATATTTCCATATACCACCGGATTCTCCTATCCATATTTCCATATACCACCGGAATATTCTATCCAGATTTCCATATACCACCGGAATCTCCTATCCATATTTCCATATACCACCAGAATCTCCTATCCAGATTTCCATATACCACCGGAATCTCCTATCAATATTTCCATATACCACCGGAATCTTCTATCCATATTTCCATATACCACCGGAATCTCCTATCCATATTTCCATATACCACCAGAATCTCCTATCCATATTTCCATATACCACCGGATTCTCCTATCCATATTTCCATATACCACCGGAATATTCTATCCAGATTTCCATATACCACCGGAATCTCCTATCCATATTTCCATATACCACCGGAATCTCCTATCCATATTTCCATATACCACCGGAATCTCCTATCCATATTTCCATATACCACCGGAACCTCTATCCAGTTTCCATATACCATCAGATCATTCTACCGAGGTTATTCTTTACCATCATGAAAATAAATAGGAACAAAATCTGCATCTCTTTCGGACAATATTAATTACTTATGCATCGATAAGTCCAGCCTACACTCCGTCAAAACCTACGTACAAGACCTACACCCAACCAGGATTTCATACCAAAGCTAAACCCCAGAAGGAACCTACCTTACAAACATATTTTATTTTCCCGTTTATCATTACTCTTCACAATTCATCCTTTCATACCTCATCTCTAAGGTTATAAATAGTCGTTATTTCTCCTTAAAAATAAATTTCGATTTTTCATTTAAAAGAAACTCATGCGGGACATTTTCCAATGTCGTTTTACAATCATAAGCCGCATTATATTGTATTATAAACTTATAATCCGCCAGAACCAACGTATAAAGCCTACATCCCGTCAGAAATCACGTACAAATCCTACACCCCGTAGGGCCAACATTTCAAACATCCAAGCAGCCAAGAACTATGAACTAAGTCTACATCTCGCAGGACCTATATACCTAACATATACCCTACTAGGACCTACCAACCAAACCTACACCCCACAGGATCTACGTACCAAACCTACACCTCACCAGGACCTACCACAAAGTGAGGTAGCCGTCTGAACCAAGGCCACCACATACAGCTGACTTACGTCACACCAAGCGATGACGTCTCCCTACGAAACCAGAAGCCAAGAGAAATCCTTTACTAGGCAATTCACTTTGTCAATTTGAGCCATCACCGGCTAAATACGTTACATATATTCTATAGAAATTGCTCTTAATCGATTTTTTTTTATAAAACCTGTAACCAAACTACTAAGGTTTATCTAATTTCACCTACACATGCACTTTTTTTTTCCGATAAGTGAAGAGTTAAACGATAAATGTATATATATCTGTGTTTTTGTCAAACATATGGAAAGGTTTTTGTTAAAGTCGGTATCTAAGACAGTAGTGACAGCAGGCTATCGGCGATATCCTCAGTATCGCGCTGAAAGAAGAGGCCGAGATAAAAGGTCGCGAGAGTCTGACCTCGAGAGAGGACTGAAAACAAAACGGTCGACCACACGAGGAAATTTTGAGGGGAATGCCATTAGATGATGAGTCAAGGTGATTCAGAAGCTGCTGTTTCGGATCCTGTTCCTCTGAATCACAGTAGTGATCTCTATTAAGTCATCTTGAGCTAGTTAGACAAATTTACGACAAATTTGACCATAAACTTTTCAACTTTTCTTCTTTAAACTTCTACTCAAACCTTGTAATTCAACAATTGTTTATGTAAAATAGTTCTCTGAATTTAGTGTTGTTGCTTAACGCAAGCATCCTTTGTGGAGATATCGCGTCTGATTTGATTATGATAAATAAAAGGTTTATTAGTTTCTATATTATGAAAATATCTTAAGTTTTCCTTGATATATATGTACAATTTACAGACACTCTACACAATTTTAGATGGGTGCTATCATCTCGCTAGATCCTATGAAGGTTCTGGACCATCTTGCTGACACATCTTTTCTTGAGATAGGTATCAACTACTCACTAGATCCTAGCTGCTACTCGTTCTGGCCAAATGTACGTTCTAATCTGTTTTCTATATAGATATAAACGTTCGCTGAGTCTATATAAGTTACAGAACCTGCACGTTTTGGCTTAGTGTGATGTCCAGTCTATCCTTTTAGACAGGTTCCAGAAGTCTTACTTGAGCTTTGTGCGTTTCAGCAGCTACGCATTCTGGTGTAGTATACGATCCTGTCTATTCATATGGATGGGTACCAACTTCTAACTGGATGAGCCTTGTAACGTTTCAGCGGCTATATGTTCTAATTTAGTATGTGGCACAATTTATTCTTTTAGATAGGTTCCAATGACTCACTAAGCTACCGTTGATAGGTACCGAGGTCTCACTGGACGCCGTACTGTCCCAGTGTACTGTGCTACCGTTGATAGGTACCGACGTCTAACTGGAGCCTATGTACGTTCCAGCACGCCGTACTGTCCCAGTGTACTATGCTACCGTTAATAAATACCGACGTCTAACTGGAGCACTTGATAGGTACCGACGTCTAACTGGAGCCTATGTACGTTCCAGCACGCCGTACTGTCCCAGTGTACTATGCCACCGTTGATAAATACCGACGTCTAACTGGAGCACTTGATAGGTACCGACGTCTAACTGGAGCCTATGTACGTTCCAGCACGCCGTAATGTCCCAGTGTACTGTGCTACCGTTGATAGGTACCGACGTCTAACTTGAAGCCTATGTACGTTCCAGCACGCCGTACTGTCCCAGTGTACTATGCTACCGTTGATAAATACCGACGTCTAACTGGAGCACTTGATAGGCACCGACGTCTAACTGGAGCCTATGTACGTTCCAGCACGCCGTCCTGTCCCAGTGTACTTTTCTGCCCTTGATAGGCACCGACGTCTAACTGGCGCCTATGTACGTTCCAGCACGCCGTCCTGTCCCAGTGTACTGTGCTACCGTTGATAGGTACCGACGTCTAACTGGAGCCTATGTACGTTCCAGCACGCCGTACTGTCCCAGTGTACTGTGCTACCGTTGATAGGTACCGACGTCTAACTGGAGCCTATGTACGATCCAGCAGGCCGTAATGTCCCAGTGTACTGTTCTACCGTTGATAGGTACCGACGTCTAACTGGAGCCTATGTACGTTCCAGCCCGCCGTACTGTCCCAGTGTACTGTGCTACCGTTGATAGGTACCGACGTCTAACTGGAGCCTATGTACGTTCCAGCAGGCCGTACTGTCCCAGTGTACTGTGCTACCGTTGATAGGTACCGACGTCTAACTGAAGCCTATGTACGTTCCAGCACGCCGTACTGTCCCAGTGTACTGTGCTACCGTTGATAGGTACCGACGTCTAACTGGAGCCTATGTACGTTCCAGCACGCCGTACTGTCCCAGTGTACTGTTCTACCGTTGATAGGTACCGACGTCTAACTGGAGCCTATGTACGTTCCAGCACGCCGTACTCTCCCAGTGTACTGTGCTACCGTTGATAGGTACCGTGGTCTAACTGGAGCATATGAACGTTCCAGCAGGCCGTACTGTCCCAGTGTACTGTGCTACCGTTGATAGGTACCGACGTCTAACTGGCGCCTATGTACGTTCCAGCACGCCGTACTGTCCCAGTGTACTGTGCTACCGTTGATAGGTACCGACGTCTAACTGGAGCCTATGTACGTTCCAGCACGCCGTACTCTCCCAGTGTACTGTGCTACCGTTGATAGGTACCGTGGTCTAACTGGAGCCTATGTACGTTCCAGCACGCCGTACTGTCCCAGTGTACTGTGCTACCGTTGATAGATACCGACGTCTAACTGGAGCCTATGTACGTTCCAGCAGGCCGTACTGTCCCAGTGTACTTTGCTATCGTTGATAGGTACCGACGTCTAACTGGAGCCTATGTACGTTCCAGCACGCCGTACTGTCCCAGTGTACTGTTCTACCGTTGATAGGTACCGACGTCTAACTGGAGCCTATGTAGGTTCCAGCTCGCCGTACTGTCCCAGTGTACTGTGCTACCGTTGATAGGTACCGACGTCTAACTGGAGCCTATGTACGTTCCAGCAAGCCGTACTGTACCAGTGTACTGTGCTACCGTTGATAGGTACCGACGTCTAACTGGAGCCTATGTACGTTCCAACACGCCGTACTGTCCCAGTGTACTGTGCTACCGTTGATAGGTACCGATGTCTAACTGGAGCCTTGTACGTTCCAGCAGGCCGTACTGTCCCAGTGTACTTTGCTACCGTTGATAGGTACCGACGTCTAACTGGAGCCTATGTACGTTCCCGCACGCCGTACTGTTCCAGTGTACTGTGCTACCGTTGATAGGTACCGATGTCTAACTGGAGCCATGTACGTTCCAGCAGGCCGTACTGTCCCAGTGTACTTTGCTACCGTTGATAGGTACCGACGTCTAACTGGAGCCTATGTACGTTCCAGCACGCCGTACTGTCCCAGTGTACTGTGCTACCGTTGATAGGTACCGAGGTCTAACTGGAGCCTATGTACGTTCCAGCACGCCGTACTGTCCCAGTGTACTGTGCTACCGTTGATAGGTACCGACGTCTAACTGGAGCCTATATACGTTCCAGCAGGCCGTACTGTCCCAGTGTACTGTGCTACCGTTGATAGATACCGACGTCTAACTGGAGCCTATGTACGTTCCAGCAGGCCGTACTGTCCCAGTGTACTGTGCTATCGTTGATAGGTACCGACGTCTAACTGGAGCCTATGTACGTTCCAGCACGCCGTACTGTCCCAGTGTACTGTTCTACCGTTGATAGGTACCGACGTCTAACTGGAGCCTATGTAGGTTCCAGCACGCCGTACTCTCCCAGTGTACTGTGCTACCGTTGATAGGTACCGACGTCTAACTGGAGCCTATGTAAATTCCAGCACGCCGTACTGTCCCAGTGTACTGTGCTACAGTTGATAGGTACCGACGTCTAACTGGAGCCTATGTACGTTCCAGCACGCCGTACTGTCCCAGTGTACTGTGCTACCGTTGATAGGTACCGACGTCTAACTGGAGCCTATGTACGTTCCAGCATGCCGTACTGTACCAGTGTACTGTGCTACCGTTGATAGGTACCGACGTCTAACTGGAGCCTATGTAGGTTCCAGCACGCCGTACTGTCCCAGTGTACTGTGCTACCGTTGATAGGTACCGACGTCTAACTGGAGCCTATGTACGTTCCAGCAGGCCGTACTGTACCAGTGTACTGTGCTACCGTTGATAGGTACCGACGTGTAACTGGAGCCTATGTACGTTCCAGCACGCCGTACTGTCCCAGTGTACTGTGCTACCGTTGATAGGTACCGATGTCTAACTGGAGCCTTGTACGTTCCAGCAGGCCGTACTGTACCAGTGTACTGTGCTACCGTTGATAGGTACCGACGTCTAACTGGAGCCTATGTAGGTTCCAGCACGCCGTACTGTCCCAGTGTACTGTGCTACCGTTGATAGGTACCGACGTCTAACTGGAGCCTATGTACGTTCCCGTACGCCGTGATGTTCCAGTGTACTGTGCTACCGTTGATAGGTACCGATGTCTAACTGGAGCCTTGTACGTTCCAGCAGGCCGTACTGTCCCAGTGTGCTCTGCTACCGTTGATAGGTAACGACGTCTAACTGGCGCCTATGTACGTTCCAGCACGCCGTACTGTCCCAGTGTACTGTGCTACCGTTGATAGGTACCGACGTCTAACTGGAGCCTATGTACGTTCCAGCAGGCCGTACTGTCCCAGTGTACTGTGCTACCGTTGATAGGTAACGACGTCTAACTGGCGCCTATGTACGTTCCAGCACGCCGTACTGTCCCAGTGTACTGTGCTACCGTTGATAGGTACCGACGTCTAACTGGAGCCCATGTACGTTCCAGCACGCCGTACTGTCCCACTATACTCTGCTACCGTTGATAGGTACCGACGTCTAACTGGAGCCTATGTACGTTCCAGCACGCCGTACTGTCCCAGTGTACTGTGCTACCGTTGATAGGTACCGACGTCTAACTGGCGGCTATGTACGTTCCAGCACGCCGTACTGTCCCAGTGTACTGTGCTACCGTTGATAGGTACCGACGTCTAACTGGAGCCTATGTACGTTCCAGCACGCCGTACTCTCCCAGTGTACTGTGCTACCGTTGATAGGTACCGTGGTCTAACTGGAGCCTATGTACGTTCCAGCACGCCGTACTGTCCCAGTGTACTGTGCTACCGTTGATAGGTACCGATGTCTAACTGGAGCCTATGTACGTTCCAGCACGCCGTACTGTCCCAGTGTACTGTGCTACCGTTGATAGGTACCGACGTCTAACTGGAGCCTATGTACGTTCCAGCACGCCGTACTGTCCCAGTGTACTGTGCTACCGTTGATAGGTACCGACGTCAGCACTTCACACCTGATAGCGGCGCCTTTGAAGAGATAAGACGGCCTCAGCCGACGTCCGGTCAACCCAGCCGGATATCCGGCCGCCTAATTAATGGCACGCAAATTAGGCGGGTAGGAAGAGATTCTGGGAGCATCCACTTCCTGACAGAGACCGCCAGACCGTCTGTGCAAACAAAACCTGGAGCTTAACTCACTTCTTCCAATTCCTTGGTGGCCAACAATGGGAAACATAAACAAAAACTTCTTTCTTCCCCTCATACCTTATTTCTCTCTCTCTCTTTCAACGGAGGCTGAGACAGCATGTATATATAGTCATTGTACATATTTTCATACTTCAATTATTTTGTTTCATAATAATCATTGTAAATTTCTCATCAATACCTAAATAGTGTGTACTGTGCAATTTGATTTGTTTAAAGAGAAAATTGCTATAAAGTATGAAAATATAAAAGGCAGCAATGTGGTTATTCATTCGTGAAAATTGCAAGCTTTCGGATCTTCACAATCTTTCTAAAGGCAAAAATCCGAAAGCTTTCAATTTTAACGAATAAAGAAACGCATTGATACCGTTTATATTTTTATAATTTGACTTGTATTGACAAGATGTCAATTAAAAGTACATGAATTGTCATATTGTCTCTCTCTATATATATATTTATTCATGTATTTATCATAATTTAATCTTAAGACCAAATCCAAATAAATAAATAGTGTGTGACGTTTCGGTAACAGCGTTGTTACCATCCTCAGACAAAAGTAATGAATGAGAAATTTTACCACAGCATGTTTTATATAGTTACTGTTATCTCAAGTGTGTAAACAAGATAACAGATAAGAAGAAGATAGTTTTCTGAGAAACACAGAATATTATTCTTAGAATTAATTTCTCATTCAATACTTTTGTCTGAAGATGGTAACAATGCTGTTACAGAATAGTCACACACTATTTATTTATTTGGTCTTATTACCTGGTGTTTATAATCTGTAATCCAAATTGTGCCTTATCACTATTTAATCTTATTCATTCAATTCTGTATTCAACCTTATATAACCTTATATGAGCGATTAATAAAATATAGTTAGATTAGAAAAGTATAGTTAGATAGTTTCAATCTCAATCTCTTTCTCTATTTGTCTCAAATGAGTAAACCTAGGATAAAAGGGTCACTCCAAAAGGTTTTGCAATCACACATTTTTATCAAAGCTGCAACCTTCAAACTTTCAGAGTTTCTCAAAGTATTCACCCTTATCATCTATGTAATTTCATCCGTGAAAACCAATTATCGAAGCACTTACACCAGTCATCTTCAGGGATTGAATTTACGGCATTGATATAGGCTTGCAGTGCTTGATCATCAGTGTCAAATTTTATCCCTTTCAACAATAACTTAACTTTTGGAAATAAAAAGTGTATGAACTTGTATTCAATACCTCTTTGCATGAAATCTAATATATCAGGAGAGTTGAGAGCAAGCTAGAAAACCAAAATAGACTTGGTTAATGATAAATTTGAGTTTCTATCTATATTTCTTATTCGTTTTAATGGACGCTTGCGTTATAGGCTCTTTCAACAAAAAATGAATTTCCATTCGAAATGCTATCTTTATCATTTATACATCTGAAATAAATTATGAATATATAAAGTTTAATATTAACTTCGAAAATGAATATTTCGAATTATCAAATTAATATTGAAGAGATGAGTAATGATTTAAATGATTGATATATTTATGTATAATTTCCCATCTACATGTGGTTAGATCCATACTTAGAAAAGAACACAAAGAAGTCATAACTTCAAGAGAAAAACACACATACAGTAGAACGTCCATGAGAGGACAATCACGCTAGAGGACACTTCTCTACAAAGAACATTTTTCATTTATAAAATTATCATTTTTATTATTTAGCAACTCTCCAGTAAGAGGACACATCTCCCTAAATGACATTTTGGCTTTGCAATTAGGCGTTCTTTACAGGGAGAGTCAACTGTATATATATGGACGCAGTGGTACAGCCTACTCCACGCTGTTGAGCGCCAACAACGCGAAACGCGTTCGTGGATGGCTTTTCTTGATTTATCAAGAAATTGGGTTGGTAAAATATCAGGGAACAGGCTAAATCAATGTTTAGTTGATTTCTGTTCCACTAGATGGCACTCTGCCTTCTGTAAAGCACATGTGCTCCTGGTCAGGATATGCCTTCTTTATTTTTAATATATATATGTGTGGGTTGAAAAGTGGTATTATATATAGCATTCTTGTAAGATTAGACTAATATGTGCGGTTTATAGTTGAATTATGATGAATGATAAAAGGACAAGGGAGTGTAGATTGCGAGAGGGCCATGATTACAGTCACGCAAGCCGGTGATGCCCTGGATTCAATCAAAGAGGACAATCAGCTCCACGCCTCGATGTTATAAATGGCCGGAGCATAGATAGCCTGCTGCCTCTTGGAGGAGGAGGTTTTCAATTAGACGGACGTTATGGCGAACCGGTCGGTGATCTAATGGTGAGTAACCTTGTTTACCTGCCCGGCCGCCACGCCACGTGGTCCTGTTGGACCAGAGTAAAACGTCAAACATACAACTTTCAGGCTCAATAGGTTAGTATCCTATAAGAGTTGAAATTTTTTTAATTATTCTTCAAAAATATTTGTAATAATCTACAAGGAATATCTCATCACAATTGATGAAAATAAAGGTTTAATCGACTAATCATCAGTTAATCGTACCAGCAGTATCGCAAATTTCCCCTTATTATTTATGCTCAGCTGAATTTTTCTACTTGAAGCAAGCATATATGTGTATGATCTTTAAATATAAAGGTCTATCTTGATAGAATAAATATACATTGATAACAGGAAAAATATTCAATAACGACCAAATACACTCATGGACAAAATTTAAGGAAGTAGAAAATTCTTTAACGTCGCTGGTTGTCTGTTTTTTTTTTTTTTTTTTTTAAGAGACAGAGGCAATTCTGTTCACACTTGGTTATCTCGTGTCTTCAATAAAGGGCACTGTAATATCTTCCAGAGTTATTATCTGAATCCCGATATACATGCTAAAAGGTACAACTTCCTTAAGTTTTGTCCATGAGTGTATCTTTCAGATTTATTGTCTTAATCCCGATATACATGCTAAAAGGTACAACTTCCTTATGTTTTGTCCATGAGTGTATCTTTCAGAGTTATTGTCTGAATCCTGATATACATGCTAAAATGTACAGCTTCCTTAAGTTTTGTCCATGAGTGTATCTTTCAGAGTTATTGTCTGAATCCCGATATACATGCTAAAAGGTACAACTTCCTTATGTTTTGTCCATGAGTGTATCTTTCAGAGTTATTGTCTGAATCCCGATATGTACATGTTAAAGGTAAAACTTCCTTAAGTTTTGTCCATGAGTGTATCCTTCAGAGTTATTGTCTGAATCCCGATATACATGCTAAAAGGTACAACTTCCTTAAGTTTTGTCCATGAGTATATCTTTCAGAGTTATTGTCTGAATCCCGATATACATGCTAAAAGGTACAACTTCCTTAAGTTTTGTCCATGAGTATATCTTTCAGAGTTATTGTCTGAATCCCGATATACATGCTAAAAGGTACAACTTCCTTAAGTTTTGTCCATGAGTGTAGACCATAGTTGAAGCAGGTTGTTTTCAAAGTAGAGGCACGGCTGTCAATATTAGCCACTTATGAACAAAAAATTCCGAATCTCTTTCCTTCAGTTATTATAGAAAGTTATCTGAAATATAGGATAGCGAAAGAATAGAAAAAATGATCGCAAAAACAATTTTATATTGATATATGACTATATAGAGGTAAAATTAAATATAGATTATCAGAAGGAAAAAAAGTTTATCTTCTAAATTTAGGTCATTAAATTAAAAATCAGTGAGCATTCTTGTTAAAAAGTGTTCAGCTGTGGTGAATATCATCATTAGCAACTAATCAATTTCCATTAGAGTTGTTTCAATAGAAAAATCCAAATTGAGCTCCATTTATCAGCCGGCCATGGTACCTGGTGCAACACTGATCCATCAAGGTACAATTAAACATTGAACCCGCCCAGCCGCTTGTTTCTGGTTCACCCTGCCGGGTTTTACGCTGATTAACCCACATTCTTAATATCTCTTTTTTATATATACTCTCTTGGACTACACTCTTTGATGTCACAATTCAATCAAATAATCTCAATGTTGTTGTGTCCAATGAAGAGCCTTGCGATGTCCTCTATATTGGATGTGTAAAGCTGCTGTTCTGGTCCATGTCAATTTTCTGTTGTTGTTGTTATTGTCATGTCCAATGAATAGACTCAGATGTCTTTATGTATCTTTATTATAGCAGTCGCAATGTTTTCTATCTTGGGTGTGTAAAGCTGCTGTTCTGAGTCCATGTTAAATTTCTGCTGCTTGTGTTGTTTGTGGTTGTCGTGTCCAATGAAGAGCCTCAGATGTCTCCATACATATCTATCAGATCAGTCGCAATGCCCTTTATCTTAGGTGTGTAAAACTACTATTCTGGGTCCATTTCGTTTTTCTGTTGTTGTTGTCATGTCCAATGAAGAGCCTCAGATGTCTCCATGCATCTCTATCACAGCAGTCGCAATGTCCTTTATCTTGGGTATGTAAAGTTTTAGGTCCATGTCAATTTTCTGTTGTTGTTGTCGTGTCCAATGAAGAACCTCAGATGTCTTATGCATCTCTATCACAGTAGTTGCAATGTTTCTATCTTAGGTGTGTAAAGCTGCTGCTCTGGGTTCATTTCTATTTCTGCAAGGTTACTGCCATTGCTGGACATGAGAATATGTGGGTAGATATTAGCTCGACACCAGGACAATTTTTACATGTTCTGTAGGTTCTCTTGTGTCATCTGGATGCATTGTTATTCTTTTATAGTGTTTCATTCTGATTCTTATTTTTGTTTTTGTAATGCGTTTATGTCGCATATTTGATCTTTCCTTAACTTTTGAAGGATCATCTTGGATTTTGCCAACGAATCAGCATCAAATACTGAAATTTGATCTTGTATCAATATTAGGTTGAAAACCACAGGTCTCCAGGAATAAGTTTTCGTGAAATATTTTAAAAATTTACCAATCACCATCTTTCAGCCACGAGAACCCTTCTTGATGGAGAAAGCGTTTAGGGTCTCGTGTACGAAATCTTGATATCAGTAAATTAAAAAAATCTTTTAAGAGACATATTCATGGAGGCCTGTTGTTTCCAACTTAAAATTCTCTAATATCGCCCGGTCGTCTTTTTTTTTTCAAGGAGACAGAGGCTATTTAAATAGGATGCACAATGCAGCTGTTATAAAAGTTATACTTATTTCTGACGCGTATGTTTTTAAAAAAATACCCTTTCTGGATCGTCTGTGATTCAAGCGACCTGACTTTGGATCACCGGTCCTACAGCTCCATCAGTTCCGTGGAGGCTTTCAACATCATACAGCCGACCTGCAGGATAACTGGCTCTTCAGCCAAGGGATGGATTCCAACGCCATATCTGCCAAGTCATCCATACATATTCGTAAAGCTAAAGGCTGCCTGGCCGGCATTCATATTTCTTGAAAATAAAAATACTACGGTCAGTAAATCTTTTTATTATCTCGACGTTTTGACAAAAATATTTTGTCCTCGTCAGGAGCAAACAAAAATTAAACATTTAGCAAGGCGTTAAAAATCATTCTCCTTCTCTAGTTGCCTGATTTTTAACGCATTGCTAAATGTTTAATTTTTGTTTGCTCCTGACGAGGGCAAAATATTTTTGTCGGAACGTCGATGTAAAAAAATATTTACTGGCCAAAGTATCTTTATTTTCAATAAATCCATACATAAGTTCGTTTTGTGCCTTGAGGTGAGGGGAGAGCCCCTTTACTGTCTGGAGGAGGACTCTTTGTCGTTGAGGAAATCTCCTGGACTTTACCTATTTGTAAATCTTTGCTACTGACTTGTATAATGTCAACAAAATATTTTAATTCTCAAATATATTTATCTCCAAAAGATTGCTAAATGTAGTTCAAACCGAACACTAGACGATATGAAGACGGATGTATAAAACAACAGTCGATAGAAGACATTGCGACTGCTGTGATAGAGATGTATGGAGACATCTGAGGCTCTTCATTGGACACGACAACAACAATATAAAATTTACATGGACCTAGAACAGAAGCTTTACACACCCAAGATAGAGAACATTGCTGTGATAGAGATGTATGGAGACATCTGAGGCTCTTCGTTGGACACGACAACAACAACAGAGAATTGACATGGACCCAGAACAGCAGCTTTACACACCCAAGATAGAGGACATTGCGACTGCTGTGATAGAGATGTATGGAGACATCTGAGGCTCTTCATTGGACACAACAACAACCAAACATTAGACGATGTGAAGACGAGTTTATAAATAATTGGAGCAAGTCCAAAGTCCGAGTCCTGCAGCCTTTATCTCGCGGCAATCAGACGCGGCCCGGATCATCGCCTATGGCCGCCGTGAATCAGGTGACGGAAGCGACGTATCGTCACCAGATAGCCGCTGCTTATCACGCGGCACTGAGTGACTGGACGAACTTATCGCCAGGAGTGCCTGCTTAGTGCAGGAAGCAGGAAAAATGACTCAGCTCTTGTGGTTTGCGCACCAGGCCGAAATTTACCTCTGGAGCACAACATTGACTCGTTGGATCCGGTGTAGCTTCCTGGGGCCCAAACTTCCCTCCGTGTTATCTGAGCAAACCTGAGTGACGTGACACAGAGAGGTGATGAAATGGGCTTAGATACGCCACACACATTACGTGTTTATAAGAAATTATCGCTCTTCACTCCTGCTAATCAATATTTACAAAATCTCTCATACCCTCACGGGCAATTAGATTTGCTAACCATAGCAAACTTTCCATAAAAGCTAAACTATCCAAACATAGAGGATTAGTCAAACACATAGTATTTCCGATCCCTGGACACTTTTATTTTTCCGTTTATCATTATTTTTTACAATTCATCCTTTCATATCTCATCTCTAAGGTTAGAAATAGTCGTTATTTCTCCTTAAAATGGGTTTTGATTTTTCGTTGAAAGGAAACTCATGCGGGATAATTTTAAATGTCATTTTACAAATACATAGTATGTACATGATCCCAGTTGGGTGATAAAAGTTAGCAACGGGAAACAACAATACGTTTATATAGGGAAATCGGCGACATCTGGCGGTCGTCTTACCAGAGTAGTTTGATCTGGGAATTATAATTTTAAAATTAAATACAATTTTTATATAACACACATAGATATATATTTAATTAAAAAGGCATATATTGGATCATAATATCATTTATTTTATCAAGGTATTATAACATTTTAATATATGAAAAATAGCACAAAAGTGAATTTGTACTTGGATCAGGTAGATAAATTAAGAAAAAAGGCATTTCCTGATTGTGTAACTGAAAGTTTCTGATGGCTTGCGTCATCTATCGGAATAAATATAAACTAATCGTTGATTTTCAATTATTCCAGAATTGCCCAAATACCGTTTCTAGGTTATTCAAGAAAAGCTAACCACATACCCGTTTCGGGCTGTTGGCCCTCGTCAGCGTGGTGCAAGCTGTACCTCAACGACCAAAAAAGATGGTCTTTGAGGCATCTTAAAAAAAAACCATGAAAAGGCTTTTCTTGAATAATCAAGAAATGGTATTTTGCCAATTCTGGAATAATTAAAAATCAACGATTAGTTGATATTTATTCCGATAGATGGCGCAAGCCATCAGCAACTTTTAGTTGCACGATCGGGAAATACTTTTTTTCTCCATATATATATATATATAGTATATTTCAAACTGTATGACACTTTTAGTATATGTCACATATCTTCCAATTAGTCAGAGCCGATACCTTTAAATATCCTACCCTTCTATTGAAATGTACACTATTTCTATTTACTACCACCCCATATTTTGTATATAAACTATTTGTATTTAAACCCCCTATTTGTATGTAAAACTAAAAATGTTGACGTAAAAATAAAGATTCAAAGAGTGTTCGGTCAGCTGGTGGCAGGGACAGAGGGGAGGAAAAAAGCCAACGCCCAGCCCATGTGGGGCCCCCAGGGACTCTTTATAGACGACCCCAGAAAACAGGACAGATTTTGGCGGGGGGTCAGCAGCAGATGGTTCTAGGCTGTGGCCATCGACATACGGCTTCTGTCTCACACAGTCTCTCCCTCCATGTCTCGGGGATAAGCATCCAAGTTTGTGTCATAGCCTCTACCTCTGTCCCGTGGGCTGTCCCCGATCACTCTCGGTGCTAACATCCAGCCCTGCCTCTGCTTCTTGTTGTCCGCGTGTGGGAAGAACATCAACACTCGCCTCACGTACACGACTGCCAGCTTATCCATACATCGACATTTGCAACAATATTACATATATGTGTGTAATTATGAATACTAACACCAAATATTTGTAGAAATTGAAGAACATTCTAACTAGAGCTAACTATTAAGGTAGATGTCAAACTTCTATTCAAGGATACGAATGCAGTTAGCTATCTATTGACGTAGATATTTTAACATCATCTCTAGACAATATGCTATTAAACCATTGTTGCCTCAAGCTCCGGCAAAAGTTGCGTAGAGAACGTGGCTTAGCAACCGCATCAATCAATTCTACCTCTCTACAGAATATTTAACAAATTGTTAATTGCCTCTATAGATTTTTCTTATTGTTTTAATGCTGTAGTAATTTAAAAGTTGACCTAAATTCTTATAAAATCACGAATGAACATCGATAAGATCAAATTAAGATTTCAATCAGAGATATTTGTATCTTGGTTCTTGCATCTATACGAATTTATCTTTATTTCAATATATCAACAGACAGCGTGTTGTTTCTCTTCAAACAATCAAGCGGGCTACTCGTTGAACTAAGGAAATAGTTATAATTTCAACTGTACCATACCTACACTACTATGCGACTTGATTTACATCAATGTAAATAATTAATAAGTTACTTTAGATTATAACTCATTGTAAATAGCTCAACTTGATCAACTTTCTCTCTCCACGATACTAATTATTACAGATAACTTCATCAACTTCCATCATTGCTTAACATATTGTAAATAACTAACTTGTGGTTTCTTCTATCTACTTATGTTGTTGCTTATTTGTTTAATGTATATTTTATTTAATGCTCTTTTTTAAAATTGTTTATTTACTTTTTGATACTTCTGTTACCTACTCTACTACAATTATTGTAAATAGTTTCACACGCAATTATCCAGATCGGATATAGCGTGTCTTATTTGTAACTGGTAAATAAATAAATAGTTATAATTTCGTGTATATCCGGGATAAGACTCTTTTATTTGATATGGTTCGCGATATTTTTCACAAAAAGTATTTTATTCAGATGTGTGTTACAGTTGTTCGCTGACTCTTATTAGAAAATAACTCGTATTTAGTAATATACACACATGGAGACAAAACTCAAGGAAGTGTATATCGGGATTCAGACAATAACTCTGAAAGATACACTCATGGAAAAAACTCAAGGAAGTTGTACCTTTTAGCATGTATATCGGGATTCAGACAATAACTCTTGAAGATACACTCATGGACAAAACTCAAGGAAGTTGTACTTTTTAACATGTATATCGGGATTCAGACAATAACTCTGAAAGATACTCTCATGAACAAAACATAAGGAAATTGTACCTTTTAGCGTGTATATCGGGATTCAGACAATAACTCTGAAAGATACACTCATAGACAAAACTTAAGGAAGTTGTACCTTTTAGCATGTATATCGGCATTCAGACAATAACTCTGAAAGATACACTCATGAACAAAACTAAAGAAAGTTGTACCTTTTAGAATGTATATTGGGATTCAGACAATAACTCTGAAAGATACACTCATGGACAAAACTTAAGAAAGTTTTACCTTTTAACATGTATATCGGGATTCAGACAATAACTCTGAAAGATACACTTATGAACAAAACTTAAGAAAGTTGTTCCTTTTAGCATTTATATCGGGATTGAGACAATAACTCTGAAATATATTACAGTGATCTCTATTGAAGACACACGAGATAACCAAGTGTGAACAAACTTTTTTCTGTTTCCTTAAAAAAAAAAAATAGCCGACCGGTGACAACAAAGATATTCCACTTCCTTAAGTTTTGTCCAACAGTGTAATAGAGACAGTAATGGTATATATATCAATAAAAGCGAATTCTTCAGCAATTCCCGGAGTAGTGGATCAATTGGAAAGAGAAATAGATATCGTAAAAGATGATTGAATGAGAATATATATAAAATAAAGTATGATAGAAAGGTGACATATACCGGAAAGTAAATGGGTACACAATAGGGGCTCGAATAGTTCTTAAAATTCAAATTTAGAGCTATATTTGTAAAATTATCTTAAATATAAAATCATCCAGAAATATAAAATAAATTTTCCGATTTTTCATTCTTCAATCTAAGAGAATAAAGTAAAAGAGTAATCTAAAAAAGGAAACTTTTAAAAAATATTTATATATAAATTTATACATGATTTAAATAGTTTGTAAAAAAAATGTGTGGAAAAATTATTTGAACGTAACCTTTTTCTATCAAACGCTATATAAACTACTAAAGTTATATATATTGAAATAGATTGAATCCCATACCAAAAGTCAGCCTTTCAGTGTTTGATATATAGGCAGAATCATCCAAAATACTAAAGGTATATTGGAGAGTGTGGAATTTATCTAATTGAAAAAATAAGATACTTAAAAAGCGTACTTCTATCAGGAATATTGCCCTTTTATGTACTTAACGCTATTTACATTCATACTTCCACGTGGAAAATTAGGCAAGACAAGCTTCAGGATGACACAGCAATTTCTTCAAGGCAAGAATAAACTATTAATGATAAAAAAAAGATAAGCAATGAGGGAGGTTTACAGAGTAGAAAAATATAAACATAAAAAAATGATTCTGTTAATAAATAATACACCCATACCTCGCTTTGCGTCGGGGTTACGTTCCAAAAAAACACCACGCAAATTGAAACGACGCAAAGTGAAAATATGTGAAGGCGCAATCAAAAACAAAGGTGTTGCCATATTTTAGGAAAAAAAATTAAAGACTCGAATCCAAAACAACGCAACTTCGAAAATCTAACGACGCACAGTGAAAATAAGTAAAAATAAAGCAGCGACGCAACTTCGAAAAAAAACGTAAAACGAAACGAGGCAAAGCGAGGTATTGGTGTAAATACTTCGCTACAATTATACGTCAAATAGTATTAAAACTATCCAAAAAAAATCGAAGTATTTGTTAATTCATATATCGTTTCAAATCTCTGTAATTATAAGCAACCTATAATTTCGTTTAGTTTTTCATTTATATCTAATTAATCATTCTAAATCTCAGCTATTAGGGAAAGTTGGCCACACATTATCTGCCTTCGTTATGGACTATTTAGAGGTCATTTGGAATAGGTGCTATCGAATTTCTTCTTTTCTTCAAAATTACAGACAAGGTTTATAAAAATGGGTCTTTCAATCAAAGTAAGAGATTAATGATTATAAACCTTGGGAATTGGAGTTCTATTTTAGAGAACAATCCATCTTGCTTTAGAGGCAAGCATGCAGCAAGGTAGAGAACCGAAGGGTTAGCTAGGACTCGATGATTGATGGCTGGAGTGAGGAATTCGAGTTTTCTAGACCGACTTGAGCTTTCTCAGGGCCACGTGATGGAAGAATTAGGCCAAAATTCCATATGTACGTCAAAATAAATCATTTTTCTAAACCCATTGTTAAGACAATTGCAATTTAGTCTTTAGTTCCCCAAGCTTGGATTAGTTTGTCATGAAAAATAGTTAAAGATTATAAATATTTTTTTAATCTCTTCATAGCATTGTTTCAGCTAAGATTATTTTACTTTTATGATATTATAGGCTTAACTTCATTCAAAATATATTTATTCAATACACTCATGGACAAAACTTAAGTAAGTTGTACCTTTTAGCATGTATATCGGGATTCGTATAATAACTGAAAGATACACTCATGGACAAAACTTAAGTAAGTTGTACCTTTCAGCATGTATATCGGGATTTAGACAATAACTCTGAAAGATACACTCATGGACAAAATTTAAGGAAGTTGTACCTTTTAGTATATATATCGGATTCAGACAATAAATCTGAAAGATGCACTAATGAACAAAACTCGAGGAAGTTGTACCTTTTAGCATGTATATCGGGATTCAGACAATAACTCTGAAAGATACACTCATGAACAAAACTCGAGGAAGTTGTACCTTTTAGCATGTATATCGGGATTCAGATAATAACTCTGAAAGATACACTCATGGACAAAACTTAGGGAAATTGTACCTTTCAGCATGTATATCGGGATTCAGACAATAACTCTGAAAGATATTTATACACAGTGATCTTTATTGAAGACACACGAGATAACCAAGTGTGAACAAAATTGCCTATGTGACCTTAAAAAAATTTCAAAAAAATAGACGACCGGCAATAGACTTTCTACCTCCTTAAGGTTTGTCCATGAGTGTATATATCGATTAACTCTTTAGCCAAATACCTCCTTTCGAACTTTGCCGAGAATATTGCCGATCTCTGAGGTTCACAAAGGATTACATATTGGACAATCTGTTCTAGAATATGAAGAAAAACTTTAAATATTTCTTTATTGCACATATACAAGGAGTCTGCGAAGCTTCTCCACGCTGAGAGTCGTAATCATTATTTTTTTCAATTCCAGATAATCTTAAACGATATGGAACGATCTTGAGTTATCTTACAACACCGCTGATGGATACAGGATCTCGACAGCATTTATTCAGCAATTTCGTCTTAAAATTCATTATTTAGAGTTTGTATGTTGATGTCCATCGTCCAAAGAAGATTTTCCTACTGTAATATTGCAGGCTTCTTATCTACCGAGGTCGCTTTGAGTCGTCACGGCTAGCCGCTTACTGTTATCGCTACCGACATGGAGGTTGCTTTCGACATCCTGGACCAAGGTTCTGGCCTTGTTTTTATCCACTAAACTGACGCTCTCGTTCTGATTGGAAAATTCTTCTCTTCAAACTGGAACATATATAATCTAAATACAAGGAGGATCCCACCTAAGCACAATTGGTACAGTGGAGTGGATCCAGGAGGAGCTCTCTTCTTCTTCTTCCTTATCTCCACTCAATCATATTAGGGTCTGGGTGAAGTAGAATGCATCTGCCTTTGTCATTAAGACTGTGAGCACTACTCAGTGGCAGGCTGACTTAGCTCCAAAAGAAATGGCCGCCTCTGACATGAGGAACAGACGCCATGTGCAGCTGCTCCTAACATGTAGTACAAACGCTGCTCATCTTGTATCCTTGGATTAGGAGCCCTTACAGGGTACTATCAGCCCAGGTTTTTTAGTGAACTTGTTACTGCTCCTCCTCCTTTTTCATCCGGGCTTGGGACCGGCAAAGGCGGAGGAGCTCTGAACCTCAGACAGCATCAAACAACACTAACAAGATTTAGAACAGGCCATATCAAGCCATTGAAGATAGAGATTATTAACAAAATCTACCCCATTTGCCCAAAATGTAGTTTGGCATCTGCAGCTCCTGAACAAATTTTGGCTTGAATCAGATGCACTTAACAGAACCTTTGGAAGAGGCCGCTACTTATCATAAAACAGCTCGAGAAGCATGAACTCATGAAATTCGTGTAATATTTACACAAGGGGTTAAGAAACAAATCCAACTACATTACACGTTACCTTTTTATTAATTTATAAATCAACCCGTCGCGATATTGAAATATTTGCGCCTAATGCAGAGGAAACAAACAACAAACAAATTAGAACTTAGAATTAAATATTTACAAATTTACATGTATATATTATTCTACAGAGTTGATAAAATTTATATAGACAAAGTGGCTATAAATATAAATAATTATCACGCTCGCGCAATTTCCTTATATTTGAATATAATCTATATAGGGATTTATATATATATTCAACTTTATATATTCGAATAAAGTTGAATATATATATAAATCCCTATATAGATTATATTCAAAATAAGGAAATTGCGCGAGCGTGATAAACATTTATAAAGTTTTCTAAAACCCTTAGATAATAAGTATCTTTATTATACGAATCACCGCGAGTTTTAGATAATTATATATATTTATTTATAAAAAGGTTTTATAATATTCAAGGAAAGTTATAGAAAATTTCGATGTCGAATTGAAAGTATAATGTCAGTATAGCAAGCTATTACTAAACAAAAAAGTAGAATTAAATATAATTTATATGAAAGATAGTTGTAAATTAATGATAAATAAAAACAAATTATAAAATATTACTATTTGGGTATCCAAAAGGTTTTAATTTTTAATGTAACAACATAGGGTTATAACAAAAGTTTACGCTGTTACCTCGGCAGTTACACGTGTCATGTAAGCAGAACATAGGGGGAAAAGGAAGAATTGAAGATATTAGGATAAGAAAAAGAGCAAAGACAGAACCATGTTATCTTTTTATCAAACATTTAAAGTTGAAAAAAATAATAATAATAATTTTTTCAAAAAGTAAATTGTTTTGAAAATAGAGCAATTCATACTTCAATCATTAGATAGTAAAAAGTCATGTATTAGATTGAATAAAATATTTATTTTGCCAATATTTCGGCTGGCTGAACGCCAACCTTTATCGAGGCATTAAATCTTTGTATACACAAACTCAGCGCTGCATAGTTTTATAATATTACAGTTGAATTTCAACTGTTTGGTATATTCTGTTATATTCAACTGTTATTTCAAATGTGATAACACTATGCGGCGCTGAGTTTGTGTATACAAAAATGTAATGCCTCGATAAAGGTTGGCGTTCAGCCAACCGAAATATTGGCAAATATATATTTTATTCAATCCAATATATGCCTTTTTTCTATCTGATATATATATTTATTTATATTATACCATACAGGTTGGCTTTTATCTGAATTTGCCAAACCTGAGTGTATGGGGTGTTGTTGTTCATTCTTTATCATCAATAGTGAAGTTTTCAACTAGGGTGATGCGAGTCGGTGGAAAGATGCTCTAAACCGTTGGTTTTCAACCGCTACGAACCGGGTTCGATTCCCGCATTAAGTACTTTTTTTCTGATAAAAAAAAAAGATCCAATGGCCCCCATTTCTTGCAAAGGTCTAACCCCACAAGCGAGTACAAGTAATAAAACGAGGCTTTGGCATATTTGTAATTGCAAAGTCGAACTGCTTTCACATGTGTAGACATGTGGTGCGCTTACAGTAAAAAAAGTCGCCTACTACCCACCATGATTATCATGGCCTGTACCACATGAACTAGGGATAAGAAAAAATACTAGGGCAATGCACAATCCCATCGTTATGATGCGTAATTAAAGGGAGAGGTGCCTTTTTTGGTACATGAGTATCACTCCCCTGCAACTTTATATAAATATATATATATATATATTAAAAATAAAAATGGCATATCCTGACCAGGAGCACATGTGCTTTACAGAATGCAGAGCGGCATCTGGTGGAACAGGCTAAATCAATGTTTAGTTGATTTCTGTTCCACCAGATGCCGCTCTACCTTCTGTAAAGCACATGTGCTCCTGGTTAGGATATGCCATTTTTATTTTTAATATCAACACCTGACCTTTTTATTTATTTTTTAAAATAATTTTTCCATTTTTTAAATATATATTTGTGTTTGTATATCTCTATGTTGACTGTATATTTTATTCACATTTCTATCTTTAATTTGATCATACTGTCTGTATATGCAGTTCATGGTCATAATTTATGTGCCTTAAATACAAAATATTTGAACATTCTGAATTATACCAATGATGAATGAAACCAACCCCATATTTATAAATAGTAAATATCAACAGGTATTATATATATATTAAATCTAAAGTTGTTACAAAGTATGGATGTACTAAATTCCCGCTGTAGAGGACGATGCCTTCCGTATATATATGCTCACATAATCTACGCATCAAAGAGGTAGGCATAGTGACCTAAGAAGAAGAGACTATCATAATGAGATAGATGTATCGTATCCATCCCCATGTGGTTTATATGCTAATAAGTTAGAGGAGTATATATAAAAACACATCCTATCGTAGTAAGCTAAACGTAACGCTGTTGAAGAAATGTAACGATACAGAAGACGATATACCACGTACCCCAAGTGCCAAGGAAGTATAGAAATATACAAAAAGACCTATCGAGTGATACGTACCGCTATAGAAGACGATGTCTATCCTACATTACCCCACATATCCTAATTACAAAGAGGTAGATATGGAGACAAAAAGAAGGACCTTTTGTAATAGAAGAAATGTAACGATACAGAAAAGACGATATACCACGTACCCCAAGTGCCAAGGAAGTATAGAAATGTATAAAAAGACCTAGCGTAGCGACGTACCGCTGTAGAAGACGATCCTGTCCTATATTTCCCCCACATATCCTAACTACAAAGAGGTAGATATAGAGACAGAAAGAAGGGCCTTTCGTAGTAAAATAAATGTAACGATAAAGAAGACAGTACCCTACTTATGTAAAGTGCCAAAAAGGTATAGAAACGTACAAAAATACCTATCCAATGAGACGTACCGCTATACAGAACGATGTCCCTACGTACCAAGGAAGTATAGAAATGTACAAAAAGACCTATCCAGTGAGACGTACAGCTGTAAAAGACGATGCCCCTAAGTACCAAGGAAGTATAGAAACGTACAAAAAGACCTATCCAGTGAGACGTACCGCTGTAAAGGACGATGCCCCTAAGTACCAAGGAAGTATAGAAACGTATAAAAAGACCTATCCAGTGAAACGTACCGCTGTAAAGGACGATGCCCCTAAGTACCAAGGAAGTATAGAAACGTACAAAAAGACCTATCCAGTGAGACGTACCGCTATAAAGAACTATGCCCCTAAGTACCAAGGAAGTATAGAAACGTACAAAAAGACCTATCCAGTGAGACGTACCGCTGTAAAGGACGATGTCTCTAAGTACCAAGGAAGTATAGAAACGTACAAAAAGACCTATCCAGTGAGACGTACCACTATAAAGGACGATGCCCCTAAGTACCAAGGAGGAATAGAAACGTACAAAAAGACCTATCCAGTGAGACGTACCGCTGTTGAAGACTGCCGTATCAGCTAGGAGAAAGTACCGGCGGCCGAGTGTTTACAGAGGTTGCCACCGCGTTCTCACTGACAGATGCGCCCAATCAGAGCGACTTATCGCGGAATGGTAGCGCGCCTAATGGAGCCCCGCAAAAACCCTGCGATATCCTTATTTATGGCCGTCCCTGGCCGAAATGGATTTTTTGCAAGCTGACTATGTGGGAGCCCGTTGTTTATACATCGTGGTCAGCACTTGGTGTTTTGGAAGCCTAATGGAAGGGAGGTAGTTGTGCAATGACGGCAAAAACTTGAATTGTCATCACTTTTACTGACAGTACGCGTGAACCGATTATTGATCTTAATCTGCAAATATTTTAATATCTTGATCTATTATCTAAATCTAAAGTCACCACTAATGATAGAACGCAATTTCCAATAAATTCCAGCAATAAATATCTCAAATTACAAGAGAAGGAATCGCCAGACATCTTCTTGAAGAAGGAATAAAATTATACGGCGAAGAATATACAGCACAAATGGAAGAAACTCGTCACCGTAAACATTTATTCCTTCTTCAAAAAATCTCTAACTTGATACTAAGTAAGATATAAGACAAATCTCAATATTAATTATAATGAAATTGAAGGTTTCAACATCTTCTTTAGGAAAATCCAATAATGTTGAAAACAATTGACAATTGGAAAATTTGAACGATAATTTTGAACTAAGTCGAGATACTACACTAATTGAGAGTAGAGTAACCTTAATAAACCAAAAAATATTTTCTCTCTATATTTTTATATCAAGAGATAAGAAATTCACCGACATTGCAATTTTGTCAGAAGCTAAAGTCATCTCTGATCAAAGATGTCCATTCTTCTAAGAATCAGGCTCGAAATACGTGGTGTCGCTGGAGACCCGCTGGTTATTCTCCACCAAACTCTGCAGCGGTGGTAGAGGCGCTATGTACATTGTACATAGTGTTATGTATATATATATATATATACAGTAGAACCTCCCTGTAAAGGACAACACCTAATTGCAGATCCAAAGTGTCCTTTAGGGAGAGTTGTCCTCTTACCGGAGAGTTGCTAAATTGTAAAAATGGTATTTTTGCGAATGAAAACTGTCCTTTTTGGAGAGGTGTCCGTTAAAGGGAGGTTCTACTGTATATTTGATTATAAAATCTAAGAATCAAAAGATAAAGCAGTTAAATGTTGAGTAATCACATAAATATAAATCTGTTTGCGCCCTGCTTATATCATACAACTAATTAAATTTGGTTCTCGTGCAATGAAGAGCTCAAATTCACATACATTGCAATTGGAGCAATTTGAAGTAAATCCTTACATTTCTGTGACTTCACCTTAGTGTCTTGTATTCAGCATTAAAAAGAAAAGCTTATTAACCTAGAAATTCAGATAAAATAGCCTGGTATTACCAAATTTTCTCTCTTTGGTACTTTTACCCTCTTCTTCATCAACAATAGTAGAACCTCCCTTTAGCGGACACACCGCTAACGGACACCTATCTATAAAGGACAGTTTTCATTTGTAAAATTACCATTTTTACTATTTATCAACTCTCCGGTATCTATAAAGGACGCCTATCTATAAAAGACAGTTTTCATTTGTAAAATTACCATTTTTACTATTTATCTCCGGGAAGAGGAGACCTCTCCCTAAAAGACAATTTGCCTCTGCAATTAGGTGTTGTCCTTCACAGGTAGGTAGTTCTACTGTATGTATGGAATACCATATTCGTTACTTAAAATATTTCAACAATCTATGTGAAATGATTTACATATGTATCTCCTAATAATAAAAGTATATACACCTATCCCCCGATTTACACGGTAGATACGTTCCTGAGAAAAACGTGTAAATCGGGGGATAGGTGTACACAGAAATAAAAATAAAATGCATTGACAGGTTAAAATATGTAGTCAGCACATAAGCTCGGGATTCCTCGTGAGATGTGTACACAGCGCATGTGTTCAATCACAGTAGCATTTAGTATAGTGCGATAAAAACAAAAAAAAAACTTATTTGGAAAACCGTGTAAAAGCGAAAACGTGTAAAACAAGTAACGTGTAAATCGGGGGATAGGTGTATTAAATTGAAGAATTAATACTCGAATTTTTATTTTACACATAAAACAAACTTCTACTATCCTTATTGCGATGAAAAAATACATTGGGAGGGCTTAATTTATCAGTGGTGAACTCTCCAAGCTGTTTCGCCAATTCAATCTACCAGAACGCTTCTTAGAGCTTTAATACTGTATTGGATCATTCTGCTTATATATGCTACACTGAAGGGTGGAATCTTAGAAATGGTTTCCAAGTATGAAGAGTAATAGTTTGTTTGATGTTTAAAATAAACAATCGTGATTTATAACAAATAAAAACATCACAATTTTTTTCATCGCAGTAAGGACAGTAGAAGTTTGATTTATTTGTGAAAAGAAATATTCGCGTCTTAATGTTTTCATTTGTTATATATAGATGGTGTGTTATTGCATCATAATGAGAATATATATTTAGCCTCTTACACAAGTTAAGAAACCTCAATAGATGAATAGATCAATCTGTCAAACATGTGCCGAGAGGACTGGATGGTCAATTGTTGTTCACGCGCTAATGATCCCTAGCAGCTGATTCTTCCATCTGCTTCTGGGATCTTTCCCGGCTGCTATGGCCATCGCTGATCGCGTCTATTCTTCCCTCAGGACCTATCTCTTCTGTCGGAACCTAGTTCTTCCCTCAGGACCTATCTCTTCTGTCGGAACCTAGTTTTTCCCTCAGGACCTATCTCTTCTGTCGGAACCTAGTTTTTCCCTCAGGACCTATCTCTTCTGTCGGAACTTAGTTCTTCCCACAGGACATATCTCTTCTGTCGGAACCTAGTTCTTCCCTCAGGACCTATCTCTTTTGTCGGAACCTAGTTCTTCCCTCAGGACCTATCTCTTCTGTCGGAACCTAGTTCTTCCCTCAGGACCTATCTCTTCTGTCGGAACCTAGTTCTTCTCTCAGGACCTATCTATTTTGTCGGAACCTAGTTCTTCCCTCAGGACCTACCTCTTCTGTCGGAACCTAGTTCTTCCCTCAGGACCTATCTCTTCTGTTGGAACCTAGTTTTTCCCTCAGGACCTATCTCTTTTGTCGGAACCTAGTTCTTCCCTCAGGACCTATCTCTTCTGTCGGAACCTAGTTCTTCCCACAGGACATATCTCTTCTGTCGGAACCTAGTTCTTCCCTCAGGACCTATCTCTTTTGTCGGAACCTAGTTCTTCCCTCAGGACCTATCTCTTCTGTCGGAACCTAGTTCTTCCCTCAGGACCTATCTCTTCTGTTGGAACCTAGTTCTTCTCTCAGGACCTATCTATTTTGTCGGAACCTAGTTCTTCCCTCAGGACCTACCTCTTCTGTCGGAACCTAGTTCTTCCCTCAGGACCTATCTCTTCTGTTGGAACCTAGTTTTTCCCTCAGGACCTATCTCTTCTGTCGGAACCTAGTTCTTCCCTCAGGACCTATCTCTTCTGTCGGAACCTAGTTTTTCCCTCAGGACCTATCTCTTCTGTCGGAACCTAGTTCTTCCCTCAGGACCTATCTCTTCTGTCGGAACCTAGTTCTTCCCTTAGGACTCAGCTGACTTTCCTAGTTTCTTGAATCTCAAGAGTAATTTGCGATTTTAAAATCTTCAAATACACATATCAATATTATCCATAACATATAGCCACAAAAATCGGTTAATTATAGGGTTAATGATAGTAAATAATATCCTCTCTCTCTCTTGGACAGCCGATTTGAAATGTGTATTTGTCACAATATGTAGATCGGAATGGAGAGGGACAAATATTTGCAACTAAAATATAGAAGAAAAACAGAAGGGGGGGTCGGTGGAAGGATGGTCTAAACCGTTGGTTTTCGACCGCTCCGACCCGGGTTCGATTCCCGCATTGGGCACTTTTTTTCTGATTAAAAAAAAATGCTTCAATGGCTTCCAATTCTTTCAAAAGTCCAACCCCACCAACGAGTGCAAAGTAACCAAACGGGGCTTTAGCACATTGGTAAGTGTAAAGTCCAACTGCTTTTCACATGTGTAGACATGTAGTACACTTACAGTAAAAGCAGTCACCTACTTCAACCCACCATGATTATCATGGTCTGTACCACGTATATTAGTGATAAGCAAAAAATAAACAGAAGACCATCTGTGATGTTTCAAGCATCATTTTGAAAGAATACATGTTCAAAAAGAGTGAGTGAATTAAAAAAGACGCAACTATCAGAATGCCAACAAAGATGATATCATCACAAGGAGAAACCTACCATGGTTGCCTAGCAACATGTTTCATCACCGGTTCAGGCATCGATTCGATATTTCCATCTGAAACATAAACAAAGTTAGGACCATGTAGCAATTCTAAAGATGATAAATAATACATAAATTGTAGTAATTCATATTTTTTGGAATTATGTTTCTTTTAAATACAGTAGAACCTCCATGAGAGGACACTCACGCTAGAAGACACCTCTCTATAAAGGACAGTTTTCATCACCAATACAGTAGAACAACCTCCATGAGAGGACACCTCTCTACAAAGGGCAGTTTTCTTCACCAATACAGTAGAACAACCTCCATGATAAGGCACTCACGCTAGAAGACACCTCTCTATAAAGGACAGTTTTCATCACCAATACAGTAGAACAACCTCCATGAGAGGACACTCACGATAGAGGACACCTCTCTATAAAGGTAGTTTCCATCAACAATACAGTAGAACAACATCCATGAGAGGACACTCACGATAGAGGACACCTCTCTATAAAGGTAGTTTCCATCACTAATACAGTTGAACAACATCCATGAGAGGACACTCACGATAGAAGACACCTCTCTATAAAGGACAGTTTTCATCACCAATACAGTAGAACAACATCCATGAACGGACACCTCTCCATAAAGGACAGTTTTCATTTACAAAATTACTATTTTTACTATTTATCATCTCTCTGGTAAGAGGATATCTCTCCCTAAAGGACACTTTGGCTCTACAATTAGGTATCCTTTACAGGGAGGTTCTACTGTAATAACATCACGTACAACACAAATATTAACTATACAGTCCTTACAACCAGATATTACTACAATGATAAAAGTTATTGAATGAGAGGACTTGATAATCTGCAGTGAACCCTCTCAGCGGTTTCGACAAACAAATCTCCAGACCGCTCTACTATTATATTGGATTGGTTTTATTATTATGGAAGGCAGTTCATTATGGTAGGCAGTTGAGGAGTGTTTAAGGAAACTATGGACATAATCTTATCGGCCTGTAGAGGTACATACATATGATTTCAAGAAATTGCATAGAGTTAAGCTCTCAGTAAAAAATGGTTTCATATCAAAGCAATATTAGTAATAGCAAATTAAAAGAAACGCATTCGGAAAAGTAATTGTTACAAATTCTGTTTGTAGATGGGAATTTAATTTATATATACAGTTATCCCTGTCTATAGCGCCCCCTCTTGGCACTCACCAAAATAGGGTTCTATAGAGAGGGGGTGCTATAGACAGGTCACTTTTAATGTAAATCGCATCGTACTACGTATTTAAAATCGGGCGCTATATAGAGGAAGGTGCTGTTTAGAGGGGACGCTATAGACAGGTTTAACTGTATAATAATAATAAAAATCTGATAATGGAAAAATAGAATTCAAGCATAAAGCTTCTGTTAAGTTTTTGCAAGTTTTTGAGGCAAATTATCTACTCTTCAACGGGCAAATATTTTCTTGTACAATTACTAAATGATCTTTATATAAAAATAATTGTGAAAAATATTGAAAGAAACTTTTTACTCGAATTCTATTTTTCCCTTTTCAAATAATTTCTGGGTATCCATTGTTTACATAAATATAATATAAATAAAGAGTCGGTGGATGAGTGGGTGATACCCTCGATGAATCGGGATCGAATCCCTTGTCAAAATTTTGTTTAATATGTAAATAACCTTCACATGTTATCCATTGTTGCAAATATCATAAACTAGGTTGTTCTTTTTGAGCGTTACCTAAACCAAAATTATTTATATGTTTTTAATGTGAATACACCTATCCCCCGATTTACACGGTACTTGTTTTACACGTTTTCGCTTTTACACGGTTTTCCAAATAAGTTTTTTTTTTTTTATCGCACTATACTAAAATGCGATATTCTACTCTATACTACCTATGTTGAAAAGAATATTGGGAGGCTCTGATTCATGAGGGGGCGAACACCTATTCAGATTTGACAGTTTAATATACACCTATCCCTCGATTTACACGTTTTTCTCAGGAACGTATCTACCGTGTAAATCGGGGGATAGGTGCACACACAAAAATAGATAATCAAATTCTTATCTATGGTGAAACTTCTTTATGAACAAATAGAAGGGGATTTAGTGTCTGGGAATGAGATATGTTTCATGAGCAGTGAGTCTATGTTGTGTTGAATGGCGCGTGGCCGAGGGGAATCCAGGATGTACCGGGGTTAATTCTCCGTGGCCGGTGATTGCCTGTGCGACCCCGTGACACGGGGGATTAGCATACGCCGCGCCCTTCTTCTTTACAAAACAAATTCTGCCTAATTGTATAATTGTACATCATTACCTTGTCATATCGCCTTCCTCTAGTTCTTCTTAATCGAACCTCTAATTTTAAAACCTTGCAATGGTAATTAAAATTTCAACATAATGAGATTTTACAACGATAAATGTAGTGGGGGTCGGTCAAATTGAAAGATTTTATCTTATTTTATTCTAATGAACATGCGTCAAACTTAGAGGCTGTTGTTGGGTTCTGTGCTGCCTGGAGTATAAGAGCTCCATCTACGCTTCCTTCTTGTGGTGAATATGTATAAGATCGGTGGTCTTAATAAAGCTGTATGTGTGTATTCTGTTATAACGTCGGACCTGGAGGCTGTTGTTGGGTTCTGTGCTGCCTGGAGTATAGGAGCTCCATCTACGCTTCCTTCTTGTGGTGAATATGTATAGATCGGTGGTCTTAATAAAGCTGTATGTGTGTATGTGTTTTTTATTCTCGTAACCACTGGACATACATCGATCCTGGAGGCTGTTGTTGGGTTCTGTGCTGCCTGGAGTATAGGAGATCTATCTATGCTACCTTCCTATAGTGTATATGTATAATACCGCTGGTCTCAATAAAGCTGTATGTGTGTGTATTTTATTCTCACATAGGATCGTAATTTCTACCATATTTTCTTTAGATTTCGGTTTCGCTGTTTCTAGTTAAACAACAATATTTGCCGTACATATGCATAAATACATATAGAGGCCTTGATATAGACTTAGCCATGTAGCTATTTCGCACATTAAAGAATTGGTATAGAAAATGGTTTTATTTATTCTGCTTGAGTTAAGGATCCATAAGATAAGTGTACACGCTTGTTCGGCGGTACAACTACTACAATAGGAACGATACAGAGAAGATTAGCATGGCCCCTGTGATATCAGTTCGGCGGTACACTACTACAATAGGAAGGATACAGAGAAGATTAGCATGCTCCCTATGATACCAGTTCGGCGGTACAACTACTACAATAGGAAGGATACAGAGAAGATTAGCATGCCCCCTATGATACCAGTTCGGCGATACAACTACTACAATAAGAAGGTTACAGAGAAGATTAGCATGCCCCCTATGATACCAGTTCGGCGGTACAACTACTACAATAGGAACGATACAGAGAAGATTAGCATGCCCCCTATGATACCAGTTCGGCGGTACAACTACTACAATAGGAACGATACAGAGAAGATTAGCATGGCCCCTGTGATACCAGTTCAGCGGTACAACTACTACAATAGGAACGATACAGAGAAGATTAGCATGGCCCCTGTGATACCAGTTCAGCGGTACAACTGCTACAATAGGAACGATACAGAGAAGATTAGCATGGCCCCTGTGATACCAGTTCAGCGGTACAACTACTACAATAGGAACGATACAGAGAAGATTAGCTTGGCCCCTGTGATACCAGTTCAGCGGTACAACTACTACAATAGGAACGATACAGAGAAGATTAGCATGGCCCCTGTGATACCAGTTCGGCGGTACAACTACTACAATAGTAACGATGCAGAGAAGATTAGCATGGTCCCTGTGATACCAGTTCGGCGGTACAACTACTACAATAGGAACGATACAGAGAAGATTAGCATGGCCCCTGTGATACCAGTTCAGCGGTACAACTACTACAATAGGAACGATACAGAGAAGATTAGCATGGCCCCTGTGATACCAGTTAAGCGGTACAACTACTACAATAGGAACGATACAGAGAAGATTAGCATGGCCCCTGCGCAAGGATGACACGCAAAATCATGAAACGTTCCATAAGAATACAATATTTTAAACAATTATTATAATTTGATAATTTTATATAAGGCGTAGCTGGATCTATACAAAAACATTTTTTTCTCAAAATATTTCGAGAGATTGCTCCCGCTTTATCTATTTATTGTACAGTAAACTTAATTTACAAATTCTTGTAGGTGACATGTTGAGCACATTGTTAATTAAATGACAAAGTAGTTTTCATGTGATCTACAATAATTTGTAAATTAAGTTTACTGTGCAATAAATTGATAAAGAGGGAGCAATCTCTCGAAATATTTAAAGATTTTTTTTCTTTACAGATCCGTGTACGTACTTTTATATATGTAGGAATGGAAATCTAATGCTGCACATGACTGGTACAGAGCAGGAGGGACAAGCACCGGTTCTGTCCTCCCAAAAGAACAAAAGTATTTGATTTCGAGACTTAAGTCTGGTCATCTACGGACAATGACTTTCCAGAATGGTTGCAAGGTTTTCCCACTATGTACTAAGTGCCAACCTGCAACCCCAAGACATATTATTGACTGTAATGACTCATCCATTGATGAGCTCTACTCTTTCCCGGCAGACACTATCAAATATCTAAAGCTTTACAAGCTTGATACCCTAATATGATTGAGTGGAGATAAGAAAGAAGAAGAAGACTTTTATATATAAACTTATTTATTTTTTATTTAACAGTTGGGAGAGACACGCCATATCCACAATTAGGATAATTGCGTGTATATCTTACATTATATACAATTAACACAATTGAACATTAGGAATCATGAAAATTAAACGTTCGATGTCAAATTTTGCATATAGCAATTAGAAATAGTAGCTTGGAATATGTACAGTCAACACTTTCGCCTTGAAATATACATCCTGCAGAATCTATTATAAACATAATATAAACTTATTTGATGGATCATATTTAGACACAAATTTATAATTGTTTGAAAAATCGAAATCTTTCGAATTTGTTCCTTCAATTTTTTACACTATTATATATAGTGTTATTTCATCAATCATCGATTTTGTACTTTTTCAGTACGATACAAGGTGAATACTCCGAGAGAGAGACATTGAGATTGGAACTGATTTATTACAATGTCCATATAAGATTATATAAGGTTTAAATACAGAATATATATGAATATTCGAAACTAATATAGACGCGTATGATTCTTTTGAAAAATTAAACAATTTCTACTGTCCTTACTGCAATGGAAAAATTAATGGGAGAGCCTGGCTTATCAGTGGTGAACCCTCCCAGCGGTTTGGCCAGTTTAATCTACCAATTTTTCCATTTCAGTAAGGACAGTAGATATTGTTTAATTCTCAAAAGAATCATACGCTTCTATAATATATAATACAATATAATATAATGCGGCTTGTGATTGTAAAACGATATTTGAAAATTATCCCGCATGTGTTTCTTTTGAACTAAAAATCAAAATATATTTAAATGAGAAATAACAATTATTTCTATCCTTAGTGATGAAGTATGAAAGGATGAATTGTGAAGTGTAATGATAAACGGAAAATCCATAACAGATGGCGCGCTGATGCATCATAATATAAATATCAATAAATAATAGCCTAAATATGGTTAAAAGTAGTACAGAGAGAATTACTGTTGTTCAAGTGAACATATTAGTTAATTATATTTTACTTCATGTTATTTCTAAATAACACAGGGGCACATAAGTGTTTTATTCAGTTCTAAAAAAAGAAGAGATTTTCTTTTATAAAATAAAAAAAAAATCACAGTGAGCCATGCTTTCTAAAAAACAAATAAAGATGATACGGGAAATAGAAGAGAAAGAAGCTGAAAAAGCATTTTACAGAGCATTTCAAAACAAGCGTGAAACAATTTCCGAAGAAATATTGCCAAATAAAACCGAGCAAACATCTTTGTCTAATTCTAATAAAAGTATCCAAAGAACAAAGGTTCCCCCAAATTTAAGTATCGATAAAAATAACATAATAAATAATCAGAAGAAAGATGTTCTTTTACCAAAAGAATCTGATGATATCAAAGGAAAGAACAACGGAAAGGAAACTCGTGGAAATCAGCAAGATGCAAAAATTAATCAAAAAGAAAATGATTGCCAGAAAGCTAGTACTCTATTGAGACATTCATTGACGCTTTCCATTTGAAAAAGAAATGAATGTTTATGTGTTTGTTTCACATACGTTTTGTTATATTTAGATCTCGATTAACTTTGACAAGAATGTCCGGAAGGAATGACTTTCATAATTTGAACCACTTAGTTTGTCAATTAGTCAATAATGTCATATTATCTCATATCAGAAAATAATAATATACACCTATCCCCTGATTTACACGGAACTTGTTTTACACGTTTTCGCTTTTACACGGTTTTCCAAATAAGTTTTTTTTTATCGCACTATACTAAATGCTACTGTGATTGAACACATGCGCTGTGTACACATCTCACGAGGAATCCTGAGCTTATGTGCTGACTACATTTTTTAACCTGTCAATGCATTTTACTTTTATTTCTGTGTACACCTATCCCCCGATTTACACGTTTTTCGCAGGAACGTATCTACCGTGTAAATCGGGGGATAGGTGTATTAATGATGTCCCTATCATTACAACTACTAACACACACACGCTAATAATAATTTCATTTTCCACGATTTCGTATATCTTTGTTTTTCTGAGAGTGAATAGTTATCCTATTTACATTATGTTTTATATATTCACAAGGCAAAATGTACTCCTATCTACACTATTATTCAGCAGTTTTTCTGTCTACAGTTCAAGGTCGTTTTTCTGCTTATCTCTGAGTTTCACCATGACTTTACAGTCTCTAACAATAGACGCAGTCTCCAGCAAATGAGGCGTCATTTATTGACCGTCTCCGCAAACTAACTGACTCAGATCGTTGACAAAGCCACAACACCAGCTTTGGCAAACTGAGAAGTTTACACATAGAGACCACGATTCGGGCTAATGGCTTTTATCTGACTATGGCGGACTTTATTCCATAAGATTCACAAGGAATCAAATTCAATTTTCACAATTTGACAAAGAAATGTTTTGAAAATAGAGCAATCCATAAATAAATCTTTAATTAAAAAGGCATATATTGGATCAAAATATCATTTATTTTACCAATATTTCAGTTGGCTGAACGCCAACCTTTATCAAGGTTTGACACACTTTAAAATGTTATAACACCTTGATAAAGGTTGGCGTTCAGCCAACTGAAATATTGGTAAAATAAATTATATTCTTATCCAGTATATACCTTTTATATTAAAGAAATGTTTATATTGATTAAATTAAACTCTTCGAATCAAAATAGCAAAATAAAACGGCGTTTGAAATGGAGTATCTTTTACGAACTTTATTAGCAAGCTTTCAGACGCCCTCCTATAGGCTTCACAATGACTAAATAGAAAGAAGTAATCATCTCGTATTTCTTTATATTTAGTCATTGTAAAAGCCGGTAGAAGGACGTCCGAAAGCTTGCTAATAAAATTCCTATCAAATACTCCTCTTCAATCTTCGTTTTATTTTACTAAATGTTTATATTGTCACTGTATAAAATTTGAATGGTTTTAATTTTATAAAATTTTATTCTCAATGACAGCATCAAATATTATCTTTACAGACCTTACTGCAATGATATAAGTTATTGAATGAGAGAGTTTGACTTATATCATTGCAGTAAGGCCTGTAGAGATAATATTTAATGATATTATTGAAAAGAAACACATTGCCAGTAAATTATTTATTATGATGAATTAGAGCGCCATCTGTTATCAAAATTCGAAACTATTATAGACGCATATGATTCTTTTAAAAATAAAACAATTTCTTCTGTCCTTACTGCCATGGAAAAATTAATGGGAGGGCCTGGCTCATTAGTGGTGAATCCTCCCAGCGGTTTTGCCAGTTTAATCTACCATACCGCTGTTATATTGCATTTTTCGATCTTCCTCTTGTAGTGATACTGATACTAGATTCTTGGAATGGGTATTTTAGATGAACTATGGACATTAGATTTAAGAACAGTAGAATTACATATAATTATAAATATACAATAGGCTTCGATCAATTACAAATATAAATTATATAAAAAAAAAAAACAAAGAAGGCATATCCTGATCAGGAGCACAAGTGCTTTTCAAAAGGCAGAGCGCCATCTAGTGGAACAGAAATCAACTAAACATTGATTTAGCCTGTTCCCTGATATTTGGCCAACCCAATTTCTTGATAAGTCAAGAAAAGCCATCCACGAACGCGTTTAGTGCTGTTGGCGCTCGTCAGCGTGGAGTAGGCTGTATTACTACGACCAAAAAGAATTTTGGTCCCAGAGGCTTCTTGAAAAACAAAGAAATAAGTATTTAAGGCCAAACTTGCGTGAATACGCTTAACAAATGAAGCATATAATATGCTTCGAGCAATTACAAATATAAATATAAAGAGACAAGGGTCGCCTCTCCCGACAAAATAGACGTCTAAAACCAAACGTCATCTATTGACCATCGCCGCAAACTAGCGGCCTCGGGTCTGTGACAAAGCCACAACACCAGCTTTGGCAAATTGAAAAGAGAAGAAAACTGAAGACTTTTTAGACGTCTATTTGGACGGGATAGGCGACCTTTGTCTCTTTAGATCAATTTCCTCCCGGCAAAATTTCCAAATATAAATATATATAAAGATCAGTGTGGAAATATACTATAAATCGTTTTTTTTTTCTTCTTCGGTGATATGAGATTATGTTTGTGCCCCAGGATTTGTTGAGCAGAGGTGGGATCCGGCTGAAGATGATGAAGTATGTCTGGAAGACAGATCGCCCCTCTAGTCAATCCTATTGTCGGACTCTACCGAGAAAATTCGGTCCCTCGGCAGAGAGGATAAAGTTTCCCCAGGAATTCCTTGATAATCCATCACAACCTACTGGTAACATAACTACAAAGTAGTTCTATTGCAATCATCATACTTTTAATCATCAAAAGTTCCATGTTAAAACATTCCTAGAAAACCTGAAGCAATCATATATGTATTTAAGACAAATTCCTTATCCTGGTAACACCATTGATAACATAACTTCACACACGCAAACCTTTATTAAGACATTCTTTCTTATACAGACGATTCTCCTGTTAGAAATGAATCTAAAAAGAAATGAGAAGGAGAAAAATAAATTTAATCCTCGCTCAGAAAAGAGAAAAAGAAGAAAAGGAAAGAATATCTATGTACAAAAGACTATATACATCGTGCATAGAACACAGTGAAGAAGTAGATTATTGAGTAAATGGTTGCATCTTGTGAAGAAAAAAATATTTCCACAGTTTAATTACTTTGTTGGGTCTTTTGCCTTCTATTGCCACCATACTTTTTATTATCAAAAGTTTGATGGTAAAACATTTCTAGAACACTTGAAGCAATCATATATGCAGTTAAGACAGATTCCTTATCCTGGTAATACCATTGATAACATAACTATACAATAGTTAAGTTTCCAATCATATTACTTTTTATTATCAAAAGTTTGATGTTAAGACATTTCTAGAACACTTGAAGCAATCATATATGCATTTAAAACAAATTCCTTATCTTTTGTTTCAATCTAACGCATACCACCATCACCAGGTAACACTACTGGGAGTATTAAAAATAGTTCTATTACAATCGTGATACTTTATTATTATCAAAAGATTTATTTTAAAACATTTCTAGAACATCTGAAGCGTTCATATATGCATTTAAGACAAATTACTTATCCTTTGTCTCTATCTTCACGCATACCACTCTCACCTGGTAACACTACTGGTAACATAACTACATAATAGTTCAGTTACTCATCTTGATTTTTATTATCAAAAGTTTCATCTTAAAACATCTATAGAACACCTGAAGCAATCATATATGCATTTAAAACTTTATCCTTTGTCTCTATCTTCACACATTCCACTATCACCTCTCTGGTAACAATACAAAATAGTCCAGTTGTCCATTATTTTACTTTTATTATCAAAAGTTTGATGTTAAAACATTTCTATGACACTTGAAACGATCATATATGCATTTAATACAAATTCCTTATACCTTGTCTCTATCTTCACGCATGCTACTATCACCTTCGGTTGCTTCTATTTCATAATATACTTTATAAATCATTAAATGAAAAAGTAAAATCGAAATAGTAAACTGATAATCTCAAAATTTTGTTAAATTATATTAACAACTCCCTTCAACAAGAAGATGCAGTTTAATATATTCAGAATATTTTTCTTCAAATAAAAGGTATATTATAAAATATATAGTTTTTATAATCCATTGAAACTTTTTTTTAAATCTTTAAAATGTCATTTTACTAAAATAAATCAAATTTTAGTATTTTCACGAATGTTAGATATAGTTTTTGACACTTTCAAATACAGCCAGAAATTCTTTCATTTAGAAACATGGTTGAAAACACCAAGGGTTGAAAGATTGACATCTAGAATGAATTTTGAAAATAGAGCAATCCATGGATAAATCTTTAATTAAAAAGGCATTAATTGGATCAAAATATCATTTATTTTACCAATATTTCAGTTGGCTGAACGTCAACCTTTATCAAGTTGTTATAATTTGTTTAAAATGTTATAACACCTTGATAAAGGTTGGCGTTCAGCCAACTGAAATATTGGTAAAATAAATGATATTTTGATCCAATATATGCCTAGAATGAATTATCTCATTAAAGACATTTACTTAAACCACTGGTATATATTCGTTAAACGAATTCAAATAAACTATATTTGGACCTCCACCTTTAAAAAATTGTCAGCAATCTGGCATTGTCTTTAAGTGTATTGCCACATACTGGCCATATGGTATATAATCTGAGTAGGTATTTATCTCGCATTCTCCTTGTTCGTTTATATTCTATAATTGATTATAAGGACCTTTGATTCACATACATTTATGACTAGAGAAAAAAGAAAAGAAACTGAAATGCTGTAAAATACTTTCTAATTAATAATTTAGGTAAAACACGCATGGACAAAAGGTAGATGTACCTTTTAGCATGTATATCAGGAATTAAACAATAACTCTGAAAGATACACCTATGGACAAAACTTAAGGAAGTTGTACCTTTTAGCATGTATATCGGGATTCAGACAATACCTCTGAAAGATACACTCATGAACAAAACTTAAGGAAGTTGTACATTTCAGCATGTATATCGGGATTCAGACAAAAACTCTGAAATATACACTCAAGAACAAAACTTAAAGAATTTGTACCTTTTACCATGTATATCGGGATTCGGACAATAACTCTGAAAGATACACTCATGGACAAAACTTAAGGAAGTTGTACCTTTTACCATGTATATCGGGATTCAGACAATAACTCTGAAAGATACACTTATGGACAAAACTTAAGGAAGTTGTACCTTTTAGCACGTATATCGGGATTCAGACAATAACTCTGAAAGATACACTCATGGACAAAACTTAAGAAATTTGTACCTTTTAGCATGTATATCGGTAATCAGACAATAACTCTGAAAGATACACTCATGGACAAAACTTAAGGAAGTTGTACCTTTTAGCATGTATATCGGGATTCAGACAATAACTCTGAAAGATATACTCATTTCCTCTTTCTCTCTCTGTCTCCTTCAAAAGAAAAAAAGTCATTAAGGACTTTCCACTCTTTTATGTTTTGTCCATGAGTGTATTCGTTAAATTAATCGCCTGTGCATAAGAATGAAATAAAAATATTTCTTCACTTCTTTTTAGAACAAATTGATCTAATGGAGAACATAGAGAGAGAGAGAAAGAAAGATTAAAACTTCTTTATTAATGGTTCATATAAGATATATAAGGTTATATATTTTCTCTTTATTTCGACTTAGAGCGCTATGTGCCCCTAGGGACACTTGCACTTTAAACATATAAACAAATTTTGAAAGAACGAAAGATATTTGAATATGTACAGAATTAGTATGCAAGTTAGTTAGATGAAAAGATAAAAAATATATATATCAACACATTTGATATATGTACAAAGGGTTGGTATGCAAATTTAGTTAAATGAAATCAAATTGTAAAGTATTGTGTGTATTCGAAAAAAGCAATTTACAGATTTTAAAAAAGAAAAGTTTTAAGGAATATTTTTAGAATGAAAATATGCTAGATATTAGAGAATTATTCAATTAAAACAATTCTAAAAAGAATTAATTTCTGAATAAAAGCGTTCCAGTAGAATTTAGGATATATAAAAAATAATTGAATAAATATATATATAAATAAAAGAGATATTGAGAGATTGAAATCACTTTGTGTATAAGTGCGTGTTTATTTTATTCTTTTTCTCTAAAAATTATCTTTCTCTGCGATTTCGATTAAAAAATAAATAAAACATATCTTGAGATGTGAAAAAATAGTACAAATGTGATATTATACTGGGATATGGTGCTTAAATTAAGAAAAAGGCATCTCCTTATCGTGCAACTGAAAGTTGCTGATGGCTTGCGCCATATATCGGAATAAATATCAACTATTCTCGTTGGCTTTTAATTATTCCAGAATTGGCTAAATACCCATTCTTGATTAATCAAGAATAATTATTGAATAATTAAAAATCAACGAGAATAGTTGATATTTATTCCGATAGATGGCGCAAGCCATCAACAACTTTCAGTTGCACGATAAGGAGATGCTTTTTTCTTAATATCTTGAGATGTTTAAATATGTTAACCTGCTTCAAAGTCCATACACTCTATAATGGTGGGTGTATAAATTAAACGCAATGAATGTCTCACGAGATTAAATGTTTTATGAAAGTAATTTGTAAAATTTCCATGATGGAAGTTAATGGTTGAACTCTATCGCAGTATGTAATTTAAAATAGGAAAGATGAATGTTCCTGATAAAAATGGAGGGTGACGGACCTTCATTACGTAAATATTTTAACAGGATTAAGTCATTTGAGACCATTTACTAACAACCATTTGTCGCCCAAATTGTTCCATGTGAAGAAAACTTCCGCTTTGAGCCTCAATGGCTCAAACATTCCCTAGTACACGTGGTACAGGCCATGATAATCACGGTGGGTAGAAGTTGGCGACTGTTTTGACTGTTTGTGCATCACATGTCTATACATGTGAAAAGCAGTTCGACTTTTACACTTACAAATGTGTCAGAACTCCGTATATAACCTAGTACATATGGTACAGGCCATGATAATAATGGTGGGTAGATGTAGGCGACTGTTTTCATCGTGTGTGCCCCATATGTCTATACATGTGAATATCAGTTCAACTTTACACTTACAAATGTGTCAGAACTCCCTATATAACTTAGTACACGTGGTACATGCCATGATAATCATGGTGGGTAGAAGGCGACTGTTTTCACTGTAAGTGCACGACATATCTATACATGTGAAAAGCAGTTCGACTTTTCACTTACAAATGTGTCAGAACTCCTTATATACAACATAGTACACATGGCACAGGCCATGATAATTATGGTGGGTAGAAGTAAGGCGACTGTTTACACTGTAAGTGCACCACATGTCTACACATGTGAAAAGCAGTTTGACTTTTGCATTTACAAATGTTCCAAAGCCTCGTTTGACTACTTGAACTCGCTGGTGGGTTTGACCTTTGCAAGAATCAGGGCCATTGGAGCATTATTTTATCAGAAAAAAAGTGTACAATGCGGGAATCTAACCCGGGTCGTAGCGGTCGAAAACCAACGGTTCAGACCATCCTTCCACCGACCTCCATTCTCTACCTTAGTTGCTCAAGTAAGTTAGGTATATCTATGATATTCATTAATATTCAGTGTGGCGAATTGAGTTTAATGCTACGAGGGCGTAATGATGAAACATCCTTGAGAGTGATGATGACTCGAAGAAATTAATTTAAATTGTTGGAAGATGAGCCATTAATGACACATATGCCACTAATGGTAAATAACTGAAGAAATTTCCATATGATTTATCATAACTTTACTAAAAATAAAATACAACACTGTATAAAACAACAATAAAATGTTTTATTAAGACCTGTTTTAGTCTTATACAGATTCTCTAAGCAGAAATGTAGGATACATACAGGAATAGCATTAATAGTACCAGTAATCAGCAATGTACAACAACAAGCCTTATTAAGACATTTTAGTGTTATACAGATTCTCCAATCAGAAATGTAGGGTACATGCAGGAATGGAAGTAATAGTACCAGTAATCAGCAATGTATAACAACAAGCTTTATTAAGACCTTTTAGTCTTATACAGATTCTCCAATCAGAAATGTAGGGTACATGCAGGAATGGAAGTAATAGTACCAGTAATCAGCAATGTACAACAATAAGCTTTATTAAGACCTCTGTTTTAGTCTTATACAGATTCTTCAATCAGAAATGTAAGGTACATGCTGGAATAGCAGCTATAGTACCAGTAATCAGCAATGCTATTTACAGTGTATCAAATAAGGGAAAATAAAGGAAGTACTTAGCATAAACCTATATACAAATAGTTAAGAACAAGCAGTTCTCTTTCTTAAAGAAGAATAATTAATAGAATTGACAGAAATATACATAATTATCAGGTATCTTTATAGGATAAGGCACAATTTGAATTATAGATTATAAACACAAGGTAATAAGACCAATGATAAGGCACATTTTGAATTATAGATTACAAACACAAGGTAATAAGACCAATGATAAGGCACAATATGAATTACAGATTATAAACACAAGGTAATAAGACCAATGATAAGGCTCAATTTGAATTACAGATTATAAACACAAGGTAATAAGACCAAATCCAAATATATTAAATAGTGTGTTAAATAGAGGAGAGCTTCAGATCCTGAACTCTTTAAAATAGAATCTTCAAGTGATGGCATCAACATTGCACTTTGGAATTTCATTTTCTTCAGCTCATAGGAAGAATAACTTCCTAGGTCTATTGAAGTCTATAAGTGTGTACGTATAAGTAATAATGTGTACATACTATTTATTTGGATTTGGTCTTATTACCTTGAGTTTATAATCTATAATCCAAATTGTGCCTTATCATTTTTATAGACTTTAATGGACCTAAGAAGTTATTCTTCCTATGAGCTGAAGAAAATTAATTTCCAAAGTGAATATCAATGTTGAAGCCATCACTTGAAGATTCTATTTTGAAGAGTTAAGGATCTGAAGCTCTCCTTTATTTAACACACTATTTATTTATTTGGATTTGGTCTTATTACCATGTGTTTATAATCTATAATCCAAATTGTGCCTTATTATTTTTATAGACTTCAATGAACCTAAGAAGTTATTCTTCCTATGAGCTGAAGAATTCCAAAGTGAATATCAATGTTGAGGCCATCACTTGAAGATTCTAAGAGTTCAGGATCTGAAGCTATCTTCTATTTAACACACTATTTATTTAATAGGCTAATCCCTTAATAGAATGTTCAAATCTAAAAGCTTGAGGGATGAGTTTCTTTTGCAAATAAATTTATTTCGAGCTTTCTCGGGCAACGTTTTTTTTTTTTTTTTTCCTGTAGAAGGGCGTTGCCCGAATGCTCGAAATAAATTTATTTGCAAAAGAAACTCATCCCTCAAGCTTTTAGATTTGAACACACTATTTATTTATTTGTATTTGGTCTTTTTATCTTGTGTTTAGGTATCTTTATAGTTTTATACATAGAAGGATTAAAGGTAGAGAATTGTCTAAAGTCGGAATATAAAGTCTTAGAGGTAAATACATTTGTTCATTCACCCAGTTGTTCAGTAGAAGCTACCGGATTGATTAAGTTACTTCTGAATATCTCTCACTACAACAATGTATACCAATATAAGAAAATATTGTTTATAAATAAAAAGTAGTTTAAACAAAAATATGATCAATTTAATGCTGCAGCTATCGCTCACTAGAATTTATAAAAGTCTAATAAGTATGTTATAAGCAATATACACTTCATTACCTTTTAATGACAGTTTATAATATAATTTACATATGTCTCTTATTATACCATAAGGCCTTACGCTATATTCATGTCTTGACCAGGTAAAATTATTTTCTACAAATCCATGGCGATGGAAACAATGAGAGATAAATTTCTTTACACTTAGCGAAAAAATACAAAACAAATATCATTAATGGATAAAATAAGCTAACGTCTTTTATCTATTCAGATAAGTATTTTTTTGAAAATAGAGCAATCCATACTTAATTCATTAGATAATAAAAGGCATATATTCGGATTTAATAAAGTATTTATTTTGCCAATATTTCGACTGGCTGAACGCCAACCTTTATCGAGGCATTACATTTTGTATATACAGTTTGTGTATACAAAAATGTAATGCCTCGATAAAGGTTGGCGTTCAGCCAGCCGAAATATTGGCAAAATAAATATTTTATTAAATCCAATATATGCCTTTTATTATCTAATATAAGTATATATATTTTATGTCAATATATATTGGGTGCATATATCAAAAGGTATAATAGACTCAAGAGAATTTATGTTCATCTGTCTCAAAAAAAAGAAGAACTATCCATACCGCAGCTTCCAAAGATTGGCTGCACCAACATCCCCCAAATGAAGCATTGTGCTTCCAGCAGAGAGATATAGATTTATGAAAGAGAAGAAGGAAAATAAATTATAACCCGCTCGCCACTCCTTTCTTAATACCATCACCTTAATAAGGGCTTCATGTAGATGGGATAGCTTTTTTTGCCCGGGTAGATCTTTCCATAGGAAATTTAATGATGTGAGGAAGGCTTGGTTTGAGTTTGTTTTGGAATATGTGTTATGTGAAACAAATATGATAGATTGACATGTGGAGTTGTAGATATTCAAGGACAGTATGTGGTAATTGTGTCTTGTCCATGGAGCATATCAGATCGGTCTATGCATCCTGATCACAATACCGACCAACTGAGGTGCCTTGTTCGTATGGATGTCCTTTTCTGGGTTTATGGTGGTGGTTGTGTCTTGTCCATGGAGCAGATCAGATCGGTCTATGCACCCTGATCACAATACCGGCCAAATGAGATGCCGTATGGATGTCCTCTTCTGGATTGATGATGGTGGTGGTGTGTTTCCATGGAGACATCCACAGAGGACATCCATACGATACCTCAGTTGGCCGGTATTGTGATCAGGGTGCATAGACCAATCTGATTTGCTCTATGGACAAGACACCACCACCACCATCAATCCAGAAGAGGACATCCATACGACACCTCAGTTGGCCGGTATTGTGATCAGGGTGTATGGACCGAACTGATCTGTTCCATGGACAAGACACCACCACCATCAATCCAGAAGAGGACATCCATACGACACCTCAGTTAGCTGGTATTGTGATCAGGGTGCATGGACCGATCTGATATGGTTCATGGACAAGACACCACCACCATCAATCCAGAAGAGGACATCCATACGACACCTCAGTTGACCGGTATTGTGATCAGGGTGCACGGACCGATGTGTGTTTGTCAAATTACGTTAAATATCTCTTATTTTTAAGAAATAAGGTCTAAAAAAGACAATTTCATACAATATGGTGATGTTTTCGCATAATGTGTGTGTGTCAAATTACAATTGATCTGGTTTTCTTTAATGACAGATCAAAAACTAAAAGGCTGCGTTCTTTTAATGATAGCGGTTTTTTTTTCTGCGTGAAGTTTAAATCCGGAAGATGCTCCAGGAATATTCTCACGGTAAAGATGCGGGGGAGGAATGGTCTAATGGTACCTGGTCCATTATTGAGCTATATGTTCTACACGGGACCATTCAGGCCCGACACGACTATCCCATTGTCATGCGTCTTCAGAACTTTACCAGCCTTAATGCTTCTCACTTATGACTTTCATCTATCGTGCAGTTTTATGTTGTAAATTATGTCTTCTTTTTTTATGTGTGCAACATTTTGTAAATGATCCTATGTCTATCTGATCATCTTTCATGACAATAATGGCTACGTGCTCTTTGAGGCTTCCTCATCAGGATAAAAAAAAAAGATCTCAAGGTCAACCATTGTTACGGAAGAAGTAAGAAATGGAATGTTAGAATTTGAACTTGTTCTTTTTCTTTTATTTTACGAATTTGTATTAATATATTAAAATATCCCTTATTCAACACATACATTATTCAAGATAAAAATGTGTGAGAAACGTTTAAAAACTACAGAAATAGTTTCTCACAATGAAATTCTTTTGATTTTAAAATACAAGATTTCAAGTGATAATTTCTTTACGTGAAATATTCCTTGTGTAAGAAACAGTCGATGTTTTAAATAAGCCCGTTAAAGAGCGATTATCACTTGAAATATAGCGTTTTAAAATAAAAAGAAACTCTCATTGAAAGCCATTTTTGTAGTGTTTTAAATATATTTTGCATATCCCTAACTAAAAAAAAAAGGTATAATATATTTGCTTTTCATCTTCGCGTTGTATTATATTGCTTAAGCGAAGGTAACTAAGATACAATATATGGGCAATTAGGCATAACTGAGATTCCACCCTTCAGTGTTGCGTATATAAGCAGAATCATCCAATACAGTATTAGAGCTCCGAGAAGCGTTCTGGTGGATTAAACTGGCGAAACCGCTGGGAGGGTTCACCACTGATGAGCCAAGAGTCGGTGGATGAGAGGGTAACACGCTCGATTCCCGACAATAAGTCGGTGGATGAGAGGGTAACACGCTCGATTCCCGACAGTCATGAACCGGGATTAAATCCCGCGTTAAAATTTGTTTAATATGTGAATAACCCCTTCACATATTATTCATTGTTCAATTATCATGAACTAGGTTGCTCTTGCTGAGCGGTACCTATTAATGTGATTTGAACCAGAGATGAGCAAAGCCCTCCCAATATATTTTTTTAATCGCAGTAAGGACAGTAGAAGTTTGTATTATGTATAAAAAAACATTCGTGCTTTTAAATCCTTTCATTTTATATATAAGATACAATATATGAATTGACTATATATTTATATATAATACATACTCTTGGTCTAATTATCTTAAGATTCATTACGATAAAATTAATATTCTGCAGCAAATTGACATCCTGAAAACAGAAGTAAAAACTATAGAAAGGAATATTTAAAAAAAAAACATAGATAGTGATATAGATTTTAGTATAAATCTAATATATATATCAAGAAAAGCTAAACATGTACGCTTTTCGGTCTGTTGGTCCTAATAAGATTGGTGTAACATCAACAACAACAAAAAAAACTGGTCTTTAGAACATACTGAAAAATTATTAAACAGATATTCAGGCCGGAAGGGTGTGAGAACGCAAAACTATGTGAAAAATAGTGCTTTTTACTTAGCCTTTTTTCTTTTATAATTCACACACTTATATATATATGTGAATTATAAAAGAAAAAAGGTCTAAGTAAAAAAATACTGTGTACACCACGATGATGAGGGCCAACAGCCCGAAACGCGTACATGGTTAGATTTTCTTGATTAATCAAGAAAAGGTATTTGGCCAATTCTGGAATAATTAAAAATCTACTTTATTAGTTCATATTCAATACGATAGTTGGCGCAAGCCATTAGTAACTTAGTTGAATGATCAGGAGATGTATTTTTTCTTAATTTATCCACCTAGGTTCCAATACAACTTCACTTTTATACCATTTTCCCAAAATATATGAATGTTTAGAAAATAGAGAAATACATAAATAGATCTTCAAGTTCGATAAAAATAATCCCTTGAATTAATATTAAAATAAGAACATTAAGCCCTCCAGGGAAAAGTTTCTTTTAAAATATTTTTTATTTAAAAAAATATCTCGAGCTTTCGGACAAGTACGCCCTTCTACAGGAGAAAATTCTTTACATGATGAATACGCCAATAAATGATTTAAAATTAAATAAAGTCCATTGATTGTTTACATTTTTTTCAAGGCATAATCAACGCGGGCTTGTTTACAAATGTAAACAATCAATGAACTTTATTTAATTTTAAATTTTATTGGCGTATTCATCATGTAAAGCATTTTCTCCTGTAGAAGGGTTTACTTGTCCGAAAGCTCGAATATTTTTTTTAAATAAAAAATATTTTTAAAATAATCTTTTCCCTGGAGGCTTTATGTTTTTATTTTAAGATCTTCAAGTGAAAAGGTATATATTGGTAAATAATTTTGGAGTGTTAAAATACAGTTTAAGAGTATTCCCACATGATAACTGAAAACTATTTTAATTAGAATTTAGTTATTTACAGAGACCTCTGTAACATAAATATATTTAATATAACGTTTAGTTTATTCTTGCTCCACTAGATGGCGCTCTGCCATCTAAAAAGCACATGTGCTCGTGGTCAGGAGATGCCTTCTTTATTTTTAATTTAATTTACTGTTGTACATTTTCTGTTTTTTTTTTTTTTAACTTGTAAAAAAGAACACTTAGCCCCTAAATAAAGATAAAAACTTAAACAAAATCTCTAATTTGGGATCCTAATATACACAATGACATAAAGTAATAAAAAGGTATTATAAAGAAAAGACTTGCATGCTAATAAACCATAGAGAAATCTTTTACAAAAGGTAATTTATGGGTGGGATATCCGCTTTGTAGGAAAAAATGTCCCAACACCACCGTATAATTAGGCTTGCGGGTCTATGCAAATAGAATTAATTTGGATTTCACGCGGAGCCGTGTTTGAAAACCACGAGTAAGAGGCACTTTAAATTTTATAAATGGGTGTGCCTTCAGTAAATATATAAAATAAATGGCAGCAGAAAAGAATAGCATTCCTGAATTAATGAGTAGTTTCAATATTTGAAACATTTATCTTGGGTTTCTATGTCAGACCTTGTTCAAGGTTTTGCTGGACGTTTTTGCCACCAACAATATCCGGCTAACTTGTGATAAACTTGTATTCTTGCAGCTTGATACAAGTCATATTTCTAAGGTTGTTCCAAAATTTAGTCCCAAAAAGAAAGTTTTGCTGTCGAAGGTAAAGGAACAATTGCATATGCAGCGATTTCAAAGTGCTTACGAACTCTTGGGACACAACCTTGTGTTTTCTCCTGTCAACTTAATACATCAATTGATTTCAGAGCGTGTGTTAAAAAAACGAATAGTGTTACTTGTATAAAATATAATTAAACATGTCTAAAGCGCCCCCTCTTGGGACTCGCCGAAATAGGGTGCTATAGAGAAGGGGTGTTATAGACAGGTCACTTTTAATGTAAATCGCATCGTATTACGTATTTAAAATCGGGCGCTATAGAGATGGAGGCGCTATTCAGAGGGTGCGCTATAGACAGGTTAAACTTTTTATACACCAATTTCTTAAGTATTCTTTAAAAATGTCTATAAAGATAAAAGGTCACCTCTCCCTTCAAAATAGACGTCAAAACTAAACGCCTTCTATTCAATAGATGGCGTCTAGTTTTGACGTCTATTTTGACAGGACCTTTATCTTTATAGGTGATGGTTGGGGCCATCTATTGGAATAAATATCAACTAATCGTTGATTTTAAATTTTTCAAGAATTGGTCAAACACCCATAGCTTTTCTTGATTAATGAAGAATAGGTATTCGTCCAATTCTGGAATATTTTTTTTTTAATTTCCTCTGTCTTCTTCAAAAATAATAAATAAATAAAAAACAGACCACTACCGCCAGTCTATGTTAACCACAAACTACATTTCCAAGTTACATTTCTTAATACACAATCAGGAAATGTCTTAATTTATCCACCTGATCTGAGTACAATTTCAATTTTGTACTATTTTTTCACATTTCCAAGCCAGTCTGTGTTAACCACACAGTACATTTCCAAGCTAAATTTCTTAATACACGATCAGGAAATGTCTTTTTTTTAATTTATCCACCTGATCTGAGTACGATTTCAATTTTGTACTATTTTTTCACATTTCCAAGCCTGATCCCAGTATACAATGTATGTTAAAAAACAGTACATTTCCAAGATAAATTTCTTAATAGAGTATCAGGAAATGCCTTTTTCTTAATTTATCCACCTGATCACAGCACAATTTCAATTTTGTACTATTTTTTCACATTACCAAGCCTGTCTATGTTAACACACACTACATATCCAAGCTAAATTTCTTAATAGATGATCAGGAAACGCCTCAGGAAACTCTGAGAGAAAACTGACAAAAACTATAACAAGACTCAGAACAAAACACTATAAAGGAATGACAATACATCCAGATGGCACAAGAACCTATAGGGCATGCAACAACTGTCCTGGTGTGGAACTAACACCTACCTACATATTCTCATTCCCAGCAATGGCCGCAGCCTTGCAGAAAATTGACATGGACCCAGAACAGCAGCTTTGCACACCCAAGATAGAGAACATTGCTGCTGCTGTGATAGAGATGTATGGAGACATCTGAGGATCTTCATTGGACACGAAAACAACAACAGGAAACGCCTTTTCTTAATTTATCCACCTGATCTCAATATACAAATGCACTTTTGTACTATTTTTACACATTTCCAAGCCAGTCTATGTTAACCACACAGTACATATAGATGATCAATCAAGCGTTGGCAACACTAATTGAATATTAAGTGTCGTATGACACAATGACAGAACACTCCCATTGTCCACCAACAATGACACTTTGTAGAGCATGGCATTCATTGTGTTGTGGAGACAATCTACTGAAGTAGTGGTGACATCTCACACGTATCTACGGATGAAGATACGCTTGAGAGAGGATTAATAATTGTCGTTATTTGCTGCAATTACTGGAATTAATTAATTGTTATTTCATAATATATCATTTCCTTTATAGCTATTCCAGTATATCCCCATAACTTACAGTATAAAATTAGTATTAAAGGCAATCATTACGTACTATTATATGTAATATTCTATTTTAAAATGTATTAGCATTTGTTCATTTTCTCATATTACCAAAATGTTTGACTATATTTAATTTTATAAATTACTAATAAATTCTGTTATTAATTGGCAATTTGCATATCTATGTGAATTGATTTTAAAGACTTTAAGGACATAAATATATATATTTATTAATATTAATATTTAATGATATATATTTTTTCTCTTTTTCTTATCTTAATATCTTCAATTCTTCTTTTAAAATCAAATGTTTTCTCTATAGAGAGGAAGGCGCTATTTAGAGGGGACGCTATAGACAGGTTTAACTGTATAAACTTATTTTACTCATTATGTTTCTCTTTTACTCTTTTACTGAGGATATATAGGTTTCAGGAATTTCTCCGCCTTTGCCGGTCCCAAGCCCGGATGAAAAAGGAGGAGGAGGAGCAGTAACAAGCTCGCTAAAAGCGCTGGGTTCAGCTGGCCCGGCTGATAGTACCCTGTAAGGTTTCTAATCCAGGGATACAGGATGAGTCTATACTCCATGTTAGGAGCGGCTGCACATGACGTCTGTTCCTCATGTCAGAGGCGGCCATTTATTTTGGAACTAAGTCGGCCTGCTAATGAGTAGTGCTCCCAGTCTTGATAACAAAGGCAGACGCATTATACTTCACTCAGTGTGGAGATAATAAAAAAAGGAGGAATTTCTCCAAGTGTGAATATAATCAATGACGGGTAGCTTCCGTGTTAAAATTTGCATATACAATGTCTGGTGAAAGCTGAGGAGTTATGTTCTGGCCTTGTACTGGACACTTCCTTCTACACCAGGAGGATTTATTTTATACTTTCCCTCTTTCAATAAAGTATTCTTTATCCTTCACGGAACACCCTGGAAAAAACCTTTACTTTGCCCAAAGACAACACTCGTTTAATTTTATATATTTAATTATAATACATTAGCGCGCCATCTGTTATCAAAATTCGAAACTATTATAGACGCGTATGATTCTTTTTGAAAATAAACAATTTCTACTGTCCTTACTGTAATGGAAAAATTAATGAAGGTCCTGGCTCCTCAGTGATTAACCCTCCTAGCGGTTTCGCCCGTTTAATCTACCATACAGCTGTTATATTGTATTTTTCGAACTTCCTTTAATAGTGATACTGATTTATTTAATTAATAAAAATTGAAATATTTTATGAGAAAATTGATTAATTTGGTAAAAAGATTCGAAATAGTTCGTGTGATTGAGCAATTCTACATTATTCTTGCAAAATACAAAACTTCTGGAGGGATATAAGCGGTTAGAAAGTTGCAACTGAATACCCCTCCAGAATTTTGTATTTTGAAAGAATAATGTAGAAGAAGCCGTTTGATTACGCGAAATATTCAAGCTTTTTACCAACTTAAGACAATTTTCTTATCGAATATTTCAATTTTTATTAATTGAATAGGGAGTTGGTGAAAGGGTAGTCTAAAACGTTGGTTTTTGTCCGCTAAGTCCCGGGATCGAATCCCGCATTGGGAACTTTTTTTCTAATTAAAAAAAATGCTGCAATGTCCCCCAATTCTTGCAAAAGTCCAATCTCCACCAGCGAGTGCAAGTAACTAAACGGAGCTTTAGAAAATTTGTAAGTGCAAAGTCGAACTGCTTTTCACATGTGTAGACATGTGGTACACTTACAGTAAAAGCAGTCGCCTACTTCTACCCACCATGATTATCATGGCCTGTACCACGTGTACTAGGGACAATAATAAAAAAATAATAATTGAATATATGAAATGAATTATAATTATTCCACATATACTATCATAGAAGCTTGAAAGTGTCCTTCAATAGGAATAAACAACTATTACTGATTAACTGGAAGGATTTATTCTTTTAATGCGACAAATGTTTCTATCAGTGATGCTTTAAAGAGTAATCTTAAACGGTGGAATAATATCTTCTTAATTATCTTCAATGTTATTTTGTATTTTCTCAGCTTCTATTTCTATATCTAGTAGTTTCTAAATTCCTTCATTTTTTTTTTTTTTGCCAGGTGTATTGATCCTAAATACTTTCTACTCACGTTTAGAAGATTTTTAAACCTAGACTCATCGAAAAAAACTTAAGAAAATGGAAAGTCTTTGTGATATCGCCGGTGGTAAATATTTTTGAAGGAGACAGAGGCAATTTTGGGACTGTGTAGATGATAAAGCAAGAAGAGTGGAAGCTGTAGACCTCAAATATTTACCATCTATTACTCCAGTAGATAAACCCCTATCAACTACGGTCTAGCAGGAGATCGGTGGAAGGATGGTCTAAACCGTTGGTTTTCCATTCCCGCATTGGGCATTTTTTTCTAATAAAAAAAAAAAAGCTTCAATGGCCCCCGATTCTTTAAAAGGTGTAACCCCACCAGTGAGTGAAAGTAACCAAACGGGGATCTGGTATATTTGTAATTGAAAAGCCAGGCCCTCCCATTAATTTTTCCATTGCAGTAAGGGCATTAGAAATTGTTTAATTTTCAAAAAGAATCTTACGCGTCTATTATAGCTTCGAATTTTCTCAGATACCTATGTTGATTAATAAACGATAGATACTCCAATTTAATTATAGATAGCGGTTATTTTGAAGATTTGCTAATGTTTTAATGAAATTATAGATACTTATTTTTGACTAAAGATTCTTTAAATAATTGTAAAAGTTGAAAAACCTAATAAATCAACTTTGATAATTACAATAAGTAAAGGGGGTTCGGTGGAAGGATGATCTAAACCGTTGGTTTTCGACCGGTACGACCCGGGTTCGATTCCTGCATTGGTCACTTTTTTCAAATAAAAAAAAAATGCATCAATGATTCCCGATTCTTGCAAAAGTCCACCGCAACCAGCGAGTACAAGTAAACAAACAGGGCTCTGGCACATTTGTAAGTGCAAAAGTCAAACTGCTTTTCACATGTGTAGACATGTGGTACACTTACAGTAAAAACAGTCCCCTACTTCTACCTACCATTATCATGGCGTAACTGATTTACTTATAGAGAAAGAATTTTGAGAAAAAATGCCAAGCAAAAAAATTGACTAAATATGATTTTTTAAAGTAAAAAAAAAAAAAGAAAATAATAAATAAATTTGAAAATAGAGCAATTAAAAAAAATAATAATAATAAAAAAATAAGCAAAAATATTTGTTAAACTTAATTCTATTGACGTTATATGGCGCTGAGTTTGTTGTTGACACACAATAAAATGTTATAATACCTTGATAAAGGTTGGCGTTCAGTTAACTGAAATATTGGTTAAATAAATGATATTTTGATCCAATATATGCCTTTTTAATTAAATTAAATAAAGAAATTGTTTGATGAATGGATAGCAGATCATAACTTCTTTGGATAAAATGTTGATGAATGTTGATATAAACGTTCAACATAATTGAAATCTAAAACAATAGTTTCGAAAGCCAAATATTGGTTACTATTAAATTCAGTTCTGATGAAACAATGCATTTGAATGTCAAAATTGTGGAACGTGTGTTTTGAAAATGTCAAAGTTCACATCCGAGATAGATTAGTGTAGAGATAACTGTTTTCCCTGGAAATGTCAAATTGTTTTCACATTTCAAACATTTATAAAATTGCCATCTATCTATAAAATTTGTAACAATTATATTTATTGGCAATTTGTTTCTTTTTTCAATATAATCATCAAAAAGCATCACAATTACTTGAGAGATTACTGTTTTCCCAGGAAATGTCAAATTATTTTCACATTTTAAACATTCATATAGATAATTTATAAAATTGCCATCTATTTATAAAATTTGTAACAATGAAATTTACTGGCAATATGTTTATTTTCAATAATATCATCAAATTGGATAATTACTGGAGAGATAATTGTCTTCCCTGGAAATGTCAAATTGCTTTCACATTTCAAACGTTTATAAAATTGCCATCTATCTATAAAATTTGTAACAATTATATTTACTGGCAATGTGTTTATTTTCAATAATTACATCAAATAGCGTCATAATCAGTAAGGTCTATAGATATAATATATTTGATGTAAATATTGAAAAGAAACACATTGCCAGTAAATTTAAATATTCGATTTCGAACAAACTGTTAGTTTGTTGCAATTGTATTATAATTATATACATATTTTTGGTGTTTTAGGAGTGACTTCCTTATTAATATTTGAAACTGTTTTAGCTGTGATTTTGCTAAGGTGGAAACACTTGAATAGGCTTTATTCATTAGTGACCAACTTTTCCAAAGATTTGACCAGTTTATCTACTAGACCCGTTTTACTAATGTATTATGGGGGTCGGTGGAAGGGGATGGTCTAAACCATTGGTCTTCGACCGCTACGACCCGGATTCGATTCCCGCATTGTGCACTTTTTCTGATCTGAAAAAAATGCTCAAATAGTCTCCGATTCTTGAAAAAGTTCAATCCCACCAGTGAGTGCAATTAACCAAATGGGGCTCTGGTACATTTGTAAGTGCAAGGTTGAAAGTTTTCACATGTGTAGACATGTGATGCACTTACAGTAAAATCAGTCGCCTACTTCTAACCACCATGATTATTATGGCCTGTGCCACGTGTACTAGGGATAAGCAAAAAAAAAAATGTATTTGTTTATAGGCGGATAACTTTGAGAAATTATCTCTCTCCTCTTTGTAAAGTTATTTAAAGAAATTATGGATATGAGCATTTTGGGGCAGTAAAAATATAAGAAATATTATACAGTTAAACCTGTCTATAGCGCCCCCTCTAAATAGCGCCTCCCTCTTTATAGCGCCCGATTTTAAATACGTAGTACGATGCGATTTACATTAAAAGTGACCTGTCTATAGCACTCTATTTTGGTGAGTCCAAGAAGGGGCGCTATAGACAGGTTTAACTGTATATATATATTATAAATTACAGAAATCTATTGCAGTAAGATACAATAAGGAAATATTCCAATTTGGATATATTCTGTGTGTATGGACAGAAACATTTTAAAATCTTACTTAAAGATGCAACATCCAACTATACACTCATGGACAGAACTTAAGAATAAGAAGATATCATATCTACTCGATATCTTGGGAATAATTTCTTTATAGGAACATTCGCGCAAGAGAAAGCTAAATATTAAATGTTTGATTAAATAGAGATAATGGATGAATGTTTTTTTTTTTCAATAGTGTATTTTTAAATTCCCTCTTTCACAATCATATATATATATATGTATGCGAAAAAGAATAATATACAGTTAAACCTGTCTATAGCGTCCCCTCTAAATAGCGTCTTCCTCTCTATAGCGCCCGATTTTAAATACGTAGTACGATGCGATTTACATTAAAAGTGACCTGTCTATAGCACCCCCTCTCTATAGCACCCTATTTTGGTGAGTCCCAAGAGAGGGCGCTATAGATAGGTTTAACTGTATATATATATGTATATTTAAAAAAAAAAACATTCCTTGTATCAATACTGAGTAAAATTAATCATTTCTCCAGGGAAAAGTGTCTTTTCAAAACATTTTTATTCTCTAGCTTTCAGGCACGGACGTCCTTCTAAAGGAGAAAACACCGGGTTTTTCTAATAGAAATAAAAGTCGCCCTGCCCATCAAAATAGACGCTAAAACTATAAGCGTTGTCTTCTGACCATCTCCGCAAACTAGAAGACTCAGATCGGTGACAAAGCCACAACATCAGCTTTGGTAAACTGAGAAACATCCACAAGGAGACCATGGTTTAGGGCTAATGGCCCTTATCATTCCAGAGTAGATTTTAATTTCATGAAATCACAAAGGATCAAATGACAGATTGTGAAGATTTCATTTGAACCATTGTTGATGTGTTCGAAAAAATTCACACAAAATTTCTATCATTTCAATAATCAAGAACTCAAAATATTTTTAAATATTAATATTTTCAATTAAAACAAATTTTCAAATCTCTAATTGCGATGAGAATGATATTGGATAGGTTTGGTACATCAGTGGTGAACTCTCCCTGTGGTTAAGTGTTATGTATTCATAATATAAATACAGTCAATATATATATAGTTAAACCTGTCTATAGCTCTTGGGACTCACCAAAATATGGTGCTATAGAGATGGGGTGCTATAGACAGGTCACTTTTAATGTTAATATCGCATCGTACTACGTATTTAAAATTGGGCGCTATAAAGAGGAAGGCGCTATTTAGAGGGGTCGCTCTAGACAAGTTTAACTGTATTCCTAAATTCATTGTGTTTTTTTTTAATTATCCCTAGTACACGTGGTACAGGCCATGGTAATCATGGTGGGTAGTTAGCGACTGTTTTTACTGTAAGCGCACCACATGTCTACATATGTGAAAAGCAGTTCGACTTTGCTCTTACAAATGTACCAGAGCTCCGTTTGGTTACTTGCACTCGCTGGTGGGGTTGGACCTTTGCAAGAATCGGGGGCCATTGAATCATTTTTTTTTTTTAATAAGAAAAAAGTGTCCAATGCGGGAATCGAACCCGGGTCGTAGTGGTCGAAAACCAAACGGTTTAACCAGCCTTCCACTGACCCCTTTTTTTGTGTAAATAAGCAGAGTAACATCATCACTGATTATATTATTCATAATATCATCATTAATATGTAAATAGGAGAGTTTAAAAAGACTATGTAGATTGATATGTACAATAGTATAGTGGTCAGTATTCCCGCTTGTCACGCAGGCGACCGGGGTTCGATTCCCCGACGGAAAGATTTCTTATTCTGATAATCAACCCCGTAAATAAAGATATTTCCGACATGTAAAATAATAAAATTAAATCTTTAATAAAAGGACCAACGAGTAAAAAAATTCTTCTCTTCACAAAAAAACTTAACATTAGGTCAGTAATTTCAATTCTTGGTTACGGATGGTTCGTTAATATCTTTTTATTTATAACTGATTTTTCGAATCTCAAAAGAAGGAAAATATCTGAATAAATATATAATTATTTTTTTACTGATTGAGTGCAACAAAATGACTCTGCAACTAGGTGTTGTCCTTTACAGGGAGGTTCTACTGTAGCAACTTTCCGGTAAGAAGACACCTCTCTCTAAAGGACACTTTGGCTCTGCTATTAGGCGTCCTTTACAGGGAGGTTACACTGTATAATTGATGAATTTTACGATCCTCTCTGAAAAAGCATTAAATGATATTTAAAGAAAATCTAAATGGTAATTTACTTTTTAAAATAGTGGAATATGTTTTATTCTTTTTGTTTTATCATCTCTTGTGAACATTTATTATATTTAATTAGATTTTTTAAAAAGATTTATCCTATATATTTTATGTGAAATATCGGATGCGATATCCCAGCTTGGGAGACTTGCACCTAAATACATTTTATCAGCCTATATATAATTCATTTTATATATAATTCAATAACAGAACTAAAAACAAAATCAAAACTGAAAGGTATATGACATCGTATTCTACAAGAACCATACATGTGCAATGATACAGTGAAATTTGACAAGAATATACGAATAGTATATTCTAGCATAGATAGGTAAATTCATACTGCTACTATTATTTTAAACCGCAACATAATATATGATAAAATTAATAGGTTTACAAATTCCTTTTGTATAATTTCATTATTGTTGTTGTTGTCGTGTCCAATGAAGAGCCTCAGATGTCTCCATACATCTCTATTACAGCAGTCGCAATGTCCTCTATCTTGGGTGTGTAAAACTGCTGTTCTGGGTCCATGTTAATTTTCTGTTGTTGTCGTGTCCAATGAAGAGCCTCAGATGTCTCTTACATCTCTATCACAACAGTCGCAATGTCTACTATCTTAGGTGTGTAAAGCTGCTGCTCTGAGTCCATGTCAATTTTCTTTAAGGCTGCGACCATTACTGGACATGAGAATATTTGAGTAGGTGTTAGTTCCACACCAGGACAGTTGTTACATGTCTTGTAGGTTCTTGTGTCATCTGGATGTATTGTCATTCCTTTATAGTGTTTTGTTCTGAGTCTTGATATTGTATAGTTTCATTATTATTTGGAATAAATATCTGTATTTATATTGTAGCGGATTATTTATTTTTATAAACAGAATATTAATTTTGTTATTTATATCTTGCTATACTTTGTATACTTCCATTATTGCTTCTCTTGTATTTTATAAATTTTATTGGGGATTTCTGTATACTCAGGAACCTGGATTACATAAATAAAATAAATTTTAGTTTGTGCTTGTTACAATTAAATTTCTGTGTCATCCTGAAGGTTATCTTTCCTAATTTTCTAAGCGACAATATACAGTTAAACCTGTCTATAGCGCCCCCTCTAAATAGCGCCTTCCTCTCTATAGCGCCCGACCTGTAGTCCTGGATCTTTCCAGTTGGTCTCGAGGACCACGCCATCACCATCTCCTCAGCGGCGAAGTACGCGATCTTCGTTTTCTTCTAAAACGCGAAATACGTGGTGTCGCTGGAGACCCACTTGTGATTCTCCACCAAACTCTGCAGCGCTGGTAGAGGCGTCATATTCATTGCATATAGTGTATATAATTCATATATATATTTAATTATCTTTCTTTTATAATAGTACAGACTGTGCACTTTGCATGTATTGACAAGATGTCAATAAAATTATTTTAATTGTCAATTGTCTATAGCGCCCGATTTTAAATACGTAGTACGATGCAATTTACATTAAAAGTGACCTGTCTATAGCACCCCCTCTCTATAGCACCCTATTTTGGTGAATCACAAGAGGGGGCGCTATAGACAGGTTTAACTGTAGTGAAATTTCAATTGGGTACTTGAAACCTGAATAGTATTAGACCATATGCTACAAATACCATTGAATGGAATTTGGAAAATTTAAAATGTTTTCAAAAGTTAGAGTATTCTAAAAGTATCTGGTAAACTACAGTTAAACCCGTCTATAACGCCCCCTCTTGGGACTCACCAAAATAGGGTGCTATATAGAAGGGGTGCTATAGACAGGTCAATTTTAATGTAAATCGCATCGTACTACGTATTTAAAATCGGGCGCTATAGAGAGGTAGGCGCTATTTAGAGGGGGCGCTATAGACAGGTTTAACTGTACGTTTCAAAGAGTCCATCTTGAACGATTTTCCAAGGCTCTTGTGATTTATTTCTATAAATTTCTACTTATAACCATTTTAAAATGCAGCTAAAATAATGATATTTGTCAGGAAATTCGTGCATGTAAAAATACCTATTGTACTATTTGCTTATAAAGAGGAATAAATGAAAAGATAAAAGTTCTTGGGGGGGATCTGGGAAATATGCAAAAGTTCCAATCTTCATATTATTGCCTATCTAAGCGGCAATATGTAACTCAATACCGTAATTTATCTGACTGTAATAAATTACATTGATTTGTATCATTGAGAGATAAAATGTTTAAAGTTATTTGCATTTAGAAACTACGTGGTAATCTCCTAATTATTTTGATTATTCACGATTCCTATAATTACACTCATGGACAAAACTTAAGGAAGTGGGAATTCTTTAATGTTGCCTGTCGTTTTTTTTTTTTTTTAAAGAAATAAAGACAATTTTGTTCACACTTTGTTATCTCGTGTCTTCAATAACGGTCACTGTAATATATTTCAGAGATATTGTCTGAATCCCGATATATATGCTAAAAGGCATAATTTTCTCAAGTTTTGTCCATGAGTGTATTGTCTGAATCCCGATGCTAAAAGGTAAAAGTTTCGTTCATGAGTATATCTTTCAGAGTTATTGTCTAAATCCCGATATACATGCTAAAAGGTGCAACTTCCTTAAGTTTTGTCCATGAGTATATCTTTCAGTTATTGTCTGAATCCCGATATACATGCTAAAAGGCACAATTTCCTTTAAGTTTTGTCCATGAGTGTATTGTCTGAATCCCGATGTACACGCTAAAAGGTACAACTTCCTTAAGTTTTGTTCATGAGTGGATTTTCAAACTATATATTTACTTGATTTTTATTGCACATGCTCATTTCTTTGTTTTCTATTTTTAATCTTAGTAAATAACGTAGACTCTCTCTCTCTCTTTGTATTGTATTTTGAATATCTTGTATCTGACAGCTTTCTTTGCAACTGAATTTTCCAGAAGCAACTTCTAATCACAAGGTCCTTGGGTACCGAAGAAAAAAAAGCAGACGACATAATCATTCTATAATACAATATAATGCGGCTTATGATTGTAGAACGAAGTTTGAAAGAAACATTTGCAGTATAATTGTCAAATTTCGTTCTATAAATATTCTCTATTTGCTTGCTTTATGGAATTAGTAATCTTTCACTAAAAAAAATTCCGAGATTAATTTGAAAGATACTTTCGGCAGCTGTCCATTCTTTTCCTTTTAAACAGAGTTTTGCTGCTGGTTCAGTTGTCAAATTTTCTAAGGGGACTAAGGTCCCTAGTCCAGGGTCGGCAAATGCTGCTCGCGAGCCACATGCGGCTATGTGGATGTGAAGCTGAGGTTCTTTGAAATTGAAGCTGCTGCTCTTTGCATAGTTCCATTGGGAAATATAAATAATGCGAGTGCTATTTATTGTTGGAAAGAAAATGAATTGCGGTTCTTTAAAAACTTTGAAATTTTGTAAATTTTGATTTTTGACTCTTCCGACTCAAAAGATTGCCAACCCCAGCCCTAGGGCAATGATATAAGAGGATTTATATGAAAACCAAACGAAAGATTACCATAAAAAAAAGGTATCTATTTAGTGTCATTACTTTTTTACCCATATATGATCTAAATGCAACTTTAAAACCAGAACAACCTTAAAATTATTACCATAGGGATAATGATAAACTATAATAAAACTTACGGCGTTTTATGGTTTCCACAAGTCCATATCTCAGAAGAAGGCCAAGTGATACTCACTCTTCACTTTCTTACTGCTACTCTTTTTGTGTTGATTTCTTGCTTCCCTCTTTCTTATTTTTTCTTTTTTTTTCTTTTCTTGTTTTTTTTTTCTATTTCTTCTTACTCTGTATATATCGTTATTTCCTTTGTCTCACTGCTTTGTTCTTATGCATACCTCTGGTGAATCCTGTATAGGGTCAGTGACCCTAAATAAAGGCTTTTTTGTTGTTGTTGTATAATAAAACTTGATTTTCAAGAGAACTTCTATTGTAGTTGATTTGAAAATTTCATATTATTTTTATTCAAAAATTCCATGAGCGCTAATTCAAGTTTGGAAACTAAAACCAACAGATTGAGTATCTCCAGAATGGATACGGGATTTCAAATCTATCTATAACTTCTTCAGAATATATATGAAGCAAAAGCTATTCCATTTTGACAATAGTTATCACTTTCAAACACTGATGACAAAAATTTACATATACTGTTGCATATATAATCATTGTTTGCGCAATAAAAATCTGCACACATATAATTAATAACAAAAGATATTTCCAGTACTGCAAACACAGACAATATGTAAAGTAAAATGGGTGGTAGCATGTAACGCGGGTGAGTTTTCTAACTTACTGGTATGGGGTAGCTACGAGTGGTCTTGCTCCTCGCTGGCGCCCTCACAGCAGTAGCTCGCGCTACTAGGGCTCCTGCTATTGGTAGCCGGCCGACCAATGGGAAGCCAGGGCTGTGGCTACCGGCGATGGGTGGAGCCAATATAGGCCACGCCCCCCACCGCCGGAAGTGGAAGGTTGGTGCAATGCGGTAGACGTATATATATATATGGCACACGCCAAATTATATCATCGATAACTTCACTCATTTCTATGTTAATATGAAAAATATTTTTGCAATTTTTTTTCAATATGAATTCTAAACTTTTTTCTATAATTTGCATAAGAGACAACTCTGCTTATAAAGAATTCAAAATATATTTGGTTAGTTTTTATATAGTGATAAAGAGATACAATGGATATAATTTGGGAATGACGTTTTTAATCTTTTATAGCTTGTGCAATAAAATTGTGAAGAATGCACAAAAGGACAAACTTTGGAAAAATATCCTCAACTTGGGATAAGAACTAAGATCTTAGTTTTATCTGCTTTTATCATAAAGGTACAATTTGAAGTCAAGCTTTCATTAGGTACTGTGTGTTTATCCACTACTAGATTTCTCCATTTATATTTTAAATCAAGAAAAACAACAACAAAAAGCCTATATTAAGGACACCCGTCCCATACAGGATTTTCCCAGATACAGAAGTAAACATAACAGTTATCTACAGAAAGTGGAGATTAACATCGACCTTTCTTCAAGTTGGTTCTCGAATAACAACAACAACAAGCCTTTATTAAGGACACCCGTCCCATACAGGATTTTCCCAGATACAGAAGTAAACATAGCAGATATCTACAGAAAGTGGAGATTAACATCGACCTTTCTTCAAGTTGGTTCTCGAATAACAACAACAAAAAGCCTTTATTAAGGACACTCGTCCCGTACAGGATTCTCCCAGATACAGAAGTAAACATAGCAGTTATCTACAGAAAGTGGAGATTAACATCGACCTTTCTTCAAGTTGGTTCTCGAATAACAACAACAAACAACCTTTATTAAGGACACTCGTCCCATACAGGATTCTCCCAGATACAGAAGTAAACATTATCTACAGAAAGTGGAGATTAACATCGACCTTTCTTCAAGTTGGATCCATTATCTGTGCTACTGCCTATTGTTCGATATCAAGCAAAACTTTTTTTATTGTTAAACATTTTTCAGTTCTTAGGAAATTCTGGAGAATTTTCGAAATCTACATAATACTAAACATCTTTTTTACTACGAGAAACTAATGATTATCTGAATTGAATATAACCTTATATTCTATCCATTTCTCCACAACCTATAGATTAGTAGTCAGATATTCTTATTTTCTTATGGCTTCTTTCCTATGGAAAGTTGTTGTCGTGTCCAATGAAGAGCCTCAGATGTCCCCATGCATCTTTATCACAGCAGTCGCAAAGTTCTCTATCTTGAGTGGGTAAAGCTGCTGTTCTGGGTCCATGTCAATTTTCTGTTGTTGTCGTGTACAATGAAGAGCCTCAGATGTCCCTATGCATCTTTATCATAGCAGTCTCAATGCCTATGGAAAGTCTTTTGACGATATCGTAAGGTCTTTTCACGAATTTTTCTAGAATTGCTGGCCTTCCTCTTTTTGATCTTCCTTCCATAGGTTCCTTCAGTAATACCTTTATCCACTCCGAGTGTCAGACAAGATTTCCAAACAGGCTGATTGCTTCCCTCTCAATCGTCTCCAGATTGTCCATATTCTTTTAACCATTTTATAACATCTACATTATTCGGTCTGTCATCTATGGTTTTCTATCCCTCATCGCCATCCACACATCTAGAATAATCATATAGCATAATTATTTCTGTCTTTCTAAGAATCCTGGCTTCAAAGGCTTTATTATCTTATAGACTCATCATGCCAAATTATTTGACAAATATTGGCAGTTCAAAGCTTTCCGTTTAAAGCTACAGTTATGTTGGAAGAATGTTGTTTGTTTGTTAAGTGAACTGCGTGTGTGATCTTCCACGTCTTCTCATTGGACGAATGTGACCATGTTTGTATATAGAGAGGCTTCAAAAGGAATGACTCTTCCAGTGTCAAATTATATGACAAATATAAGTAGTTTTTACCTGATTCAGAATAATATTAAATAAATAAAGCTTCCAGGGCTAAGTTTCTTGTTAATTTTTTTTTATTTTCAAGCTTTCGGACTTGTCAGTCCTTCAACAGGACAACTTAAGGCGTTCTCTGTGTGCTTGATCCGTGTCTGGTGATCTCATCGCATACCTGTGTAACCCCTGTCTGCTCCTTATCAACACTGCAATAAAAGTACTGGTTTTTTTTTATAATCAATCGTGGACTTTTTTTTATTTAATTTAGGTTCTCCTTTTTAAATTTTGGTTGTACGTGAGTGTACACGTTTCTGTCTATTAAATTACTTTTTAATTTAGGTCCCAGTACTTTTTATTTTTGTGTGTAACCCGTAAAAGTAAGATTTGTCAACAAAATAGATGATCAAATTTTTCGTTATTTAAAAATGCCTTATTTAGAACGTATTTGAGAATATAGTGCCCATAGTGGTCTAGATGTCCATATATCTTGTTATGAACGTCCTAAACTGGTCTTTGTGATGGATATGAATAAAGATTAAACTTGTGTGCCCTTAAATTGATGGGTATCCAATATATTTTTATTTGGAATTTAGCCATTTTTCCGTCAGCCGGGGGTCGCCAATTATGAACAAAACATGACCCAAGTCGCCAAGTGAATAACAAAACAGTTAACGGAATAAAATTCGAAAACGTTAAACTATAAACAAATAGTAATTAATATAGTAAGCAAAAACAATTTCAACTATAAACAAATAATAATTAATTGTTAACAAAACAAGTTAGTTTAGGTTAGGTTATTTTTTTGTTGTTGTTGAAAGAAGCGTTTTCAAAATCTAACCTAACCTGAACTAACGTGTGTTTTGTTTAAAATGCATTAATATTGTTTAATAAAATAATTGTAATATATGTTTATAGTTGAACTTGTTTGAATTGATTGAATCAATTGAAAATTGATTTAAATTCATTCAATCCAAAGCTTGTTTTCCTTTTTTTTTTTTTTCTTCCATCTTAATTTTTTTTTTTTTTTGAAAAAAGCGTTTTCAAAATCTAAAATGGAAGAAAAAAAAAGGAAGAAAAACATGCTTTGTATTGAATGAATTCAGAGAATAGAGCACATAGAACCAAGCGAACATTCAATGATTATAAGAAATTTGGCAGAATTTTCTACATTTTTTGGTGTTTTTCGCTTGCGCACGGCTAACTAAAAAGTACTGAAATTTGTTAATGGATCTTGGTGGATATGTGAATGCCGTAGCTTATTGAAGTCTGGATAACTTGTAAAGGATTTTATACATTACTCTTTGTAAAGGATAGAGATGAAACATGTCCTTATATAATATATATTATATTTGTAACAAACCACGGAAATTTCAAAAGTTTTTTTAAATAGAATAAAGGCAGTGGAGGATTCAAGTTGCTTTTGTGGTATTGAGAAACCAACCTCAATACATCTACTGATCGATTGCCCAGCATTTTAGATTATAGAATGAAGAATGAACTAGTTGTTTGTGAACTTAACGATTTGATTTCCGATAAAAAAATCATATTTAAAGTTCAATTCATTTTGCAAATACATTCTAAACTTTCTACAAAATCTTGATCTCTAATGTTTCCATGCGTTGAATAATGTAAATAACTTATGTAAATAAACTTTTCTCCTTGTTTGGCGCAAGTATCCCTTGTGGGATATAGCGCTTTGGAATTAAAATAATTGTAATAATATATTGTTATGTTGTTAAATAACTTTATAGAATATCTTGCTATATATAGGATCTATTCATTTTTGAGTATCTTTTGATATTTTTATGATGATGATAAGTGGCACTTTATTTTGTTCTTTCTTAGCATCTACAGCTGTTAACAATTGTATTTTCAATCTTAAGAAACTTTTGATATTTTTCTAACATGGGTCTTTCTGGTTTCTTCTTTGTTTTTTCTTATTAATGGTTTCTTCTTTTTCTTATCAGGAGGTTGGTAATCTGGTGAGTGAATTTTTAGATGTTTTTTTCATTGCGGCTTTTGCTTTGAAAGTGGCTGCACAACCATCATGACTACATGGAATATTTACATTGTCATTAAATATATTTATATGCTGCCTTAGGTTCTTCAATTGGTAATAGAATTTTTTACAAGAATCTTTAGGGCAATGTTTTTTTTTACTTATCCTTTTAGTCTAAATTAGACAAGATCTTGGAGGTCGTGCTCATAAAAAAGCTCAAGAACTCTTCTTGGTTCTCTGTACAGGGATCTCTTGTCCTTTCCAATACAATTTAGTATATGTTGGGGAGTGGCCTCTTCGGTTAGGGCAATGGTAAATTGAAGGAGTATCCTTATGTGTATCCATGTGACTATTCAAATTTCCAGGTATAGTGAAAGTTTGATTGCATTTTGAGCCTGTAAGCCTTAACAGGATAAGAAAAAGAAGAAACCAGTAATAAGAAAAACAAAGAAGAAACCAGAACGACCCATATTTATAACTATCAAAAGTTTCTTAAGATTGAAAATACAATTGTTAACAGCTGTAGATGCTAAGAAAGAAAAAAATAAAGTGCCACTTATCATCATCATAAAAATATCAAAATATACTCAAAAATAAATATTCAGTGATAAATTAATGTAAATTATCTCTCCCAATTTAATATATAGGATCTATGTATGACTTCTAGATTGTGCCGTGGAAGTATCCGTTCTCTGAGAAAGCTGCGAGACCTAACTTTATAAATCGAATTGTTTACGCTAGCATCATAATGATTTTAAAATTGATCAAATTTCATACACACATACATACACATTTTTAAACCTAATTCTAGTGACGTTATTTGGCGCTGAGTTTGTTATTGACACACATTAAATATGTTATAACACCTTGATAAAGATTGGCGTTCAGCCAACTGAAATGTTGGTAAAATAAATGATATTTTGATCCAATATATGCCTTTTTATTTAAATATTAATTTATGAATTGCTCTATTTTAAATACATACAAATAAAAGTGCATACATTTCGTTTTATTTCGTAGAACCCTCTGTACATATTTTAATTATGTTAATATTTGTTTGTTCTTTACATCTAACTAACTTGCATACTAATTCTTGTACATATTTCACTGAAAACTATTTTAGAATAGAAAAATATAGCTATAGAACTCTATAATTTCTACAGATTAATTGTAAATAGATTCATACACAAGAAAGGCAGTGAGGAAAGTTTTAGAACAGATGTGTAAATAAATCCCTTTTCAAACAAAGGCTCACGTACACATGGGGAAAGGGAGAAAAAATTACTGTATTATTTTGTTGTTGTATGACGAATCCATACAGGGCAATGGGCCCTAATAAAAGCCTTTTGTTGTTGTTGTTTTTGTTTTACAAATTTCAAATATCTTTCTTTTTTTTCTTTCTATGTTTAGTTTACCTTTAAAGTACAAGTGTCCCTAAGGAGACATGGCGCTCTAAGTCTATATAAAATAAAATATATATAATCTATAAAATAGGCATTTATTTTTTAAATTCACTAAAATAACCAGTACAAAATGTACTGTATAGAAAAATGTCAGTATTTGACGCTGATACTTTGGCAAAATACAAGATGATTAAACAAAAAAGAAAAGATCAAATATGTGAAATAAACTCTGAGAGAAAACTAACAAAAACAATACTCGGAACATAACATTATAAAGGAATGACAATACATACAGATGGCACAAGGACCTATAGGACATGTAACAACTATTCTGGTGTGGAACTAACACCTACCCACATATTCTCATGCCCAGCAATGGCCGCAGTCTTGCAGAAAATTGACATGGACCCAGAGCAGCAGCTTTACACACCCAAGATAGTGGACATTGCTGCTGCTGTGATAGAGATGTATGGAGACATCTGAGACTCTTCATTGGACACGACAATAACAACAAAAATTGACATGGACCCAGAACAGCAGCTTTACACACCCAAAATAGAGAACATTGTTGCTGCTGTGAAAGAGATGCATGGAGACATCTGAAGCTCTTCATTGGACACGACAACAACAACAGAAAATTGACATAGACCCAGAACAGCAGCTTTACACACCCAAGATAGAGAATATTGTTGCTGCTGTGATAGAGATGCATGGAGACATCTGAGATTCTTCATTGGACACGACAACAACAACAGAAAATTAACATAGACCCAGAATAGCAGCTTTACACACCCAAGATAGAGGACAATACGACTGCTATGATAGAGATGTATGGGGACATCTGAGGCTCTTCATTGGACACGACAATAACAACAGAAAATTGACATGGACCCAGAACAGCAGCTTTACACACCCAATATAGTGGACATTGTTGCTGCTGTGATAGAGATGCATGGAGACATCTGAAGCTCTTCATTGGACACGACAACAACAACAGAAAATTGACATGGACCCAGAACAGCAACTTTACACACGCAAGATAGTGGACATTGCTGCTGCTGTGATAGAGATGTATGGAGACAGCTGTGGCTCTTCTTAGAACACGACAACAACAACAGAAAATTGACATAGACCCAGAACAGCAGCTTTACACACCCAAGATATAGAACATTGCGACTGCTGTGATAGAGATGTATGGAGACATCTGAGGCTCTTCATTGGACACGACAACAACAACAGAAAATTGACATAGACCCAGAATAGCAGCTTTACACACCCAAGATAGAGGACATTACGACTGCTATGATAGGGATGTATGGGGAAATCTGAGGCTCTTCATTGGACACAACAACAACAACAATAAATTTACATAGACCCAGAACAGCAGCTTTACACACCCAAGATAGAGGACATTGCGACTGCTGTGATAGAGATGCATGGAGACATCTGAGGCTCTTAATTGGACACGACAACAATAGAAAATTGACATGGACCCAGAGCAGCAGATTTACACACCCAAGATAGAAGACATTACGACTGCTATGATAGAGATGTATGTGGACATCTGAGGCTCTTCATTGGACACGACAACAACAACAGAAAATTGACATGGACCCAGAACAGCAACTTTACACACCCAAGATAGTGGACATTGCTGCTGCTGTGATAGAGATGTATGGAGACATCTGTGGCTCTTCTTAGGACACGACAACAACAACAGAAAATTGACATAGACCCAGAACAGCAGCTTTACACACCCAAGATATAGAACATTGCGACTGCTGTGATAGAGATGTATGGAGACATCTGAGGCTCTTCATTGGACACGACAACAACAACAGAAAATTGACATAGACCCAGAACAGCAGCTTTACACACCCAAGATAGAGAACATTGCGACTGCTGTGATAGAGATGCATGGAGACATCTGAGATTCTTCATTGGACACGACAACAACAACAGAAAATTTACATAGACCCAGAACAGCAGTTTTACACACCCAAGATAGAGGACATTGCGACTGCTGTGATAGAGATGCATGGAGACATCTGAGGCTCTTCATTGGACACAACAACAACAACTGAAATAATCCCTTATTTCAATACTAAGGTGAAGATATCATGCTCCTCGAGATGAACTTCTTATAAAAATTACAGCCGTTTTGTAAAAAATAGATATGAAAATTTATTCTCTCTTTTACTTTGATATGAAATAATGTAGAATAGTATCTAATTATAATATAATACTTATAAAATATTATAATTTGTTTATCGTAAAGATATAGAGGCTCCCTGGCCGGCATTCATATTTATATGAAAAATAGACACTTCGGCCAGTTGGAGTGTCTATTTTTCATATAAATAATTTGTTTGTTCGTGTCAAAAATAGAGGACAAGTTTAGATTCTCCTTTGAGAATCGAAAACGTACATCTATACTGACAAGAGCCAACATCCAGAAACGCATACGTGGTTAGTTTTTTTGATAGAGAGAAAATAGTATAATATAAAACTCTTGAATAATTTTTATTAACGTTTAGTTGATATTTATCCCGATAGATGGTGCTCGGATATTTTTATATTCTCAAATGAGCACCCAGGAGATACATTTTTCTCATTACTATTGGCAATTAAAAATGGTTAATTGACATCCAGTCAACGGTCACGAGAGAGTTTACAGAGTTTAAAATAGTAGAGAAAATATATACACCAGACGAGGACTTCTCCGAAGGTACGTCTGGATCCTATCAGGAGCTTAGAAACGTCTTGAGTTCAGACTTGCGAGTTATGGAATCCGTGTCCCCAGCGATGACTGTGTTGAGGAACTTGACAATAATAACATTGTCTTTAGGTAAGGTATCCGCGAGGTAACACTCCCTCTCATTACTATTTATGTAAAAATGTCGAAGGTTCCATAATATTTTCAAATATTCTAAAGTGTGAATGACATTATGCTATTGTTTTAGAAAATCCTATATTGTTAGACGCTCTATTATCAGCTAAAATTCAAATTGATCCTGTCCTTGTCTGGAAGAAGACAAGATGGAGGAGCCTTCCTTCTTGAGAACAGATTTTTATATTAATCACCAAAATGTGAATAATTTCATTTATCTTTGTTTAATTTCTCATTATTTTTTGTAACAATTGACTAAGAATGTGATTAAAGTATTTGTTGAATTGTCTATTATCAGTTCTCATGATTTAATCATTTTGGAGCGTTCCATACACTCATGGAATAAACTTGAGAAATTGCAAAGTCTTTCTAGTCGCCCGTCTTCATCTTTTTTTTTTTTTTTTTAAGGAGAAAGAGGCAATTTTTTTCAAACATGGTTATCTCGTGTGGCTTCAATAAAGGTCACTGTAATATCTTTAAACTTATTGTCTGAATCCCGATATACTTGTTAAAAGGTACAACTTCCTTAAGTTTTGTCCATGAGTGTATCTTTCAGAGTTATTGTCTGTATCCAGATATACATGCTAAAAGGTACAACTTCCTTAAGTTTTGTCCATTAGGGTAGTTCGATATTGGACAATGTGGATAATTTCATACATTCTAGTATACTATCCATTTTGAACAATATTTTACTCGTTCTAATATGACAATACACGAATCATCCAATATTTACAGAATAGGTTGAAGGCGTTTAACGATTTTAAAGAACTTTTATTCTGCTATTATAGATTAAGTAGATTCTCTTAAAACCTCTCTACCAGAAATACTATGGTAATTTCCTTACCAGAAACACCCAATATTGTGCCTCCCATGTATTCTACCTTGACATACAACACAGACCATTTAGATGTTAAATGATCCAGTGAAACCATTAACAACAATGGGACAAATAGACCATGATCAAATCATCCATTGTTTCCTCCTAGTTCTGAAGTTTCTATGTCGAAAAACAACTTTCATTAATCGGAATTATAGGCTACCTTTGAGAAGCATTTACAAAGGGCTTTGTTGGGGGATTTGATTTTGTGGAGGTTTGTGGAGTTGTAATGGGAGGGCGGAACCCTGGGTGGTGAATCATGATGATTCACGGTTCATTACCTGCCCAATCTCGACTTGTTAAACCAGCCTGCTGAGGGGCAACATTTGATCATCTTAAGAATGGTATTATTAAAGCTATATCCTTTAAATAAATTGGAAGAGTGGTCTAAACCGTTTGAATTCGTCCGATACGACCCGGGATCGAATCCCGCATTGGAAACTTTTTTCTAATAAAAAAAAAAAAATAATGTTCTCCACTGGCCCCCAATTCTTGCAAAAGTCCAACCCTAACAGAGATTGCAAGTAATCAAACGGGGCTCTGGCTTATTTGTAAGTAGTTGTCGTGTCCAATGAAGAGCTTCATACGTCTCCATGCATCTCTATCACAGCAGCAGCAATGTCCTCTATCTTGGGTGTGTAAAGCTGCTGTTCTGGGTTCATGTCAATTTTCTGTTGTTGTTGACGTGTCCAATGAAAAGCCTCAGATGTCTCCAGACATCTCTATCACAGCAATGTTCTCTATCTTGGGTGTGTAAAGCTGCTGTTCTGGGTCCATGTCAATTTTCTGTTGTTGTTGACGTGTCCAATGAAGAGCCTCAGATGTCTCCATACATCTCTATCACAGCAATGTCCACTATCTTGGGTGTGTAAAGCTGCTGTTCTGGGTCCATGTCAATTTTCTGTTGTTGTTGACGTGTCCAATGAAGAGCCTCAGATGTCTCCATACATCTCTATCACTGCAATGTTCTCTATCTTGGGTGTGTAAAGCTGCTGTTCTGGGTCCATGTCAATTTTCTGTTGTTGTTGTCGTATCCAATGAAGAGCCTCAGATGTCTACATACATCTCTATCACAGCAGTCGCAATGTCCTCTATCTTGGGTGTGTTAAACTGCTGTTCTGGGTCCATGTCAATTTTCTGTTGTTGTCGTGTCCAATGAAGAGCCTCAGATATCTCCATGCATCTCTATCACAGCAGTCGCAATGTCCTCTATCTTGGGTGTGTAAAGCTGCTGTTCTGGGTCCATGTAAATTATTTGTAAGTACAAAGTCGAACTGCTTTTCACATGTGTAGAGATGTGGTGCACTTACAGTAAAAACAGTCGCCTACTTCTACCCACCTATCATGGCTTGTACTACGTGTACTAGGGACAATAATGAAAAAAGGTTAAATAATCACCTAAAGGCTTTCAGATTTATATATGTATTTTAATTAAAAAGACATATATTGAATCAAAATATCATTTATTTAACCAATATTTCAGTTGGCTGAACGCCAACCTTTATCAAGGTGTTAGAACATATTTAATAACATATAACATAATAAATTAAATATGTTATAACACCTTGATAAAGGTTGGCGTTCAGCCAACTGAAATGCTGGTAAATTAAATGATATTTTGATCCAATATATGCCTTTTTTATTAAAGATTTATTTATGGATTGCTTTATTTTCAAAACAATTTATTTAGGAAAGAGAGATTTCGATGATTATTTTGTCAAATATTTTACAAACCTGATCAGTTTTAATTTTAGGATTAGAATACACTTCGACCAGTAAATCTTTTTATTATCTAGACGTTTCGGCAAAAACCTTTGTCCTCATCATAAACAAATAAAAATTGAAGCATTGAAAAATAGAGTGAGAACGCACTTGCAACCTCAGACATATTTTTAACGTCTTACCAAATGCTTTAACTTCATTTTTTCATGTCGAAGACAAAATAATTCTTGTTAAACGTCGAGATAATAAAAATATTTACTGGGCGAAGTGTCTTTTATTCTAAAACTATGAATGCCAGCCAGGCAACCTCTATCTTCATTATAAACAGTTTCAAACTTTCTCAATGTAGGAAGAAGGTTTATTTGCTAAATGAACTGATCTCTCGCGTCATTGGACGAATGTGGCCATGTTTGGATATAAAGAAGGTTCAAAGGAAATGCAAAAACTCTTTCATTGTCTAATTATTTGATAAACATAAGAAGTTTTGAGCTTTCCGGTTATGTAGGAAGAATGTTTATTTGGGAAGTGAATTGATATCTCAACTCATTGGACGAATGTAGCCATGTTTGTATATAAAGAAGGTTCAAAGGAAATGCAGACTCTTCCATTCTCAAAGTTTTGACAAACACATAAGCAGTTTTGTGCTTTATAGTTATGTAGGAAGAATGTTGTTTATTTGATAAGTGAACTGGTATTCCACGTCATTGACGAATGTTCCCATGTTTGTACATAAAGAGGGTTCAAAGGAATGCGAGGAATTTTTCAATGTCGAATTATTTGACACAAATACGAGCAGTTTTGAGCTTGTCAGTTATGTAGGAAGAATGTTGTTCATTTGCTAAATGAACTGATCTCCCACGTCATTGGAAGAATGTAGCCATGTTTGTATATAAAGAAGGTTCAAAGGAAATGCAGACTTTTCCATTGTCAAATTATTTGACGAACAAAAGCAGTTTTGAGCTTCTCATTTATGTAGGAAGAATGTTGTTTATTTGATAACTGAACTGATCTCCCGCGCCTTCTCATTGGAAGAATGTGCCCATGTTTGTACATAAAGATGGTTCAAAGGAAATGCGAGGACTCTTCCAATGTCGAATTATTTGACACAAACACAAGCAGTTTTGAGCTTGTCAGTTATGTAGGAAGAATGGTGTTTATTTGATAACTGAACTGATCTCCCGCGCCTTCTCATTGGAAGAATGTGGCCATGTTTGTACATAAAGAGGGTTCAAAAGAGATGCGAGGACTCTTCCAATGTCGAATTATTTGACACAAACACAAGCAGTTTTGAGCTTGTCAGTTATGCAGGAAGAATGTTGTTTATTTAATATCTGAACTTATATTCCACGTCATTGGAAGAATGTAGCCATGTTTGTGTATAAAGAGGGTTCAAAGGAAATGCGAGGATTCTTTCAGTGTCAAATTATTTGACAAACATAAGAATTTTTGAGCTTGTCAGTTATGTGACTTTAAACCCGTCTTAAACTTTCGGGTATCTCTTCTCTATTACAAGAGAACATATATTAATACAATGAATAAAACCTTGCCTGATGCCAAACTTTGCCATCAATGTTTGGAATCAGGCGGCGTTTTATTCATTGTATATGTTATCTTGTAAAAGGGAAGAGATTCCCGAAACCTTGAGTTGCCAGTGCGTTCTCACGCGATATCAATGCTTTAATCTTTATTTTTTCCTAACAAGGACAAAGGTTTTTGTCGAAACGTCGATATAATCAAAAGATTTACTGGTCGAAGTGTATCTTAATTTGAAAACAAAAACTGATCAGGTTTGCTTATAATTTGTTTGTTTGTTAAATGAACTGATCTCCCACGCCTTCTTATTGGACGAATGTGGTCATGTTTGTTCATAAAGAGAATTCAAAGGGAATGCGAGATGTCTTCCAAGAGTTATTGTGTGGAGACGCTTAAAGCGTTCTCTGTGTGCGTGTCTGGTGATCTCCTCAAATACCTGTATAACCCCGGTCCGTTCCTTTTCAACACTGCAATAAAAGTTCTGGTTTTGTTATAACCGTATGTTTTATATATATGTCCTGTCTTTCTAATTTTGTTGTACTTTTGAGTGTACACGTTTCTGTGTGTTAATTTTACTTTAGGCCTTAGTACTTCTTACTTCGTGCATAAACTTGTTAAAGTGAATTTTGTCAATTTGAAAGGAAGTGATCATCATTGGTTAGCCCTACCAGCGAAAAGCTCTATTTATATCCATCAAGTCCTTATGAATATTGTATGATCTTATTGAATTTTTTTTTCTATATGACCACTAGAAAATATATGAGATTTGAAGTTTATTTTCTGAAATCACAGCACTATTCTCGTATATATATATATAAATATATATATAGTATAGTTATGAAAAATTTTAAGATTAATAATTTTTTTATTCAATTTAAATGTGTGATAAATATTGAGGCTGCCTGGCCGGCATTCATATCTCTTGAAAATGAAGATACTTCGGCCAGTGAATCTTTTTATTACCTCGACGTTTCGACAAAAATCTTTTGTCCTCGTCAGGAGCAAACAAAAATTAAACATTCAGCAAGGCGTAAAAATCTTTCTAAAGTTCCAAGGGCGTTCTCACGCGATATTCAAAATTTTTGTACAACATCAAAAGCACGAGTCAAAAATAAATATTTAACTCACAAAAGACTATGATCTTTGAAATAAATTATAATATACATATATATAATGAGAAATTATAAAAAATAAATATAAAAAAAATAATAATATTTACAAAGATTTTCCTATAGTATAAATAAATCGATATCTATTACTTACAATTTATACTTATACTTTTAACTACTTTTTTAAATTTATAAACGAATTGTATTGTAGTGGAATATCTTCAAATACATTTATACTTCTTGCCCCCATTTCCCGTGATACCCATCCCTCTAAAAATAATCTTTCCTTTTTAAATTTTATATTCCTATGAAATATCTCAATATCATTCCAATTTGGCCTATGTCCTGAATATAAAGCATGTTCCCCAATTTTGCTTAACGCCCTTCTCCCCAATAAACCCTGTTGGTGTTCCTTAATTCTGGTCTCTAATTTACGGCCGGTTTCTCCTATATAAATTTTGTCACATTCTGTGAGTTAAATATTTATGTTTGACTCGTGCTTTTGATGTTGTACAAAAATTTTGAATATCGCGTGAGAACGCCCTTGGAACTTTAGAAAGATTTTTACGCCTTGCTGAATGTTTAATTTTTGTTTGCTCCTGACGAGGACAAAAGATTTTTGTCGAAACGTCGAGGTAATAAAAAGATTCACTGGCCGAAGTATCTTCATTTTCAAGAGATTAAATGTGTGAGGTTTATTTTTTTAATTTTTTGTAATAAATAATTAATTAGATTATTTTTAAAAAAAAAAGGTAACAACAGCAATTAATTCAAAATCTGTTGTTCTTAATAGTTTACTTTTCCTCTATTTTGCAAATATAAAAAAAATACTATTAATATATACACATATCCCCCGATTTACACGGTAAATACGTTCCTGAGAAAAACGTGTAAATCGAAAATAAAAAATTTCAAAAAATTAGATATACAGACACAGTGTGCGTGTGCAGCAAGTCAGCACATAAGCTCGGGATTCCTCGTGAGATGTGTACACAGCGCATGTGTTCAATCACAGTAGAATTTAGTATAGTGCGATAAAAACAAAAAACAAAAAATTTGGAAAACCGTGTAAAAGCGAAAACGTGTAAAACAAGTACCGTGTAAATCGGGGGATAGGTTATATTGAAAATAGAAAAATCCATAAATATTTCTTTAATTAAAAAGGCATATATTGGATCAAAAATCATTTATTTTACCAATATTTCAGTTGGCTAAACGCCAACCTTTATCTAGGTATTATACATTAATATGTCATAACACCTTGATAAAGGTTGGCGTTCAGCCAACAGAAATATTGGTAAAATAAATTATTTTTTGATCCAATATATGTCTTTTTAATTTAAATTATGTATATAACATAAATTTGTATGGATTATATTCATATATCAAAAAGTATCGCGACTTTTGTGTTTTTTCAAAAATTATTTATTTATTCATGAATACCTATTTTGTCCCCTTCAAAGTAATCCCCATGAGATATTATACACTTGTGCCAACGGTTTTTCCAATCCTCGAAGCACTTCAAAAATCATTTTAAAAAAAATATTTTTCAGCTCCTCCTTCGATGCCGTCTTTATCTCGTCAAGCGTAGCGTAACGTCATCCTTTCATGGGCCTCTTCAGTTTAGGGAACAAGAAAAAGTCACAGGGGGCCAGTTCTGGGGAATACGGTGGCTGCGGCATCATTAGTGTGTTGTTTTTGGCCAAAAAGTCGTGCACAAGCAACGATGTGTGAGCAGGGGCGTTATCGTAGTGCAAAAGCCAATTTTTGTTCTTCCATAAATCCGGGAGTTTCTGGCGGATTGCTTCGCGCAAATTGCGCATAACTTGCAGGTAATATTCCTTATTGACCGTTCTACGCTGTGGCAAGAACTCATGATGCACCACGCCCCTGCAATCGAAGAAAACTGTCAGCAAAACTTTCACATTCGACCGAACTTGGCGCGCTTTTTACGGTCTTGGTTCGTGCGGCAGCTTCCATTGAGATGATTGAGCTTTGGTTTCCACGTCATAACCATAAACCCACGCTTCGTCACCAGTTATGACTCTCTGGAGCAAATTTGGGTCGTCGCGGACAGAGTCCAACATCTCATTAGCAATGTTCATGCGATGCTGTTTTTGGTCGCAATTGAGCAATTTTGGTACGAATTTCGCGGCGACCCGTCTCATGCCCAAATCATTGAAAAAAATCGAATGGCACGAGCCAATCGATATGTTTAGGTCCTCAGCAACTTCTCTAACGGTGATTCGACGATTGGCCAATATCATTTTCTCCACTTCATTAATTTTTTCGTCTGTTGTTGAAGTGCTCGGGCGTCCGGCACGCTCTTCGTCGTTCACATCTTCTCGGCCTTCTGAGAACATTTTGTACCACCGATAAACGTTGCTTCGGTCCAAGGTAACTTCTCCGTATGCCACAGTCAACATTCGGAATGCATACGCGCATTTAATTTCGTTTTTCACACAAAATTTGATACAGGTTCTTTGATCCATTTTTTTTAATAGGTAAAAATCGAAGACGATCCAAAACACCTGCAAGCAAAGCAGCTGTCAACAATTAAGTGAACATTCAAAATAGCCGAGCTTGTCGGCATAAGTGAGAGACATGAGTATCAACATAAAGCCACAAAAAGATCGAAATTCGAATATACGTAACCCGCGAAAATTCAAAAGTCGTGATACTTTTTGAACACACCTCGTATGTCGGAACGATACATTATGTTCATTATTGATCACCCTAGTAAATCTTCATTCCCAATAATAAAGGTGTATGAGGCACAACACCAATTTTAGCTAATTCAAACAAATAAATTCATTTAAATATCCTGGACATTAATTAAACAATTAAAAAATGTTTCCGGCGATAAGTTTCTTTTTATTTTTAAAAACCATATCAAGCTTTCTGACATCTTTGTCAATCTACAGGTGAACATATAGAATGAATAAAATGCCGTCTGATGCTAAACTTTGCCATCAATATTTGGAATCAGGTGACGTTTTATTCATTATATACAGCTGGTAGAAGAGCAGGGATACTCGAAAGCTTGAGACGGTTTTAAAATAAAAATAAGCTAACTCCGGAAACCTTTTTTAATTGTTTAATTTAAATTCGAATGCCAACTTGTATACCTAGATGTTATGAAATCGACGCCGCCCCTGTACTGATGAGGGCCATAGCCTGATACCATGGTGTACAGATAGCTGTGTATGAGTTTTCTAAAACCGGTATTGTGGATCATTCTTTATCATTACAAGTAAAGTGTTTTTTACTAAGGTGGTGTACAGTGCCATCGTTCTGATACAAGGTTAAATGGAGAGCTGCTTTTCTAGGTACACACATATAAATATAGCGAATATTTTAGTGATTAATTATTATTATATGTTATATAATAAGTAACTATGTAACTATGTAAATATGCAACTTTCAAATGGAAGTATTTTCTAAGAATGAATACTGTCATAGCAACGAAAACAAACCCCTTTTATTTTTACCTTTTTATATAAATAGTGAAAGGAATTTGGAATCCTTTGATCTTCCTTACATTATTACGAACTTGCAATACCAGTTTTAATTAAGGAGATATAAAACGAGAAAAACTATTTTATTTAATAGGCTAAAAATCTCTCTAAATATTAAAATACAAGTCTATAACAATTCTACATTAGTTATGAGAAAATTACAGGATTTTCATTCCAAATAGCGTTGGTATTTAGTTTGTTTCCTATAAATATATTTGTATACGGTATTTTTCATTTGGTTGAACTCACCTTTATATATACACTCATGGACAAAACTTAAGGAAGTGAAATTCTTTGATATCGCCAGTTGCCTGTTTTTAAGAAAACAGAGAATTTTTTCATACTTCGTTAACTCGTGTGTCTTCAATAAAGGTCACTTGATATCTTTCAGAGTTATTGTCTGAATCCCGATATACATACTAAAAGGTATAACATCCTCAAGTTTTGTCCATGAGTGTATCTTTCAGAGATATTGTCTGAATCCCGATATACATGATAAAAAGTACAACTACATTAGGTTTAGTCCATGAGTGCAAATATAACTCTGGGAAATATAAGGCTATATTAAGAACACATTCCTAAACTTAAAACGGTTCATTTTGAAATATTTTCATCTATTTTATCGATATACGGTATAAAGAAGTTAATCGTTATAAGTTTACTTTTCATAAATTCATAAAAATAATAATAATAATAATAAGCATGGTGACAAAGGTGTATTAACGAAGATACCACATATTAAAATATTATTTTTGATTATTTTCAAATATTTTTCCATATGTTTAGCGTATTTACGCAAGTCTGGCCTTAAATATCAATTTCTTGGTTTCTCAAGAAGCCACTGGGACCAAAACATTTTTGGTCGCAGTGGTACAGCATGCTCCACGCTGACGAGGGCCAACAGCCCGAAACGCGTTCGTGGATGGCTTTTCTTGATTTATCAAGAAATTGGGTTGGCCAAATATCAGGGAACAGGCTAAATCAACGTTTAGTTGAATTCTTTTCCACTAGATGGCGCTCTCTTTGACATCTAAAAAGCTCATGTACTCGTGGTCAGGATATGTCTTTTTTGATTTTAATACCAATGTTTTTATTGATACTGATGTTTTTATTTTTGATTTTTTAAATATTTTTTCACATATTTTTATATGGGAAAACAATTATATTTATTATATAAATATCGCAAGTAATATCTAACAATGATTTCAAACTTCTAAACGAAGACTCGAATTACAAAAACTATAACAAGACCTAGAACAAAACAATATAAAGGAATGACAATACATCCAGAAGGCACAAGAACCTATAGGACATGTAACAACTGTCCTGGTGTGGAACTAACACCTACTCACATATTCTCATGCCCAGCAATGGCCGCAGCCTTGCAGAAAATTGACATGGACCTAGAGCAGCAGCTTTATACATCCAAGATAGAAGACATTGCAACTGCTGTGATAGGGATGTTTGGAGACATCTTAGTCTCTTCATTGGAGACGTCAACAACGACAACAAACGAATACTCACCAATCCCTGTGCCGTCATTGAAATGTGACTTCACCTCAACACCTTCCCTAATGCTGGGAAGCCCACACAAAGACAACCTCTCATTGTCTCCAGTCGGACCTCGATTTATCCAATTTAAACATTCACTATGAAAAAAAGAAAATAAAATAAAATAAAAAAGTCAGGTGCTGATATAAAAAATAATGAAGGCATATCCTGACCAAAATTACATGCGCTTTTTATATAGCAGAGAGCGCCATCTAGTGTAATAGAAATCAACTAAACATTGATTCAACCTGTTCCCTGATATTTGACCCACCCACTTTCTTGATAAATCAAGAAAAGCGATCCTGAATGCGTTTCGCGCTGTTGGCGTTCGTCAGCTTGGAGCAAGCTGTACCACTTTATAGGCTGTATATGTATATTACTAAGTGCACAAATAGTCGTATAATAAAGGAAAATGAAGGTAATTTTGTTATCTATGAAAATTTCAGGCAAAATATTCCTCTGAAAAAAGTGGTCTGAATAAATATTCAGCTCCAACCGATAGAAAGATAAGAGAAATAGTTATCAGAGAGAATCCTCTTTCTCAAAGGAACATTTCTGCAATAAATTTGTACTCTTTCCCTTTATTAACTTCTAGGTTGTGTATCTTTGTAGGAATATATACTACTTTTTAGTTTTTATAAACAAGGCAAGTTACTTCGGGAAATTCCATATAAATTTTTAATTAGAGGTGGGTGAATTTGAACGAACCACCATGAATAACTCAAAATTTACAATTGCTAGGTTATGTATTTTTATTGGAATATATACTCAATTTTAAGCTATGTTAAGATAGCAAAGTCTCACTTCGGGAATTTCGTAATATATTTCAAATGAAAGGTAGGCTAATTTGAAAAAATTACCATGAATTTATTCGAAATTTACAATTACTAAGTTATGTATATTTGCATCGGAATATATACTCCTTTTTAGGTTCAATAAACGAGGCAAAGTCACTTTTGGAAATTCCATATAGATTTTAAATGAGAGGTAGGTGAATTTGAAATAACAACCATGAATTACTTCGAATTTGAAACTAATAGCCTGTGTAGTTTTGTCGAAATATGTACTCATTTTTAGGCTATATTAAGATGGCAAAGTCACTTCAGGAAATTCGTTTGAAATAAGAGTGAGGTGAATTTAAAAAAAAAATTACTCGAAATTTACAATTAATAGGTTATGTATTTTTGTCGGAATATGAACTCATTATATAAATCTATATTAAGATGACAAAGTCACTTCGGGAAATTCTTTATATTTTCTAAAAGAGACGGGGATGAATTAAAAATAACTTTCATGAATTTACCCGAAATTTACAATTGCTAGGTTGTGTATTTTTGTTAGAATATATTCTCATTTTTGAGCTATATTAAGATGGCAAAGTCAATTCGTAAAATTCGTTAGTTTTAAATGAGAAGTGGCTGAATTAAAAAAACAACCGTGATTTTACTCGAAATTTACAACTGCTAGGTTGTATATTTTTGTCAGAATATATACTCATTTTCAAGCTATATTAAGAAGGCAAAATCACTCCGAACATTTTTCATAGATTCTGAATTAGAGGTGGGTGAATTTGATAGAACTATAATACTGTAAATTAATAGAATTTTAGAATGGCTAGGTAGTGCATTTTTAGGCTATATTAAAAAGGTAAGTCACTCCAGAAATTCCTTATAGAATTTTAATGAAAGATGGGTATTATCAGAGAAATATTCGTTTTTTTAAAATGCGTAAAACGACTATAGTTCATATTCTCAAATGGTTCAAAATCAAGGAACGCAAGAGCTCTGCAGAAGAGCCTTTCATGAAAAGTACCTGCCTGCCTGGTTCAAAATCACATTAATAGGTACCGCTCAGCAAGAGCAACCTAGTTCATGATAATATAAACAGTGAATAATATGTGAAGGTTATTCACATATTAAACAAATTTTAACGCGGGATTCAATCCCGGTTCATGACTGTCGGGAATCGAGCGTGTTACCCTCTCATCCACAGACTTGAAAGTACCTGGCAGGTGCAAAATGAAAGAAAGTTGTTACACTGGGCGACGATGGTTTACCTTAATAATAGCCATCAAATCCATGTTATTTAAAACGCTCACATTCAAACATGTTTCAAAACTGGGTCAAGCAATATAAAAGTTTGTCAAAGAGTTTCATGATGATTGCAGGTTTCTGCTACAACGGGAAGCTTAATAAAGAAGGTGGGCCCAAATATCATGCGAAAGAGGGAAAATAAAAATCAGGTAAAAAGTTTCATTTAATTTTGAATTTGCAAGCTTTCGAGCAAATATACTGTTCTTCAACGGGCTGATAGAGAGAGAGCGTTGAAGAGCAGTACATTTTCTCGAAAGCTTGCAAATTCAAAATTTAAAAAAACGTTTTACCTGATTTTTATTTTTTCTCTTTCAAATAATTTCTGGGTAACTAAGTTCAAGTTCAAAGTTCCAAAATACTTTATTAAGTACCGTTCAACAAGAACAACCTAGTTTATGATATTTTCAAAAATGAATAACATGTGAAGGTTATTCACATATCAAACAAAATGTTAACGCGGGATTCAATCCCGGTTCATGGCTGTCGGGAATCGAGGGTGTTGCCCACTTGTCAATGACGTATTCGTGGGTAACTATTGCTTACACAAATATCATGATAAATTTGTAAATCTACCAAAGAGACCTCATGGTCAGAAATAGGTTTAAGACCAAGTATTAAACTGCCGAATTTGGCCAATTATTCGACCATTGGGTTTCGGTTTTGTATCCAAATGGCTCAAGATCCATTTGGCTGCCTCAGGATAAAGCCACGGGTCATACTTAACGTTCAACGCGTCAATAATTTAGATGATTGTCCGTAATATCCCAAAATGATTTCATAGTGTCAATTTTAATTTAGAAATCTCCGTTTAAAAATAAGTGATGGTTTCACTTTTAATGGCAGCTTTGGATAATTTCAGCCAACATTCAAATGAAGGGAAAAGTGAACGGGAATGGTATGAAGATGGTAAGAACAATTTTCCCTCCTAAAATCCTAACAACCTAAAACATAAATAAATGCCTTTAGTGCCGCTTAAATAAAAATTCGACTTAATTTTGATCACAAATAACTGGACGGAAATATCCATATTTACGGGTTTGCTAATCAGAATGAATGATTTTTGAGCCCCGATGGAAAAAAATTCCCACGCCGGGAATCGAATCCGGGCCTTCTTGGTGAGAGCCAGGTATCCTAGCCAATAAACCACGTGGGAAGATAACTGGACGAAGAGAGATGGATGAAACCGGCATTTATAATTTTCATTTTAGGCACATCCCTGCCAAATCCCCAGACTTAGCCAAATGGACTTTTGTGTTTTGACTTGCTGAAAACATTAGAAAGCCGTAGAAGCTGTATGGTCTCTGAAATTTGTTAAGGACTATTGAGATGGTGTTGACAAAAACATTGTCGCGTTGAAAAATAGACGCGAGGAGACATAAACACACACACAAAAAAAAAGTTATTCTATGTAACAACGTTCTATACAGTTCTAAAATTGTAGCTACGTTCATTTATATAGCAAAGATACAATTCTAAGCTATGTAAATTCAATACAAACTAAAAATTATTTTGAAAATAGAGCAATCCATGAATAAATCTTTAATTAAAAAGGGGAATATATATTTTAAATGAAGATTTATTTATGGATTGCTCTGTTTTCAAAATGATTTTTAGTTTTAGATTGTATTAGATTTACATGGTTTTGAATTGTGTCATTGCTATATGATTAGAGGCTATAGCGCCCCCTCTAAATAGCGCCTTCCTCTCTATAGCGCCCGATTTTAAATATGTAGTACGATGCGATTTACATTAAAAGTGACCTGTCTATAGCACCCCCTCTCCATAGCACCCTATTTTTCTGAGTCCCAAGAGGGGGCGCTATAGATAGGTTTAACTATATATAACTTTTTTTTCTTCCCATTGAATATAAGTAAAAATATTTTTTAAAAACTTAATTCATTGACGTTATGTGGCGCTTAATTTGTTGTTGACATACATTAAAATGTTATAATACCTTGAAAAAGGTTGGCGTTCAGCCAACTGAAATATTGGTAAAATAAATGATATTTTGATCCAATATTTGCATTTTTTATTAAACTAAAAATTATGTAAATAAATTAACCACACTACAATATTCTATGACGAAGCTTTATTTTCTGGAAACATCGATGCAGAGCTGTTACCAAATGTCAAAGCTTACACATTGAAAACAATAAGGTATGCGAAAATTTGTGAATACATTTTTATATTATGATGCACTTGCGCGCCATCTGTTATCAAAATTCGAAATTATTAATAATGGCGTAAGATTCTTTTTGAAATTAAAGAATTTCTACTGCCCTTACTGCAATGGAAAAATTAAAGGGAGGGCCTGGCTCATCAGTGGTGAACCCTCCCAGCGGTTTCGCCAGTTTAATCTACCATACCGCTGTTCTATTGCATTTTTGGACTGAAATTATCCTCATCCGCTGTAAGTCCCTGGGGGACTTTTTCGGACAAAAGAACATCTGGACGACACATGCAAACAGCCCGCTGCATCTGGTAACAGCGCGCCGCTTGCGAGGGAACCAAGGCAGCACCAAACACACCTAAAGCTCCCTAGGCTTCAAAAATAGGGGATCATCAGAGATCAAAAGTCTGGCTTTTATCTTTCGAGCTCCCGTTGGAACAATTATTGCATTTTTGGAACTTCCTTTTATAGTGATACTGTTGGTAGACTCTTGGAATGGGTATTTTAGAATAACTATGGACATAAGCTTTGAGGACAGTAGAATTACATACATTTATAAATATATAATATGCTTCGAGCAATCGCTCTTCCGCAAATATCAAATTGTGTCTTTTATTAGAACATTTATAATATGATGCACTTGCGCGCCATCTGTTATCAAAATTCGAAACTATTAATAATGGCGTGAGATTCTTTTTGAAATTAAACAATTTCTACTGCCCTTACTGTAATGCAAAAATTAAAAATTAAACATTTTTATAATGCGCTAAAATCGTTATTTAAAGAAATGAATACACTCTACAATGTGAATATGATTTGAAAAAAATCTTCATTGCTCCTGATAAATACATTACTTTGTTCTTCACAGGCAAAGGACCCTTTTTAAGTTTTCTCTTTGACTTGAGAGTTATAAATGATCCAACATGTGAATGCTGTCTAGATATTGAAACACCATCTTTTGTTGGCTTGCCCTCTGAGTAACCAAATTGTACTTGCTTACTTTGACATAATACCATCTTTCTGTATATACTCAATCTTATGAACACTTTGGCAAATTTAGAGCTATTTGTACACAAATTTATAAATCACTACTAAACCATCGTGTAAATAATTAAAGGTATATATGTAAATAATTCTAATATAGCACAATAGTCTGATAGACTTCGTGCTTCTGTAATAATAAAATAAAAAAAAATAAAATAAAATAATAAAAGAGGATAATGTTTTATAGACAATTGACAATTAAAATAATTTATTGATATCGTGTCTATACATGCAAAGTGCATTTAGCAAAGTGCAAAGTGTAATTGGTGTCGCCGGAGACCCACTGGTGATTCTCCATCAAACTCTGCAGAGCTGGCAGAAGCGCCATATTCATTGTACATAGTATCATGCATAATGGTATATAGAGAAGGGATTATAATGAAAATATAAATATATGGCGGTATGTTATCCATGATATTCATGCGAGGTATCATATATTCACCTCTTACTTTCTTACTATGTTCCGCATATATTTATTTATTACAAGTTTCAAATAAGACACGCTATATTCGATCTGGATAATTGCGCGTGAAAATTATTTAAAATAATTGTAGTAAAGTAGGTAACAGAATTATCGAAAAGAAAATAAACAATTAAGAAAAAGAGCATTAAATAAACATATACATTAAACAAATAAGCAAAAACATTAGAAAATAGAAAAACCCGCAAGGTAGTTATTTACAATATGTTAAACAATGATGGAAGTTGATTTAATGAAGTTATCTGTAATAATTAATATTATCGTAAAGATAGGCTGCCTGGCCGAAATTCATAGTTCTTTAAATTAAATATACTTTGGCCAGTAAATCTTTTTATTGTCTCGACATTTCGACAAAATTCTTTTGTCCTCGTCAGGAGCGAACAAAAATTAAAACATTTAGCAAGGCGTTGAAAATTATTCTCTAAAAAAGATTTACTGCCCTAAGTATCTTTAATTTAAAGAATTAGCATCGTGGAGAGTAACTTCTGAAGCTTTTGCGTGAACCTTGTTATAATACTTTATTGTTATTGAAGAATTAAAAAATCTTTGTTATTTCTATTATTTATACTTCTCCTATTTTATTCCTATTTTAACACTTCTAATTATTGAGATGGAAACTGATTCATTACAATGTTCATATAAGATTATATATGGTTGTTTACAAAATTGAATAAATACGAATAAATATAAGTATATAATGATAAATATAGGAATAAATAGATATAAATAGATAAAAATAATTGATAAATATACATATATATATAAATATTTACAAGGTCTTCATTGGTAGCGCCCACCGCGGGAAAGACTCCTCCACCGATGGACTGCGAGAGTTCTAATTATCGAAATTATACAATTAACTTATACACTGATGATTATAACGTATAGACAATTAAAATAATTTTATTGACATCTTGTCATTACATGCAAAGTGCAAACTCTGTACTATTTAAAAAAAGATAATATGGATTATATACACTATGTACAATGAATATGGCGCCTCTACCACCGCTGCAGAGTTTGGTGGAGAATCACCAGTGGGTCTCCAGCGACACCACGTATTTCGCGATCTACGAAGAATACGTAGATCGCTTACTTCGCCGCTGAGGAGATGGTGATGGAGATTATAACGCATAGAGACATTAAGACGCGAATGTTTCTTTTCACAAAGAAAACAAACTTCTACTGTCTTTACTGCGATGAAAATATATTGGGAGGGCTTGGCTTATTAGTGGTGAACCCTTCAAGCGGTCTAGCCAATTTTTTTAATCCACCAGACCGCTTCTTTAAAGCTCTAATACTGTATTGGACGATTCTGATTTTATATGGTACACTGAAGGGTGGAATCCTAGAAATGGTATTTAAGCAAACTATGGACATAGGCTTTTAGGACAATAGAATTACATACTGATGATTATAAAAATAATAATTTATATACTGCTAAACCTGTCTATAGCGCCCCCTCTAAATAGCGCCTCCCTCTCTATAGCGTCCCATTTTAAATACGTAGTACGATGCGATTTACATTAAAAGTGACCTGCCTATAGCACCCTCTCTCTATAGCACCCTATTTTGGTGAGACTCAAGAGAGGGCGCTATAGACAGGCTTAAATGTATATAGATTATTTATTTTAAAAAAGCAAGCTAATCAATTTACTCGGACATTGAGAAATTTGTACGAATCCTGGAATAATTCGATTTGCAATCTCACAATTACATTAACTTGATTAGAAACGCAATGAACATAACAGGAAGGCGAATGGTGACAAAAGTTGTAAAATTAAATTCGGAATCATGGTTTGATTCCGTTTGCTATGAATAAAAAAAAAAAAAAGACCTTGAAAATATATATTCATGATAAAAATTCATTGAAAACAAAGTAACATCTAAGAAATTGCTGATTGTACATATTGCCAGACACTTCTTTCTTTTGAACACAGTTATTTTTTTTTCTTTCTCATTGTTAATATCATATAACTATTCTATTCATGTCTAAATCATGGTTTGATTCCGTTTGCTATGAATCCAAAAAAAAAAAAAAGACCTTGAAAATATATATTCATGATAAAAATTCATTGAAAACAAAGTAACATCTAAGAAATTGCTGATTGTACATATTGCCAGACACTTCTTTCTTTTGAACACAGTTATTTTTTTTACTTTCTCATTGTTAATATCATATAACTATTCTATTCATGTCTAAATCATGGTTTGATTCCGTTTGCTATGAATCCAAAAAAAAAAAGACCTTGAAAATATATATTCATGATAAAAATTCATTGAAAACAAAGTAACATCTAAGAAATTGCTGATTGTACATATTGCCAGACACTTCTTTCTTTTGAACACAGTTATTTTTTTTTCTTTCTCATTGTTAATATCATATAACTATTCTATTCATGTCTAAATCATGGTTTGATTCCGTTTGCTATGAATCCAAAAAAAAAGACCTTGAAAATATATATTCATGATAAAAATTCATTGAAAACAAAGTAACATCTAAGAAATTGCTGATTGTACATATTGCCAGACACTTCTTTCTTTTGAACACAGTTATTTTTTTTTCTTTCTCATTGTTAATATCATATAACTATTCTATTCATGTCTAAATCATGGTTTGATTCCCTTTGCTATGAATCAAAAAAAAAAAAAGACCTTGAAAATATATATTCATGATAAAAATTCATTGAAAACAAAGTAACATCTAAGAAATTGCTGATTGTACATATTGCCAGACACTTCTTTCTTTTGAACACAGTTATTTTTTTTTCTTTCTCATTGTTAATATCATATAACTATTCTATTCATGTCTAAATCATGGTTTGATTCCGTTTGCTATGAATCCAAAAAAAAAAAAAAGACCTTGAAAATATATATTCATGATAAAAATTCATTGAAAACAAAGTAACATCTAAGAAATTGCTGATTGTACATATTGCCAGACACTTCTTTCTTTTGAACACAGTTATTTTTTTTTCTTTCTCATTGTTAATATCATATGACTATTATATTCACGGCCTAAAATTATTGTAAATATATTGTAGCGAAGTATTTAATATTTTTTTTACACAAGCATTTATTATTTTACACTAGTACAGATCTGTATTAACAGAGTATCATTTTTTATGTTTATATTATACTACTCTGTAAACTTACCTCATTTCTTATCTTTATCCTTCATAGTTTGTTCTTGCCTTAAATAAATTGCTGTCTCATCCTGAAGTTTGTCTTCTCTAATTTTCCACGTGACAATATGTATAGACAATTGTAAAGACATACATGTATGACAGCGCAAGTGTCCCTAGAGGGGACATAACACTTTAAATTGAAATAAAATCCCACTAAGAAATTACTAAATCAATTTATGATTGATCTTTACCTTTCTAAGTAGAAGCAAAATCTAACGGCAATAAGATTCTTTATTTTTAATAAATAATCTCATCAGTGCTTTTGTTCATTCTTAGAAATGATATTTGGCGATTCCTTCTTTATTAATCTATACTACTAATCTATATTATCTTTTGGCACATTTGTAAGTGCAAAGTCGAACTGCTTTTCACATGTGTAGACATGTGGTGCGCTTACAGTAAAAGCAGTCGCTAACTACCCACCATGATTATCATGGCCTGTACCACGTGTACTAGGGATAACTACCCACCATGATTATCATGACCTGTACCACGTGTACTAGGGATAAGAAAAAAATACTATCTGTTAGATAGAGAAATAAAAAAAAAAAACGATCACAAAGGAAAACTTACAAATCTCCATTCTTGGGAGAAGCTTGAGTGTAATTCAGAAGAAAGGGAAGGAGAGAACAAAAGAAAAACATTTGTCATTTCATGTTTGTAGCTTATCCATTGCATTGTTATGGAACAAAGTTATCGCCAGACCTACCTGAGATCCTTTTCGGCCGATGTACTGAGCTCAACATTAAATATGGGATCTTGGGTCCTCCCACACCCCTTGAAGGTCGTGGGAACAGCCATCTAGACCTAAATATAGGACGGCCCATATCTACCTTCCTTAGACCCACCCTGAAAGATGATCTCCTTAACCAGGGCACAGGCGAGAGTCGAAATGAGGGTTGGGGGGGTCAACTGAATTATCATAATTTTTAATAATGATGAAAAATTTAGGGAAAATTTCTAGATTCCTCACTATGGTGATCCCATAATGATTCATTCTGAACGTTTCTTTCACCTGAATATTTTAACTGATAAGTCGGTGGTGAGAACCACATCACCTGTCAGGATATTTTAACTGATAAGTCAGTCATGAAGATAAAAGATTGCATTACAGCATATCATATCTGATAAGATATGGAGTAGATCTCTTTTCATTGTGTATTTTAACTGATAAGTTAGTAGTAAGGAACGTATCATTTTATCTGAGATTTGTGGGGAGTAGATAATCTTTTTAATAATTCTTTTTTTGATAAACGATTTCTTCAAATAAATAATCAATTACTATTTCTGAGTCTTTTTCTTTCTTATCTCCACTGAATCATATTAGGGTATCAAGTTGTGACCCTTGATTGTGTCTGTTTGACAACCATCATGACTGGGTGAAGTAGAATGCGTCTGCCTTTGTCATTAAGACTGGGAGCACTACTCAGTAGCAGGCCGACTTAGCTCCAAAAGAAATGGCCGCCTCTGACATGAGGAACAGACGCCATGTACAGCTGCTCCTAACATGGGAGTACAAGCGCTGCTCATCCTGTATCCCTGGATTAGGAGCCCTTACAGGGTACTATCAGCCAGACCAGCTGAACCCAGGTTTTTAGGCGAGATTGTTACTGCTCCCCCTCCTCCCTTTTAGGGCTTCAAAGGTCCTGTACAAAGGTCGTATACCTGTGTAACCCCGGTCCGTTCCTTATCAACGCTACAATAAAATATAAGTATTGAATTTGTTTAAAATAATCGAGTGGTTTTATTCACATCTTTCCTTTTTAGTTTGTTGTATTTCTGAGTGTTTTCTCTCTGTTAAGTTACCTAATTAATTCATGCCCTAGTAAATAGCAATTTTGTGTTAACCCGTACAAAGTAACTTTTGTCACTTACTTCTCAGAAAAGTTATGGCAATTTTTTTCGGAATAAGAAGGTCGTTGTTCTCATAGATATATTTATTAGAAAAGGTAAAATATCACTGGGCAATTCTACACTTTGGCTATTAGACCGCTTAAACAATTAATTGGAATAGACACGAGCCTATTTTTTTGGCGAAAAAAAAAGTGATTTCTCATCAAGAAAATGTGCAACATTACTTCCATTCCGAAATTTCGCAGCCAAACATCATGAATTACTGCCAAATCCCCTCCTATTTTCCCGTATTTAGCCGACTTGGCTTCTGTAATTTCTACTTGTTCCTAAAGATGAAGAAATGGCTAGCAGGAAAGGAAATTGGTTCAAGTATGAAAGTCATTGCTGAAACTGGAAGTATATTTTGAGGACCTCGACAATTCTTCCTTTTTTTTTTTTTTTTTGAGGTAATGAAAACATGGCAGGGAATTTAGAATGATTGTTTATTAAAAGAAGACTTTGTTGAAAATGAATTAGTCATTCTGAAAATATTGGGGTTTCATTCCGACCACAGTTACTTATTGAGCCTCCCTTGTACAAAGGGCGCAAGGAAAGTTTGGAACAAGGAGTATTTTTCGCAATTTTGAAGATTCTTTCCACTTTCTTCATCCTTAGAAACAAGTCATCAAATAAACCCTTCCACATTTTTTTTCAGGGAATAGGATGCATTTGTGTCATATTACGCTCTCAGAACGTGTTCTTGGAAGGAAAACGTCTACCATTTTGTTCTGTTCTTTACGTAAGGTAAGTGCAAAATTCGAACGGTGCGAGGTCCGGTCCGGACTGTAAAGAGGATGATCTTACCTTTTCAGGACAGTACGTGCCAAAGATTTGGGTCAGTCCTTGGAATGATGAGAATTACTATGGTTGAAGAGCCATCTGTCAGTTCTTGAACGCGGATAGATAACTTTCAGGACAGTACGTGCAAAAGAGTCGATTCAGACCTTGGAATGGTAAATTTACCATGGTTGAAGATCCATTTGTCAGCTCTTGAAAGTAGATAGATAACTTTTCAGGACAGTACGTGCCAATGAGTCGGTGATTCAGACCTTGGAATGGTGAAAAATACCATGGTTGAAGAGTCATCTGTCAGTTCTTGAACGCGGGTAGATAAGTTTTCAGGACAGTACGTGCCAAATAGTCGATTCAGACCTTGGAATGGTAAATTTACCATGGTTGAAGATCCATCTGTCAGCTCTTGAAAGTGGATAGATAACTTTTCAGGACAGTACGTGCAAAAGAGTCGATTCAGACCTTGGAATGGTGAGAAATACCACGGTTGAAAAGTCATCTGTCAGTTCTTGAACGTGGATAGGTAACTTTCCAGGACAGTACGTGCAAAAGAGTCGATTCAGACCTTGGAATGGTAAATTTACCATGGTTGAAGATCCATTTGTCAGCTCTTGAAAGTGGATAGATAACTTTTCAGGACAGTACGTGCAAAAGAGTCGATTCAGACCTTGGAATGGTGAAAAATACCATGGTTGAAGAGTCATCTGTCAGTTCTTGAACGCGGGTAGATAAGTTTTCAGGACAGTACGTGCCAAATAGTCGATTCAGACCTTGGAATGGTAAATTTACCATGGTTGAAGATCCATCTGTCAGCTCTTGAAAGTGGATAGATAACTTTTCAGGACAGTACGTGCAAAAGAGTCGATTCAGACCTTGGAATGGTGAGAAATACCACGGTTGAAGAGTCATCTGTCAGTTCTTGAACGTGGATAGGTAACTTTCCAGGACAGTACGTGCAAAAGAGTCGATTCAGACCTTGGAATCGTAAATTTACCATTGTGGAAGATTCATCTGTCATCTCTTGAACGTGGATAGATAACTTTCCAGGACAGTACGTGCAAAAGAGTCGATTTGGAATGGTAAATTTACCATGGTTGAAGATCCATCTGTCAGTTCTTGAATGTGGATCTAACTTTATAGATACTTAAATAACTTTAGGAGTACGATTCTTCCTATACGTGACGTTTTGCATATATTTCAGAAAATCGTGTATGTATATAAGTAGAACTAGGATTCAACCCCCTGAAGAAAGTGATAGGAAGTCACTGGACCGTTGAGAGTTGAAATAAACCATTGGTTGATGTGGCTGTGTTTTTCTCTGAATCAACTTCCAACCAAAATATAATCTTCATATCCTTCCTGCATTTTCCTTGGCAGTGATTGTCTTTCCAACACAGCTCACTATACAACTTCTCTGTTACAGTAAGGAAAAGAGCAAACATTCTTTTCCTTACTGAGGTGGGTAACACCAGCCATCTTATCGACCTGCCCACTCTGTGGGAAAGAACTCTCGCAGTTCATCGGTGGCGGAGTCTTTCCCGCGGTGGGCGCCACCAATGACGACTTGTATATTTATTTATTATAATTACAATTATATTCTCACAATGAGTATCTTTTTTATTTAAAAACGCTAGCTTTCAAGCGTTATTCGCTCTTCAACAGGCTTTCAAAAATATCGACTTGATCCCACCAGAAATATTTACAAAAAACAAACGCGCGTCGCGTGGATATTTATAACTGAAAAATTTGAATTGGTTTGTAATTTAACTATTTTAAATATTTTATGGAATATATCTATTTCAATTTTTAGGGCATCCAGAACCTATAAAATTAATCTATTGATTTCTTCTGAGATATCGGTATTGTGATGGTAAATCTATTTTTCTGTTAATGCTGTTGTATTCATTGGAAACAAGAGATTCTAATAGTAACCGTTGAAATTTGTTCTTAATGTCTTTGTAGTGGCATTTCGTTTGTGTTATGTTAAATTGGTGACCGGTCTGTGCAATATGTTGATAGATCATAGAACGTTGGTCTTTTGTTCTGATATTTCTGTTATGTTCGTTTAGTCTAACTTGTATCGATCTTCCTGTCTCACCTATGTAAGTAGCATTGCAGTCTTGGCATTGAATTGAGTAAATTGCATTGGTTTGAATTTTAGGTTCCAGTTGTTTTTCCGATTTAGTTATGGGATTTCTAAGAAGTTGACCTATGAATTGATGGTTACTAAAGTACGTTTGAATTCCTTGTCTGCGAAGAATATGGGCTATTTTTTCATTACATTTTGAATAAGGGAGAATGCATTTGTTTCTATATATTTTAGCTGCTCTATGTGGCAAGGCGTTGAAACTGTGTTTATTGATAAATTGTGAAGAATGGGCTATTTTTTCATTACATTTTGAATAAGGGAGAATGCATTTGTTTCTATATATTTTAGCTGCTCTATGTGGCAAGGCGTTGAAACTGTGTTTATTGATAAATTGTGAAGAATAACCTCTCAGGCTAAGGTTTTTGAAGATATTTTCTTTTTCCAGCTTCTTAAAATTCACATGTGCTCGTGTTCAGAAGATGCCTTCTTTATTTTTAATATATATATGTATTAAAAAAACAATAGAAAAAAAAAAGATAAGTGGGTCAGGTGTTGATATTAAAAATAAAAAGGCATCTCCTGACCACGAGCACATGTGCTTTTTAGATGGCGCTCTGCCATCTAAAAAGCACATGTGCTCGTGGTCAGGAGATGCCTTTTAATTTTTAATATATATATGAATATTTATCAAGTTTTTATGTGTTTATATCATTTTTTATATGTTTATATCAATTTATTCATATATTTATCATTATATAATCATATTTATTTATATTTATTCTATATTTAACCTTATATAATCTTATATGGACTTTGAAATAAATCAGTTTCAATCTCTTCCTTAATAATTATCGATTTTCGTCTAGACACAGATGTGCTTTAACCTTCAAAGCACACACTTTGTTCCTGGCTTTAATGAAAACATAAAAATAATGGAACAATATTTCATCACCTGTTATGATGTTATTGACGTAAAGACAGCTGTGCGCCCATAGTTTCCAACACCTTGTTGTCAACAACTAGGTCTGGACTCGAAATCACAACGAAAACAAAAAAATTGTTAACATTATAGTTACTTCAGTAAAATTTATATATAAGACAATGGACTGAGAAAAGAATTTTTTTTACGATATGCTAAACTTAATTAAAATATACAAGTATCAGAGTCATCAATAATCAATCAATTCTGTCACCGTTTGCTTTTGTGAATGGAATAAATACCCAAATATAGCCATTTCTTATAAGCATCGGTGGTTTAGTGGTAGAATGCTCGCCTGCCACGCGGGCGGCCCGGGTTCGATTCCCGGCCGATGCATTTTTTTTTTTTACAATTTTTAAAACTCATTTATTTAAACTATATTAATTTTGAAACAACTAAATGGATTGCAAAAAAAATATTTAAATCAAATACCTAAACACTAATATAATACAATTTTTGCCATTACACACTTTTTTTCCTGTAGTTTATGTGTTTCTTCTGTATTGCTATTCTATGGCACTTCTACTATTTATTATTGATGTACTTTCAGTATGAAGGTCACTTCACTCGGGGGATTTCTCGGGCGAAGCCGGGTCATTCTTCTAGTAGGAGAATATTATAAACTGTTTGTGATTTAAATGACTCATGTTTACTTATACAGTATCACTTACAAATAAACAGCCTCTAATATTTTCCTATCATGATCAGCATAGTGTAATTAACACAAAGCAATAACGCGCCATCTATACATATAGAATGAAAGAGCATGCGGAAGAGCATTGCTCGATGCAAATATTTGAATGTAATTCTACTCTCCTATAAGCTTATGTCCATAGTTTTCTTGAAAACCATTTCTGAGATTCCATCCTTCAATGCTGCGTATATAAGCAGAATTGTCCAATACAGTATTAGAGCTCTGAGAAGCGGTCTGGTGGATTAAATTGGCGAAACCGCTGGGAGGGTTCACCACTGATGAGCCAAGCCCTCCCAATATATTTTTTCATCGCAGTAAGGGCAGTAGAAGTTTGTATTATGTATAAAAGAAACATTCGCGCTTTTAAATCTTTTCATTCTATAGTGTAATTAAGCAACATAAAAAATAGAGTTTTTCAACTTGTGAATTTTTTTTACGATAAACTTGCTAAAATACATTAAAAGGTCCTCGATTATTGCTTCACTACAGTAAATGTAAACAGCCAGCTTCGAGAATTTAAAGAATTCTAAATGAGAAACAAAGAATGTACGGAAACCGTTCTATAAAAAAATATGTAAAAAGAGCCTCTCTCTCTCTGTTAAATAAATCGTTTAAAAATAACCTGCTAAGATGGTTTACACATAATAAAAATAATTGTAAATATAAAATAGGCGTTATTGTTAATATTCAAAATATTCAAACCCTTATTTTACAAAATTTATTTTGTCCATAATTTAAATGTATATATCATTTTTTTCTCTTCATTGAATATAAGCAAAATTATTTTTAAAACTTAATTCTATTGACGTTATGTGGCGCTGAGTTTGTTGTTGACACACATTAATATGAAAAAATAGTACAAATGTGATATTGTACTGGGATAAGGTGCATAAATTATGAAAAAGGCATCTCCTTATCGTGCAATTGAAAGTTGCTGATGGCTTGCGCCATCTTTCTGCACCTTATCCCAGTACAATATCACATTTGTACTATTTTTTCACATTGTGTCGCGGTCTCACGCATTTCTGGCCTTAACTTCCCGTTTCATGATTTTTCAGGATGCCTGAAGGACCAGTTTTTTTGGTCGTTGAGGTACAGCTTGCACCACGCTGATGAGGGCCAACAGCCCGAAACGCGTCCGTGGTTAGCTTTTCTTGATTAATCAAGAATGGGTATTTGGCCAATTTTGGAATAAATAAAAATCAACGAGAATAGTTTATATTTATTCCGATAGATGGCGCAAGCCATCGGCAACTTTCAGTTGCACGATAAGTAGATGCCTTTTTCATAACACATTAATATGTTATAATACTTTGATGAAGGTTCGCGTTCAGCCAACTGAAATATTGGTAAAATAAATGATATTTTGATCCAATATATGCCTTTTTAATTATAAATCTAAATATATAAGCTTTCTGTAGGATGAGTCTACGATATCGGTTGACTGGAACACAGGTAAAGAGCTTTCTTTATATTGGATATCTAAAAATGTCTACTAATGTAATTTCACTATTTCTAATGTAGAAAAAACTTTTTTTCCGAGTACGTCAAAGGATCTACGAAGTTAATTTCACTAGTTCATATTGTATGAAAAAAGGCATCTCCTTATCGTGCAACTGAAAGTTGATGATGGCTTGCGCCATCTATCGGAATAAATATCAACTATTCTCGTTGATTTTTAATTATTCCAGAATTGGCCAAATACCCATTCTTGATTAATCAAGAAAAGCTAACCACGGACGCGGCTGTTGGCCCTCATCAGCGCGGTGCAAGCTGTACCTCAACGACCAAAAAAATAGGTCATTCAAGGCATCCTGAAAAATAATGAAACGGGTAGGTAAGGCCAGAATTGCGTGAGACCGCGACACAATTAGAAAAAATAGCACAAATGTGATATTGTACTGGGATAAGGTGCATAATTATGAAAAAAAGGCATCTCCTAATCGTGCAACTGAAAGTTGCTAATGGCTTGCGCCATCTATCGGAATAAATATAAACTATTCTCGTTGATATAGTTCATATGTAAAGAGTGATGAATACTATTTCAATAGGTCTGCGAGCTTATTTTCGCTTCTTAATATTTGAACAGCTAACTACTGAAATTCTGAAAAAATATCTCTAGGGAGTTAATTTCACTAGTCCACATTTAGAGAGTTTGATGAATAATATTTTAATAGGAACTCTGACAGAGTATTGTCACTACTGAATAACTGGAGAGCTAATTACAGAAATTCTGAAAAAAGGGTCTCTACGAAGTTCATTTCACCCATCCACATATAGAGATTGAAGCATAATATTTCAATAGGATCTCTGCCAGTTCATTTTCACTATTGAATAACTCAAGAGCTAACTACAGAAATTCTGAAAAAAGGTCTCTACGAAGTTCATTTCACCCATCCACATATAGAGATTGAAGCATAATATTTCAATAGGATCTCTGCCAGTTCATTTTCACTATTGAATAACTCAAGAGCTAACTACAGAAATTCTGAAAAAAGGTCTCTACGAAGTTCATTTCACCCATCCACATATAGAGATTGAAGCATAATATTTCAATAGGATCTCTGCCAGTTCATTTTCACTATTGAATAACTCAAGAGCTAACTACAGAAATTCTGAAAAAAAAGGTCTCTACGAAGTTCATTTCACCCATCCACATATAGAGATTGAAGCATAATATTTCAATAGGATCTCTGCCAGTTCATTTTCACTATTGAATAACTCAAGAGCTAACTACAGAAATTCTGAAAAAAAGGTCTCTACGAAGTTCATTTCACCCATCCACATATAGGGATTGAAACATCATATTTCAATAGGATATTTGCCAGTTAATTTTCACTATTTAATAACTCAAGAGCTAACTACAGAAATTCTGAAAAAAAGGTCTCTTCGAAGTTATAATTTCACTATATATGTAAAAGGTTTGAGGCATAATATTTCAACAGGGGGGGGTTCGGGTGTTTATTTTCACTATTGAATATCTGAAGAGCTAAATGCTGAAATTCTGAAAAAAAGGTATCAACGAAGTTATAATTTTACTAGTTCACATTTAAAGAGTTTGATGGATAATTTCAATAGGATCTCTGCCAGTTAATTTTCACTATTGAATATCTGAAGAGCTAACTACTGAAATTATGAAAAAAAGGTCTCTACGAAGTTAATTTTACTACCCATGTAAGGTCTGCCAGTTCGTTTTCACTATTGAATAACTGAAGAGCTAACTACAGAGATTATGAAAAAAAGGTCTCTATGAAGTTCATTTTCCTACACATGTAAGGTCTGCGAGTTAATTTTCACCATTGAATGACTGAAGAGCTAACTACAGAGATTATGAAAAAAGGTCTCTATGAAGTTAATTTTCCTACACATGTAAGGTCTGCCAGTTCGTTTTCACCATTGAATAACTGAAGAGCTAACTACTGAAATTATGAGAAAAAGGTCTCTATGAAGTTAATTTTCCTACACATGTAAGGTCTGCCAGTTCGTTTTCACTATTGAATAACTGAAGAGCTAATTACAGAGATTATGAAAAAAAGGTCTCTATGAAGTTAATTTTACTACTCATGTAAATAGGTCTGCGAGTTCATTTTCACTATTGAATAACTGGACAGCTAAATGCTGAAATTCTAAAAAAAGGTCTCTACGAAGTTATAATTTCACTAGTTCACATGTAAAGTTTGATAGATAATATTAAAATAAGGATCTCTGCCAGTTCACTTTCACCGTTGAATAACTGAAGAGCTAACTATAGAAAAGAGGTATCTACCAAATTAATTTCGCTAGTTCACATGTAAAGTGTTTGATGGATAATATTTTAATAGGATCTCTGCCAGTTCACTTTCACCGTTGAATAACTGAATAGCTAACTAGTAAAATTGTGAAAGAAGTCTGTAAGTCCAGTTTTCCTGCCAGGGAAATATGTAAAAAATGTGTCCCAGGGAACCGGCTCCTATCTCCCCCATAAATATGCCACCAAGTCCAAGAGGTGTCCTGGCCCGGATATCCTCTTCGGGGGAAATTTCTCCTTCAGATGTTCAGATAGGCTGGACTATATAGATGGAATCTCATGGACTTATTGGGACTCTGAGTAACCTCTTCTTTTACCTTTCACAATATCATTTATTTCTTTACTTTCTTCATATTGGATCATTCTATTGAGACATTTATATAATAATATGGTAAAACAATCCCTTGAATCAATATTAAAATAAGAACATTAAACCTCCAGGGAAAAGTTTTTAAAAAATAGTTTTTCATTTAAAAATCTCTCAAGCTTTCGATCAAGAAAGTCCATCTACTGGAGAAAATATCTTATATCATTAAAATTGAAACAAATGAAAACAACAAAAGAACTTTATTTAATTTTAAATCTTATTTTATTGGCGTTTTAATGATATAAAATATTTTCTCCCGTAGAAGGACTTTCTTGCCTGAAAGCTTTAGAGATTTTTAAATTAAAAATATTTTAAAAGAAACTTTCCCTGGAGGTTTAATGTTCTTATTTTAATACATATATGGGTTGGCCCCTCAAATATCAAGGAACAGGTTAAATCAACGTTTAGTTTATTTTTGTTCCACTAGATGGCGTTCTTCCATCTATAAAACGTTCATGTTAGTGTTCAGGATATTCCGAATTTGTTTTTAATAAATATATATGTGTTTTGAAAATAGAGCAATCCATAAATAAATCTTTAATTAAAAAGGCATATATTGGATCAAAATATAATTTATTTTACCAATATTTCAGTTTCTGTTGACGTTATGTGGCGCTGAGTTTGTTGCTGACACACATTAATATGTTATAATACCTTGATAAAGGTTGGCGTTCAGCCAACTGAAATATTGGTAAAATAAATTATATTTTTTATGCAATATATGTATTTTTATTTAAATATATATATATATGCGTGTGTAAAAAATAATGGGGGAAAATAAAAATATTAGGTGTTGATTTTTTTTAAATAAAGAGAGAGACGATTGTGTCATTCTTGCGCAGGGGCCATGGTAATCTTCTCTGTATCGTTCCAATTCTATAAACAGTTATCAGCGTCATGCGTTCTGTCACCGTTTGCTGCGCCACCACGTGGCGCGACGGTGACCTTGAGTGACGTAATGACAGGGTAGGAACAAGAAATCACTTGCTATCATTATCATATCATTTTATGTATATATCAGATTTAAAAAATATATTCATACAAAAAATCTAAATAATACAATTTTCAAATATCGTTGTGAAAATTTACATTTTTATTTTTGTATTTTTAAAACACACAAAGATTGAAGCGGGACGTTTCAAAAGAGTGCCATCCACGACGCCAATTTATAATTGTAAAGAATAGTATTTTAATAAAACATTTAATCGGGTAAAACCCGGGCGTTGCCCGGGTCATTCGGCTAGTTTTAGTATATGTACCACCGAACAAGCGTGTAAAGAGAGAGAGAGAGAGAGAGATTGAGATTGAAACTTATTTATTTACATTGTTCATATAAAGTTAAATAAGGTTAAATGCAAAATTGAATAAATAAATAAATAAGAGAGAGGGAGAGGAAGAAATACCCCTGACTTAAGACACGAAAAATAAAATAAAATACTTGATTATGTATTTACATATCTACAAAAGTTTTGTGCCGACCAAAAGAAAACAACAACAATGAATTTAAATGGTGTAAAGCCACGACATCTGGCGGTCAATTTGAGTAGGTAAGTAATAGTTGATTATTTTTTTACTGCTTTAAAAAGTGAATTTTACGAATTTAATCAACTAAAAAAATCCCAATACAATATTCTTTTGTACTATTTTTCCATTTTAATTGTTGTTTTGTAAATGGAAAAAATAATGTAGAAAATAATAGAGATTAATTTAGCATACACTATCAAACGACGATTTCAAATTCAAATATTCACCCACCAAATTGAGGAAGTTGTACGTTTACAAGAAATATGTTTTCTTAATTTCATCAATTGATCACAATACAATTTCGTTTATATTATTTTTCCATTTTGATTGTTGTTTTTAAAATCGAGAGTAGCATACACTATCAAAAGCCTAGTTCAAATTCAATTATTCACCCACCAAATTGAGGCAGCTGTACGTTTATAATAAATGTTTTTTCTTAATTTTATCAATTGATACCAATATAATTTCTTTTAATACTATTCTATGAATATGATTGTTATTTTGAAAATTTAAAAAAATAATTAAGAATTTAGAGTAATTTAGCTTACACTATAAAACACCGATTTCAAATTCAAATATTCACCTCATTAAATTGTTTCAGTTGTACGTTTACTAAAGAAGTTTTTTCAATTAATTTCATCATTTGATCGCAATATAGAATTATATTTCATACTATTTTATCATTATGATTGTTGTTTTCAAATTTACAGAATATATATATTTGAAGAAAAGAATAGAGAGTAATTTAACCTACACTAAAAAATGCCGGGGTTCAAATTTAATTATTCACCCACCAAATTGGCGCAGTTGTACGTTTATAATAGATGTTGTTTCGTAATTTTATGAACTGATCCCAAAATATATATTTCAATTTATGCTATTTTCATTATAATTTTTGTTTTTGAATTAAAAAAGACGAAGAATAGAGAATAATTTAACCTACACTATCAAAGGCCGAGTTCAAATTTAATTATTCACCCACCAAATTGGGGCAGTTGTAGTTTATAATAAATGATTTTTTTTTCTAATTTCGGAAAACTGAATCCATTACAATTTCTTTTTGTACTAATTTTCATTGTGTGTGTTTTGATAGTTGTTTCTAAAATAAAAATAATATTCGTGTAGAAAATAATTAAGAATATTATATCATACACAATATATCAAACACGCAAAGTTAAAATTGATAATTCACCAAATTGACTGTGTTAGTCTTTAAAATCTTGAGTTCAACTAACCCGGTTGATGGACCTCAACAGGAGTCCCACTCCAGGGATATGGAAGAGCTGTGTCTGTACTCATGTTAGAGTCGTCAGCAAAGGCTTCCATTAAAACTACAGGCAAAGTCAGACTTTCACCAAAGTGTGCCTGGATCATAGTACCATGATCAACGAAAGCTGCACCCCTATATCCCATTCCATGAGATCATGAACTCATGGAATTCGAGTAATCTTTACACAATGGAATAAGAAACAACAACTGGGTTAGTTAGCAAAGTGTGTCACCAACAGCCCCACTTTGAAGGATGACATCCTGAGCACCACGTTGGGAGAAAGACCTCCTGACCCAATTTGTCATTGTGCTGCCAGCTAATTGAGACACGGCGCATAAATTAGATGGTCACATCCAATAAGAACAAAGAGATTGCTATCTCTGGGAAACGGAAACATGTAGTTCCTTAACTCTTCCAATATACACTCATAGACAAAACTTAAGTAAGTGGAAAGTCTTTAAGGTCGAAGACTTGTTTTAAAGGAGACAAAGGCTGTTCACACTTTGGTAATCTCGTGTGTCTTCAATAAAGGTCACTATGTATCTTTCAGAGTTATTGTCTGAATCCCGATATACATGTTAAAAGGTAAAACTTCCTTAAGTTTGGTCTATGAGTGTATCTTTCAGAGTTATTGTCTGAATCCCGATATACATGTTGAAAAGTACAATTTCCTTAAGTTTTGTCCATGAGTGTATCTTTCAGAGTTATTATCTGAATCCCGATATACATGCTAAAAGGTACAACTTCCTTAGGTTTCGTCCATGAATGTATCTTTCAGAGTTATTGTCTGAATCCCGATATACATGCTAAAAGGTACAACTTCCTTAAGCTTTGTCCATGAGTGTATCTTTCAGAGTTATTGTCTGAATCCCAATATACATGCTAAAAGGTAAAACTTCCTTAAGTTTTGTCCATGAGTGTATCTTTCAGAGTTATTGTCTGAATCCCGATATACATGCTGAAATGTACAACTTCCTTAGTTTTTGTCCATGAGTGTAAATGATTGCATTAAAGACAGATTTTGTCATAAAGAGCATTGTTGCAGAGAGGTTTGCGATTTGAATAATTTTTATGATTTTTTTTTCGTTATAAAGAGAGTTAACATATATGTAACAATAAAATGTTGGCAATGTGTTTTTCGTATTAGAAAATTAGCTATGATTAGAAACAATGTTTTACGGAAGAGCATTGCTCGAAGAAATTTCTTAAATATATATATGTACCTTTACAGACCTATAAGCTTATGTCCCGAGGTTTTCTAAACACCCCTAAGCAACCTTCCATAGTAAATACAGGATATATAACAAAACCAATCCAATACAATAGTAGAGCGGCCTGGATATTAATTTGGCGAAACCGCTGAGAGGGTTCACTACTGATAAGCCAAAAATCCTCTCAAATAATAACTTTTATCATTGCAGTAAGGTCTGTAGAGATAATATTTGATGATATATGTGAAAAGAAACATATTGCCAAAAAGTATTGTTAAAAATTTCATATCGAAAATGGCAATTAAATTAATTTTTCCATTGCAGTAAGGGAAGTAGAAATTGTTTTATTTTTAAAAGAATCATACGTGTCTAAAATAGCTTCGTATTTTGATATATAATTGAATTGAATTAAATTTTTAAAAATAAACTTATTCATAGAAAACGAGACTGAAGTTTTTCACCTTAATATTCACAGAAAAGAAACTTATGCGGTGAAACTTTAAGTGTTGTTTTATATTCATAAAAAGGGTTATTGTATTGAAATAAAAAAAAAATTATCCATGTGAAAGACTAATATTTTTCACCTTAATATATTCATTCAAAGAATAATTGTATGGAATTAAATTTTTAAAAAGAAACTTTTTTCATCCTTGGAAGTCTGATTTTTTTAATGTTAATATTGAGATACAAGGAAATTTTTATTGAAATGAATCAAATTTTTAAAAAATTGCCGGTCCCAAGCCCGGATGAAAAAGGAGCTGGGGGAGCAGTAACAAGTTCGCTAAAAAACCTGGGCTCAGCTGGCCCGGCTGATAGTACCTTGTAAGGGCACCTAATCCAGGGATACAGGATGAACAGCGTTTGTACTCCATGTTAGAAGCGGCTGCACATGGCGTCTGTTCCTCATTTCAGAGGCGGCAATTTCTTTTGGAGCTAAGTCAGTGGTCTGCCACTGAGTGGTGCTTCCAGTCTTAATGACAAAGGCCGACATATTATACTTCATCCAGTCATGATGGTTGTCAAACAGACACCATCAAGGGTCACAACTTGATATCCTAATATGATTGAGTGGAGATAAGAAAGAAGAAGAAGAAATTTTTAGAAAGAAACTTATCCATGAAAGACTGATATTTTCACCTTAATAATGATAAAAAGAAATATTGTAATGAATTAAATTAAAATAAATATATAGTTTCTGGAAACTTGATGTTTTACACCTTAATATTGATATAAAAGTTTATTGTAAAGATTCAAATATTCTATCAAGTCAGATAGACAATTTATCTGTATATAATTTCTTCAGAAGAGTTATGAAGAATCTGACAAATTAGTCTTTCCGAAATTCAAGTACATTTTCAATTTTGAGGAATATTATATATATTGTGTTTTAGTAATATATTCAATCATATATAATATTTTATCTCATATTTTAAAAATTATTTTAGATCCTTTTATAAGAATCTCGTTTCCAACACACCAACAATGAGCCAGTCAGTAGAGAATTGGGTTTGAAGGACGATTCTGCTTTGTGACTCTGTCCGAATTTACTTATATTTTCCCTCAAATATTGAGATTTTGCTTTCCCCTCCCCTGACTCTTTAAGAAGGAGTCCATATGGCATCGGCAGACCAGTTCATGACAGGGTTTGGATCATCAGCTCGGTCGGGAGCGAGTTGGATGCTCTGGTTGTACCAATGGTGTCTTAATAAAGGCTTTGTGTGTGTGTGTAATGAATTAAATATTTAAAAATAAACTTTTTTATCCTTGGAAGTCTATTTTTTTACGTTTATATTGAGATACAAGGGATCTTTAATTGTAATTAATTATATTATTAATATGAAACGTATCCCTGGAACCATAGTTCAATCGTTAATATAGTTAAGAAGGATTATTTCATTGAATATAATTAACAATTTTATCTACAAAATCTGTGAATGAGGGCAGAATCTGTAGAATATCGGTAATGTCCCCAACCTGCCATATCGCAGCCACCAACCAACCCTAGCATGTCCCCAGGCCACATTAGCGGTGCACTTGTCGAAGAAGAACAAAGGCGCCGCCGGTGTTGTAAAGTCAATGTTTAGCGGTTGTCAACAGAGCCCCGACTCTATTAACGGCTGGCCGCCTATGTTTGCTGACTGATAAGTCCTTCCTTCCTCGACACCTGCGGCGCCCACATCAAACGGCCCGACCTGACCCACATGTTACACTGCACCGCCTTATTTCACATCTCACCGCTGATGGCTTTATTCCCACTTTACATATAATCTCTCCACATTACTACCGTTAACCTGAATTCCTCTTTCTACCCACTTTCTTTCGGCTGACTTCATATTTTTGACGTCATATTGCATTTTATCTTACCGCTATCACCGCAAAATTGCCGTCAACTGTGTTTCATCTTACCGCTCCTCTATTGAGGATCATACTGTAGTCATAATATACCGCTGTTTTCAAGTTATTGCCGTTATAATGCATTTTATCTTGCCGCTATCACCGCAAAATTGCCGTCTGCTGCGTTTAATCTTACCGCTTCTCTATTGAGGGTCATACTGTAGTCATATTATACCGCTGTCTTCAAATTATGGATGTTACACTGCATTTTATCTTACCGCTATCTACGCAATATTGCATTTCACTGTATTTCATCTTACCGCTTCTCTATTTAGGTCATACTGTTGTTCATTTTTTTCACAAGGCTGTCTACATTAATTGTGGTAAATAGGCATTTCATTTCAACATTATCTTAGCTTTGTCGTTTTTAATTTCTTTTAAATCGTTAATGCCTAAAATTAGTAGTATCATAGGGAATCTCATTTCTAATTGATGTCTTTGAATAGAAAAGTGACTCTAAATTTCATCTCACCACTGTCTCCACATTACAGCTATTACACTGTATTTCATCTCACCGCTGTCTCCACATTACAGTTATTACACTGTATTTCATCTCACCGCTCTCTTCACATTACAGCTATTACACTACATTTCAACTCACCGCTGTCTCCACGTTACAGCTATTACACTAAATTTCAACTCACCGCTGACTCCACATTACAGCTATTACACTACATTTCAACTCACCGCTGACTCCACGTTACAGCTATTACACTAAATTTCAACTCACCGCTGACTCCACATTACAGCTATTACACTACATTTCAACTCACCGCTGACTCCACATTACAGCTATTACACTACATTTCATCTCACCGCTGACTCCACGTTACAGCTATTACACTACATTTCATCTCACCGCTGACTCCACATTACAGCTATTACACTACATTTCAACTCACCGCTGACTCCACGTTACAGCTATTACACTACATTTCATCTCACCGCTGTCTCCACATTACAGCTATTACACTACATTTCATCTCACCGCTGTCTCCACATTACAGCTATTACACTACATTTCATCTCACCGCTGTCTCCCCATACAGCTATTATACTACATTTCATCTCACCGCTGTCTCCACATTACAGCTATTACAATGTATTTCATCTCACCGCTGTCTCCACATTACAGCTATTACACTGCATTTCATCTCACCGCTGTCTCCACATTACAGCTATTACAATGTATTTCATCTCACCGCTGTCTCCACATTACAGCTATTATACTACATTTCATCTCACCGCTGTCTCCACATTACATCTATTACACTGCATTTCATCTCAACGCTGTCTCCACATTACAGCTATTACACTGTATTTCATCTCACCGCTGTCCCTACATTACAGCTATTACACTACATTGTATCTCACCGCTGTCTCCACATTACATCTATTACACTGTATTTCATCTCACCGCTGTCTCCACATTACATCTATTACACTGTATTTCATCTCACCGCTGACTCCACATTACAGCTATTACAATGTATTTCATCTCACCGCTGTCTCCACATTACAGCTATTACACTGTATTTCATCTCACCGCTGACTCCACATTACATCTATTACACTGTATTTCATCTCACCGCTGTCTCCACATTACATCTATTACACTGTATTTCATCTCACCGCTGACTCCACATTACAGCTATTACAATGTATTTCATCTCACCACTGTCTCCACATTACATCTATTACACTACATTTCATCTCACCGCTGACTCCACATTACATCTATTACACTGTATTTCATCTCACCGCTGTCTCCACATTACATCTATTACACTGTATTTCATCTCACCGCTGTCTCCACATTACATCTATTACACTGTATTTCATCTCACCGCTGTCTCCACATTACATCTATTACACTGTATTTCATCTCACCGCTGACTCCACATTACAGCTATTACAATGTATTTCATCTCAACGCTGTCTCCACATTACATCTATTACACTGTATTTCATCTCAACGCTGTCTCCACATTACAGCTATTACACAGTATTCCATCTCACCCCTGTTTCCACATTACATCTATTACACTGTATTTCATCTCACTACTGACTCCACATTACAGCTATTACACTACATTTCATCTCACCGCTGTCTCCACATTACAGCTATTACACTACATTTCATCTCACCGCTGTCTCCACATTACAGCTATTACACTACATTTCATCTCACCGCTGTCTCCACATTACATCTATTACACTTCATATCATCTCACCGCTGACTCCACATTACATCTATTACACTGTATTTCATCTCACCGCTGTCTCCACATTTCAGCTATTACACTGCATTTCATCTCACCGCTGTCTCCACATTACAGCTATTACACTGCATTCCATCTAACTGCTGTCTCGACATTATAGCTATTACACTGTATTTCATCTCACTACTGACTCCACATTACAGCTATTACACTACATTTCATCTCACCGCTGTCTCCACATTACAGCTATTACACTACATTTCATCTCACCGCTGTCTCCACATTACAGCTATTACACTGCATTCCATCTCACCGCTGTCTCCACATTACAGCTATTACACTGTATTTCATCTCACTACTGACTCCACATTACAGCTATTACACTTTATTTCATCTCACTACTGACTCCACATTACAGCTATTACACTACATTTCATCTCACCACTGTCTCCACATTACAGCTATTACACTGTATTTCATCTCACCGCTGTCTCCACATTACAGCTATTACACTGCATTTCATCTCACCGCTGTCTCCCCATACAGCTATTATACTACATTTCATCTCACCGCTGACTCCACATTACAGCTATTACAATGTATTTCATCTCACCGCTGTCTCCACATTACAGCTATTACACTACATTTCATCTCACCGCTGTCTCCACATTACAGCTATTACATTGTATTTCATCTCACCGCTGACTCCACATTACAGCTATTACACTGCATTTCATTTCACCGCTGTCTTCACATTACAGCTATTACACTGTATTTCATCTCACTGCTGTCTCCACAATACAGCTTTTAAACTGTATTTCATCTCACCGCTGTCTCCACATTACAGCTATTACACTGCATTCCATCTCACCGCTGTTTCCACATTACAGCTATTACACTGCATTTCATTTCACCGCTGTCTCCACATTACATCTATTACACTACATTTCATCTCACCGCTGTCTCCGCATTACATCTATTACACTACATTTCATCTCACCGCTGTGTCCACATTACAGCTATTACACTGCATTCCATCTAACTGCTGTCTCGACATTACAGCTATTACACTGTATTTCATCTCACTACTGACTCCACATTACAGCTATTACACTGCATTTCATCTCACCGCTGTCTCCACATTACAGCTATTGAAGTAAACGAAAAAAATTGCGCTACAAATTTTTAAAATAAAACTACAACCTTTCGCAATGAGTTTCTTTTATTCATCTCTCCGCTTACTCCACATTACAGCTATTACACTGCATTTCATCTCACCGCTGTCTCCACATTACAGCTATTACACTGCATTTCATCTCACCGCTGTCTCCACATTACAGCTATTACACTGCATTTCATCTCACCGCTGTCTCCACATTACAGCTATTACACTGTATTTCATCTCACCGCTGTCTCCACATTACATCTATTACACTGCATTTCATCTCAACGCTGTCTCCACATTACATCTATTACACTGTATTTCATCTCAACGCTGTCTCCACATTACATCTATTACACTGTATTTCATCTCACCGCTGTCTCCACATTACATCTATTACACTGTATTTCATCTCACCGCTGTCTCCACATTACATCTATTACACTGTATTTCATCTCAACGCTGTCTCCACATTACATCTATTACACTACATTTCATCTCACCGCTGTCTCCACATTACATCTATTACACTGTATTTCATCTCAACGCTGTCTCCACATTACATCTATTACACTGTATTTCATCTCACCGCTGTCTCCACATTACATCTATTACACTGTATTTCATCTCACCGCTGTCTCCACATTACATCTATTACACTGTATTTCATCTCACCGCTGTCTCCACATTACATCTATTACACTGTATTTCATCTCACCGCTGTCTCCACATTACAGCTATTACATTGTATTTCATCTCACCGCTGACTCCACATTACAGCTATTACACTGCATTTCATTTCACCGCTGTCTCCACATTACAGCTATTACACTGTATTTCATCTCACTGCTGTCTCCACATTACATCTATTACACTGTATTTCATCTCACCGCTGTCTCCACATTACATCTATTATACTACATTTCATCTCACCGCTGACTCCACATTACAGCTATTACAATGTATTTCATCTCACCGCTGTCTCCACATTACAGCTATTACACTACATTTCATCTCACCGCTGTCTCCACATTACAGCTATTACATTGTATTTCATCTCACCGCTGACTCCACATTACAGCTATTACACTGCATTTCATATCACCGCTGTCTCCACATTACAGCTATTACACTGTATTTCATCTCACTGCTGTCTCCACAATACAGCTTTTAAACTGTATTTCATCTCACCGCTTTCTCCACATTACAGCTATTACACTGCATTCCATCTCACCGCTGTTTCCACATTACAGCTATTACACTGCATTTCATTTCACCGCTGTCTCCACATTACATCTATTACACTACATTTCATCTCACCGCTGTCTCCGCATTACATCTATTACACTACATTTCATCTCACCGCTGTGTCCACATTACAGCTATTACACTGCATTCCATCTAACTGCTGTCTCGACATTACAGCTATTACACTGTATTTCATCTCACTACTGACTCCACATTACAGCTATTACACTGCATTTCATCTCACCGCTGTCTCCACATTACAGCTATTGAAGTAAACGAAAAAAATTGCGCTACAAATTTTTAAAATAAAACTACAACCTTTCGCAATGAGTTTCTTTTATTCATCTCTCCGCTTACTCCACATTACAGCTATTACACTGTATTTCATCTCACCGCTGTCTCCACATTACAGCTATTACACTGCATTTCATCTCACCGCTGTCTCCCCATACAGCTATTATACTACATTTCATCTCACCGCTGACTCCACATTACAGCTATTACAATGTATTTCATCTCACCGCTGTCTCCACATTACAGCTATTACACTACATTTCATCTCACCGCTGTCTCCACATTACAGCTATTACATTGTATTTCATCTCACCGCTGACTCCACATTACAGCTATTACACTGCATTTCATTTCACCGCTGTCTTCACATTACAGCTATTACACTGTATTTCATCTCACTGCTGTCTCCACAATACAGCTTTTAAACTGTATTTCATCTCACCGCTGTCTCCACATTACAGCTATTACACTGCATTCCATCTCACCGCTGTTTCCACATTACAGCTATTACACTGCATTTCATTTCACCGCTGTCTCCACATTACATCTATTACACTACATTTCATCTCACCGCTGTCTCCGCATTACATCTATTACACTACATTTCATCTCACCGCTGTGTCCACATTACAGCTATTACACTGCATTCCATCTAACTGCTGTCTCGACATTACAGCTATTACACTGTATTTCATCTCACTACTGACTCCACATTACAGCTATTACACTGCATTTCATCTCACCGCTGTCTCCACATTACAGCTATTGAAGTAAACGAAAAAAATTGCGCTACAAATTTTTAAAATAAAACTACAACCTTTCGCAATGAGTTTCTTTTATTCATCTCTCCGCTTACTCCACATTACAGCTATTACACTGCATTTCATCTCACCGCTGTCTCCACATTACAGCTATTACACTGCATTTCATCTCACCGCTGTCTCCACATTACAGCTATTACACTGCATTTCATCTCACCGCTGTCTCCACATTACAGCTATTACACTGTATTTCATCTCACCGCTGTCTCCACATTACATCTATTACACTGCATTTCATCTCAACGCTGTCTCCACATTACATCTATTACACTGTATTTCATCTCAACGCTGTCTCCACATTACATCTATTACACTGTATTTCATCTCACCGCTGTCTCCACATTACATCTATTACACTGTATTTCATCTCACCGCTGTCTCCACATTACATCTATTACACTGTATTTCATCTCAACACTGTCTCCACATTACATCTATTACACTACATTTCATCTCACCGCTGTCTCCACATTACATCTATTACACTGTATTTCATCTCAACGCTGTCTCCACATTACATCTATTACACTGTATTTCATCTCACCGCTGTCTCCACATTACATCTATTACACTGTATTTCATCTCACCGCTGTCTCCACATTACATCTATTACACTGTATTTCATCTCACCGCTGTCTCCACATTACATCTATTACACTGTATTTCATCTCACCGCTGTCTCCACATTACATCTATTACACTGTATTTCATCTCACTACTGACTTCACATTACAGCTATTACACTACATTTCATCTCACCGCTGTCTCCACATTACAGCTATTACACTGCATTGTATCTCACCGCTGTCTCCACATTACAGCTATTACACTGTATTTCATCTCACCGCTGTCTCCACATTACATCTATTACACTGTATTTCATCTCAACGCTGTCTCCACATTACAGCTATTACACTGCATTTCATCTCAACGCTGACTCCACATTACATCTATTACACTGTATTTCATCTCAACGCTGTCTCCACATTACATCTATTACACTGTATTTCATCTCACCGCTGTCTCCACATTACATCTATTACACTACATTTCATCTCACTGCTGTCTCCACATTACATCTATTACACTACATTTCATCTCACTGCTGTCTCCACATTACAGCTATTACACTGCATTTCATCTCAACGCTGTCTCCACATTACAGCTATTACACAGTATTCCATCTCACCCCTGTTTCCACATTACATCTATTACACTGTATTTCATCTCACTACTGACTCCACATTACAGCTATTACACTACATTTCATCTCACCGCTGTCTCCACATTACAGCTATTACACTACATTTCATCTCACCGCTGTCTCCACATTACAGCTATTACACTACATTTCATCTCACCGCTGTCTCCACATTACATCTATTACACTTCATATCATCTCACCGCTGACTCCACATTACATCTATTACACTGTATTTCATCTCACCGCTGTCTCCACATTTCAGCGATTACACTGCATTTCATCTCACCGCTGTCTCCACATTACAGCTATTACACTGCATTCCATCTAACTGCTGTCTCGACATTATAGCTATTACACTGTATTTCATCTCACTACTGACTCCACATTACAGCTATTACACTACATTTCATCTCACCGCTGTCTCCACATTACAGCTATTACACTACATTTCATCTCACCGCTGTCTCCACATTACAGCTATTACACTGCATTCCATCTCACCGCTGTCTCCACATTACAGCTATTACACTGTATTTCATCTCACTACTGACTCCACTTTACAGCTATTACACTTTATTTCATCTCACTACTGACTCCACATTACAGCTATTACACTACATTTCATCTCACCACTGTCTCCACATTACAGCTATTACACTGTATTTCATCTCACCGCTGTCTCCACATTACAGCTATTACACTGTATTTCATCTCACCGCTGTCTCCACATTACAGCTATTACACTGCATTCCATCTCACTGCTCTCTCCACATTACAGCTATTACACTGTATTTCATCTCACCGCTGTCTCCACATTACATCTATTACACTGTATTTCATCTCACCGCTCTCTCCACATTACAGCTATTACACTGCATTCTATCTCACTGCTGTCTCCACATTACAGCTATTACACTGCATTCCATCTAACTGCTGTTTCCACATTAGAGTTATTACACTACATTTCATCTCACCGCTGTCTCCACATTACAGCTATTACACTGCATTCCATCTAACTGCTGTTTCCACATTAGAGTTATTACACTACATTTCATCTCACTGCTGTCTCCACATTACAGCTATTACACTGCATTCCATCTAACTGCTGTTTCCACATTAGAGTTATTACACTACATTCCATCTCACCGCTGTCTCCACATTACAGCTATTACACTACATTTCATCTCACTGCTGTCTCCACATTACAGCTATTACACTGCATTTCATCTCAACGCTGTTTCCACATTACAGCTATTACACAGTATTCCATCTCACCCCTGTTTCCACATTACATCTATTACACTGTATTTCATCTCACTACTGACTCCACATTACAGCTATTACACTACATTTCATCTCACCGCTGTCTCCACATTACAGCTATTACACTACATTCCATCTCACCGCTGTCTCCACATTACAGCTATTACACTGCCTTTCATCTCACCGCTGTCTCCACATTACATCTATTACACTGTATTTCATCTCACCGCTCTCTCCACATTACAGCTATTACACTGCATTCTATCTCACTGCTGTCTCCACATTACAGCTATTACACTGCATTCCATCTAACTGCTGTCTCCACATTACAGCTATTACACTTCATATCATCTCACCGCTGACTCCACATTACAGCTATTACACTGTATTTCATCTCACCGCTGTCTCCACATTACATCTGTTACACTACATTTCATCTCACTGCGGCTCCTCATTATAGCTATTACACTGTATTTCTTCTCACTGCTGTCTCCACATTTCATCTATTACACCGTATTTCTTCTCACCTTTTTGTGGCAGATTTATGCAAAGCAAGACCTACAGTGCATCTGAACTGTGAATCTAGCACGAGTTTTCTAGACTCAATATTCAGCACGATACGAACCTATTATCTATTTTTCCGTTTAATTATCCTTTGAAGTTAGCCCCTATTTCTACTGCAACAATGCCTAGCCGAAAGATTCCTCTTCATCACAAACATACGTCAGAATTTGAAAGAGGACGTGCCATTGGATTGAAAGAAGCTGGCTGGTCAAATCGACTAATTGCGTGACATCTGTGTCGAAGTGATGCGGCTATAAGGCGATGTTGGCAAGAGTGGATCAACCTCGGAAGGATTCCTCGTCAGGATGGCAGCGGTCGACCAAGGGACACAACAGAACGGGAGGACAGAGAGTTTGTCAGAATGGCTGTCACAGCACCAGGTACGACGTTATCTACCATTCAAAGTGTGACCTGCATACAAGTTTCCAAAATGACCATCAACAGGCGACTGAGAGAGCTGAATCTAAGAGCTCGCCGACCGTTACGGTGTCCACCTCTCATACATATACACTGACAAGTCCGACTACAGTGGTGTCGGGAGCGATCAACTTGGAACTGTGCTGACTGGGGACATATAGTCTTTAGTGACGAGTCCCGTTTCTTACTGTGTCCTGACAACCGTCGCAAACGTGTCTGGAGACGTCCTGGGCAGCGTGTGGATCCTGGCCTTACTTTCGAACACCACACAGGTCCACAACAGGGCATTATGGTCTGGGTTGCCATTTTATTTGATAGCAGAACCCCATTGGTAGTCATTCCTGACACTCTGACAGCACAACGGTACGTAGATGACATTCTACGGCCTGTTTTGTTGCGTTCCTCTCACATCACTCCGGGCTTACTTTTCAACAAGATAATGCCCGGCCACACACGGCACGTGTTACTATGGATTGTCTTCAATCTTGCCGAACTCATCCGTGGCCACCAAGGTCTCCTGATCTCTCAGCTATAGAGCACATTTGGGACATGATCGGAAGGTGATTGCAACCATCCCGGAATGTTGACTTTTCAGTCCGACAGTTGGAGACAAGAAATCCCGCAGCACACCATCCGGAATATCTATCAGTCCATGACACGCCGGGTGACATCCAGGCCAGTCCAACGACATATTGACTTTCTCAATTTGTGACCATCAAACTCTGGAATGAAACAACAAATTGTTTAATTGTTCTTGTATTTATATCGTTTTCTCCTATACATGTTCTTCACAGACATCAATTTTTGTCCCAATCAGATAATTATTTCTTGGTGTGTCGAATATTTGTTATAGTATTATTAAAAATGAAAATACCAAATCGCGAATATTTCTTTTCCCAAATAAATCTAACATTTACTGTCCCACGCGATGAATAAATTTCAGGAGGGCTTGACTCATCAGTGGTACACCTTCCCAGCGGTTTCGCTAAGTTAATCTACCGGACTGCTTCTTTAAAACTCTAATACTGTATTGATCCATTCTGATTTTATATGCTACACTGAAGGGTGAAACCTTAGAAATGGTATTTAAACAAACTATGGACATAAGCTTTTAGGACAGTAGAATTTCATTTAAATATTTGCATCGAGCAATGCCTTTCCGCAAACAATAAGGACAAGGCCAGATAGGCATGCTATGTATAGTATGTATTCTTGAGATTTTATCATCTAAAATATATAGTATATTTGTAAGATAAAAACGGAAATATCATAGGTAATGTTCCTATAATGGAACAAAACTATGGCTTTCTCTCAACACATGGTGGATTTGATCAATCGATTTCAATTTATCTCATGTTTCAACATGCCATCATCCTAAAAATAAATTTATAATTCTTAACAATTTTTAATATTATGTTTCATTTTATTTTATTACCAGTTGCAAATAAGACACGTTATATCCGATCTGGATAATTGCGTGTGAAACTATTTACAATAATTCATATTGTAGTAGAGTAGGTAACAGAATTATCAAAAAGAAAATAAACAATTAAGAAAAAGAGCATTGAATGAACATATACATTAAACAAATAACAACATGAGCAGATAGAAGAAATCGCAAGGTAGTTATTTACAATATGTTAAGCAATGATGGAAGTTGATTCAATGAAGTTATGTATCATTTTAACCCTCAATATTATTTATGGTTTTCATACAAAATATATATATATGAAAAATAGATATATAAATTCGAGAAGTTAAAAAAATCTTCATGGGAGGTTTAGATAAGTGGATTTTCCAACCTACGCCAAACTCAACGATAAACATATTTCTGAGGCCTCACAAGAAGAACTGACTTTATAACACTATGCAAATGAGGAAAAGAGAAGAGATAAACATTCCGTACGTCTGACAAGTACGAGATTGGGTGAAAGATAAAAACGAGCAGAAAACAGTTGAAATATCGCAGAAGTGGTTAAATTGCTTGGCGTTCATCAAAATCGAACCTCCCTGATGCAGAAGGCCGATATTTCACTGGCTTCCCACCCACGCCTTGCACGACTTGAGGCAATGTTATTAATATAACCGCCCAACTTGATTTATGGGAGTCTTTTCTAGACTACCACCATGTGGACTATCAGGAAATGATTTACCATGCAAGCCATGGAGATTATCATTTGGTCCACGTTGGATTTGCTGCCATTGTTGCTCGTAGTGATGGGCACGTGTGACCTTTGGTCCTCCCCATTACTCACACAAACCCTCTTGGATACACGGAGAACTTGCGCCTTTCTAATCTCAAATAGAAGTCTTCTCTACTTTCATTTTCAATTAATAACTTATTCATATTAGAAGAGAAATTTTCTATAAAGTATAAAATACTAATTAAGACACAAAGGTTTCTTTTCATAAAACAAACTTCTACTATCCTTACTGCGATGAAAAAATATTGGAAGGGTTTGGCTTATCATTGGTGAACCCTCCCAGCGGTTTCGCCAATTTAATCTACCAGACCGCTTCTTTAGAGCTCTAATACTGTATTGAATCATTCTGCTTTTATATGCTAAATTGAATGGTGGAGTCTTAAAAATGGTATTCAAGTAAACTATGCACATAAGCTTATAGGACAGTAGAATTACATATAAATATTTTCATCGAGTAATGCTCTTCCACAAACATTGCAGTAAGGACAGTAGAAGTTTGATTTATTTATGAAAAGAAACATTCACGTCTTGATGCTATTTGTTATATATAGATGGCGCGTTATTGCTTTGTATGAAATAAGAATATTGACAATAGCAATGCGTTTCTTTATTTATATATGAAAAGTACAAGCTTTCGGATCATTATATTCCTTTCACAGAAGGAGGATGTGGAAGGATTATAAAGATCAGAAAGCTTGTACTTTGCACGAATAAAGAAACGCATTGCTATTGTCACTATTCTTTTTTTATAATAAATTTATATATTTTCAAAAAGAGATATATTTTCCTTATCAAAATAGACACCTAAACTAAGCACCATTTATTGCCGTCTCCGCAAACTAGAAGATTCGGGTAGATTACTGCAGTGATTCTATATATAGTAAATTGTTCTCTCTCTCTTTTTTAAGAAGAACATTTTTGTAAATATGTATATTGTTCTTTAGAGATAAATGAAAGGTTATGCCCTTTAGAGAGAAGTGCCCTCTTAGAGAAAATAGAAAGGTTATGTGAATATAAAAAAAATATATATATATATATATATACATTAGAACCTCCCTATAAAGGACAACTAATTGCAGAGACAAAGTGTTCATTAGAGAGAGGTCTCCTCTTACCGGAGAGTGGCCAAATAGTAAAAATAATAATATTACAAAGGAAAACTGTCCTTTCTAGAGAGGTGTCTGCTAGCGGGGTGTCCGCTAAAGGAAGGTTCTACTGTATATACACTGCGTGACATTGAAAATGGAACACCAAGAAATAGTGGCCAGAAAATTAGGCAAATTTCAGGGTAGACGCGCCTAACCGAGTTATGCAAATGATGTAAAATGCGCAGCTCTCGTGCGCACATGGAGTAAGATATAAGGGAAGGAACTTGCAGAAAGGACAGTATTCGTGTCGTTATTTCTTCAAGGAAAATCATTGTAGAAATTTTGTTCTTGTGTCAAAAGACACGTGTAATAACAGAGAATGCCAGGTCATCGTAAACGGAGGCAGTTCAAGCAGACAGACGCTTTTACGAGGGGCATGGTGATCGGACTGAAAAGGGCAGGTTGGTCCATACGTCAAATCGCAGCTGATACACACCTTGGTGCGTCCACGGTGCACCGACTGTGGAGAAGATGGTTGGAACAAGGAAATGTGGCAATTTATAGGAATGTCGGTGCAACCAGAGTGACGTCAGCACGTGTGGATCGGCGTATCCTTCGACAAGCAGTGGCGGCCCCACAAGCCACTTGTACCGCCATCCTGCAACATGTGCAAGACACCCTAGATCATTCCATCTCGACCAGAACCATTTCCCGTCGATTGGTTGCTAATGGCTTGCACTCATGCCGTCCGCTAAGAAGACTGCCATTGACCCCACCGAATAGGCGCCAACGTTTGGAATGGTGCCGGGCTAGATCGACGTGGATGACGGAATGGCACAGGGTCGTGTTCTCAGATGAGTCGCGTTTCTGCTTGTCCAGTGATAGTCGCCGTGTACGCGTGTGGCGTCGACGTGGAGAAAGGTCCAATCCGGCAGCAATTGTGGAACGCCCCACCGTGCGACAACGTGGAATCATGGTTTGGGGCGCAATCGCGTATGATTCCAGGTCACCTTTACTTCGTATTCAGGGCACTATGACGGCCCAACGATACGTTGATGATGTGCTGCGACCGGTGACACTCCCCTACCTTCAGGGGGTACCCAATGCCCTTTATCAGCAGGATAACGCCCGACCGCACACTGCTCGCATTAGCCAACAAGCTCTGCAAGATGTACAGATGCTTCCCTGGCCACCGTACTCTCCTGATCTCTTACCAAACGAGCACGTCTGGGACATCATTGGACGCCGTTTGCATGCCTTGCCACAGCCGCGTTCAGAAGACGAACTGTGGCAAATGGTTGAGAGGGAATGGAGAGCCATCCCTCAGGACGCCATCCGTACTCTGATTGACTCTCTACCTAGACGTGTTGCTGCGTGCATCGCCGTCCGCGGTGGTCCTACTTGCTACTAAGCCGACGCCGTTCTCGCTCTGTATTATGACTATCATTTTGAAATAAAGATCACTTATTGTTCGTCCCTGTCTCTCTCTGTCTGCCGAGTTTCATCACTTTCTGGCCACTATTTCTTGGTGTTCCATTTTCAATGTCACGCAGTGTATGTAAAGTTTCTATAACGATTAAAGGAAGCTTCAGAATAAATAGATATCGAATTTAAAGTATAATGTCAGTATAACAAGCTATTACTGAACAGTAATATCAAAGAGTTGTGTTATATGAAAGAAAATTGGTATAAGAGAAGAGCATTAAAGAGAGTCAAAATGAAAATAGATAAATATTATATTTTAAGATATCAAAAATGTTTTGTATTTAATAATTTAATAACGAATTTTTGATACCTTAAAATATAATATTCATTTACTCTCAACTAGTTTTACTTCTTCTCTTATACCAAGTTCCTATCATATATTATAGATATAACACTACTTTAATATTTAATATATATAAAACAATATACAAATCGGTGGATGAGTAGGTAACACCCTCGATTCCCAACAGTCATGAACCGGGATTGAATTACGTGTTAACCCTTTGTTTAATATGTAAATAACCTTCACATATTATTCATTTGTACTTGTAATATTGATGCAAATAATAATATAATTGAGTTAAATAAATTTAAAATATTTACAGAGTTTTTTTATCAAGGTATCGGGAGGCAGGCTTTCGCGCGTTCACGCTTCGTCACAGTGGCCTGATGAAGAGCGACCACGTGAAAGCTTGCCTCCCGAATACCTTAATAAAGACACTCTGCAAATATTTTAAATTAATTTAACTCTCAATATTTTATATTTCATTGTTGAAAATATCGTAAACTGGGTTGCTCTTTTTGAGCGGTACCTAATAAAGTGATTTTGAAACCGCGGTTAATATATATATATATATAAATATTTAATTCGTTTAATCCATGATCGAAAAGATCGGTTTGGTAGTAAAATAAAAGGGTTTAAATTGTCGCCAGGATTACTTTTGACAAACCCGGCTTGGTACCAATCTGTTTCCATCCTGGTTTAACCATTATGGTTTCCATTAACACAAAACAAACAAATTGACTCTAATTTACATTAGAAATTTCGAAAGAAGTTATATTTTGAAAAATCAAAAAATAAAAAATACATTAATTTTTTTTCTCGCTTTATACATACATTCATACAAAAAAAATTGAGGAAGTTTTAGCTTTTAGTATGTATATCGGGATTCAGACAATAACTCTGAAAGATACACTCATGGACAAAACTTAAGGAAGTTGTACCTTTCAGCTTGTATATAGGGATCCAGACAATAACTCTGAAAGATACACTCATGGACAAAACTTACGGAAGTTGTACCTTTTAGCATGTATATCGGGATTCAAACAATAACTCTGAAAGACACACTCATGGACAAAACTTACGGAAGTTGTACCTTTTAGCATGTATATCGGGATTCAGATAATAACTCTGAAAGATATTACAGTGAACTTTATTGAAGACATACGAGATAACCAAGTGTGAACAACCTCTGTCTCTTTAAAAAAACATACAAACAAAAAAACAGACGACTACATTTATATATAGTATTTTCTACTCCCATAAGTTTTATCCATGAGTGTGCTTGGCTGAATTAAAAAAAAAAAACATATCATCCATCAACTGAGCTATTAAACCTCAATAAGAATGATTTATCATATCATTCACAGGAACGTGTAACTCTCCATTACATAGGCTAATTAATTTAGAAATTTCCGATTATATATTTTTAATAATTATTTTATATACTTTAATATATCTACTAAATCTATCATGCAGTTTAATGATATCTCATTCTAAATAGATAAATTCTTTTAAAAATAGAGCAATCCATAAATATATATTTAAATAAAAAGACATATATTGGATCAAAATATCATTTATTTTACCAATATTTCAGTTGGCTGAACGCCAACCTTTATCAAGGTATTATAACATATTTACACACATTAAATATTTTTATTTTTCCGTTTATCATTACTCTTCACAATTCATCCTTTCTTACCTCATTCCTAAGGTTAGAAATAATCGTTATTTCTCCTTGGGATAAATTTTGATTTTTCGTTGAAAAGAAACACACGCGGGATAATTTTCAAATGTCGTTTTACACATTAAATATGTTATAATACCTTGATAAAGTTTGGCGTACAGCCAACTGATATATTGGTAAAATAAATGCTATTTTGATCCAATATATGTCTTTTTAATTAAAATAGGTAAAAATAATCTCTCTTTCTCACCCTATAGTGATATTTAGTATTCAAAAAATAGCCAAATAGATATTTAAAAATACCGAGAAATTGAGATGAAACGTAAAGAACAGCAATAATACATAAAGAACGTATAGTTGTTGAGTGTTGGCAGAGTACTATAATGAAACATGGCGCAAAAGGTTTTCTTTTGAATTATCGAGTTTGACATTAAACTATTAGGTTTCTGAGATTCAAAGGATAATCAAAAAGAATGTTATAAATGGCTGGTATAACTACAGTAGACTTAGAAAGGAGGGCTAATCTAGAACAGCTCAATAAAGCCTAGAACATATACAATAGCTCTGGCTAGCTTTCTATACCAGCCGTACAATGATTGAACTATCTACATGGCCTGCCCAACAACAATGGCCCTACAAGGAGTAGCCCATCTAGAACAGCCCTACAATGTCTGACCCAACAACAATGGCCCTACAATGGCTGACCTAACAACAATGGCCCTACAAAGAGTAGTGCATCTGAAGCAGCCCTACAATGGCTGGTCCAACAACAACGGCCCTACAAAGAGTAGTCCATCTAGAGCAGCCCTACAATAGCTGACCCAACAACAACGGCCCTACAAAGAGTAGTCCATCTAGAGCAGCCCTACAATGGCTGACGGAACAACAACGGCCCTACAAAGAGTAGTCCATCTAGAGCAGCTCTACAATGGCTGGTCCAACAACAACGGCCCTACAAAGAGTAGCCCATCTAGAGCAGCCCTACAATAGCTGACCCAACAACAACGGCCCTACAAAGAGTAGTCCATATAGAGCAGCCCAACAATGGCTGACCGAACAACAACGGCCCTACAAAGAGTAGCCCATCTAGAGCAGTCCTACAATGGCTGACCCAATAACATTGGGTAGCCCATCTAGAGCAGCCCTACAATGGCTGGTCCAACAACAACGGCCCTACAAAGAGTAGTCCATCTAGAGCAGCCCTACAATGGCTGACCCAACAACAACGGCCCTACAAAGAGTAGTCCATCTAGAGCAGCCCTACAATGGCTGACCCAACAACAACGGTCCTACAAAAAGTAAATCATCTAGAGCAGACCTACAATGGCTGACCCAACAACAACGGCCCTACAAAGAATAGTCCATCTAGAGCAGCTCTACAATGGCTGGTCCAACAACAACGGCCATACAAAGAGTAGTCCATCTAGAGCAGCCCTACAATGGCTGACCCAACAACAACGGCCCTACAAAGAGTAGTCCATCTAGAGCAGCCCTACAATGGCTGACCTAACAACAACGGCCCTACAAAGAGTAGCTCATCTAGAGCAGCCATACAATGGCGGACCCAACAACAACGGCCCTACAAAGAGTAGCCCATCTAGAGCAGCCCTACAATGGCTGGTCCAACAACAACGGCCCTACAAAGAGTAGCCCATCTAGAGCAGTCCTACAATGGCTGACCCAACAACAACCTACAAAGAGTAGTCCATCTAGAGCAGCCCTACAATGGCTGACCCAACAACAACGGCCCTACAAAGAGTAGTCCATCTAGAGCAGCCCTACAATGGCTGACCGAACAACAACGGCCCTACAAATAGTAGTCCATCTAGAGCAGCCCTACAATGGCTGACCCAACAACAACGGCCCTACAAAGAGTAGTCCATCTAGAGCAGCCCTACAATGGCTGACCCAACAACAACGGCCCTACAAAGAGTAGTTCATCTAGAGCAGCCCTACAATGGCTGGTCCAACAACAACGGTCCTACAAAGAGTAGTTCATCTAGAGCAGCCCTACAATGGCTGACCCAACAACAACGGTCCTACAAAGAGTAGTTCATCTAGAGCAGCACTTCAATGGCTGGCCCAACAACAACGACCCTACAATAGGTAGCACATCTAGAGTTACCTACAATGTTTGACCCAAATATACCAGCTTCACAATCGGAAACCCAACTTCAACAGCTCTACAATAGTAGTCAAAAGTACTACAGCTCTACAATAGTAGTCAAAAGTACTACAGCTCTACACAATAGAAGGTTCGAGTACCACAGTTCTAAAATGGCAGTCCCAAGTATTACAGCTCTACAATAGTAGTCAAAAGTACTACAGCTCTACAATAGTAGTCAAAAGTACTACAGCTCTACAATAGTAGTCAAAATTACTACAGCTCTACAATAGTAGTCAAAAGTACTACAGCTCTACAATAGTAGTCAAAAGTACTACAGCTCTACACAATAGAAGGTTCGAGTACCACAGTTCTAAAATGGGAGTCAAAAGTACTACAGCTCTACAATAGTAGTCAAAAGTACTACAGCTCTACAATAGTAGTCAAAGGTACTACAGCTCTACAATAGTAGTCAAAAGTACTACAGCTCTACACAATAGAAGGTTCGAGTACCACAGTTCTAAAATGGGAGTCCCAAGTATTACAGCTCTACAATAGCAGTCAAAAGTACTACAGCTCTACAATGAAAGGCCCAAGTTCAACAGCTCTACGATAATAGTCCCAAGTACTACAGTTCTACAATGACAGTCCCAAGTTAACAGCTCAAGTACTACAGCTCTACAATGAAAGGCCCAAGTTCTACAGCTCTACGATAATAGTCCCAAGTACTACAGTTCTACAATGACAGTCCCAAGTTAACAGCTCAAGTACTACAGCTCTACAATGAAAGGCCCAAGTTCTACAGCTCTACGATAATAGTCCCAAGTACTACAGTTCTACAATGACAGTCCCAAGTTAACAGCTCAAGTACTACAGCTCTACAATGACAACTGAGTACTACAGCTCTACACAATAGAAGGTTCGAGTACCACAGTTCTAAAATGGGAGTCCCAAGTATTACAGCTCTACAATAGCAGTCAAAAGTACTACAGCTCTACAATAGCAGTCAAAAGTTCTACAGGTCTACGATAATAGTCCCAAGTACTACAGTTCTACAATGACAGTCCCAAGTTAACAGCTCAAGTACTACAGCTCTACAATGACAACTGAGTACTACAGCTCGACCTGCCGCCAGGGCGGTGGAAGTGTCGGAGGAAGCGGCTCCTTTTCTCAACATTTTATTGCCACTTGATGGCGTCCCGAGAGGCCATAACTCCCAAGGTCCTTGAATTATTCAAGACATCTTGCAAAGTCGAGGGTGTGCAGGGAATGCCAGTCCTTCTTTGTCCTTTCAGGATGTCACCAAAATGTCGCCATTCGTCTGATAAGGATCCAATCATCTTCACTCACTTCTGTTGTATATCAGACGCATTCCTTTGTATTGTAGATTCTATGTAGCGATGTATTTGTCATTTTAAATAGGTTTGTGTTTCACAAGCTAGAGTCTAGTAGCGATGTATTTGTCATTAAATAAAGGTTAGTGTTTCACAAGCTATAGTCTAGTAGCGATGTATTTGTCATTAAATAAAGGTTAGTGTTTCACAAGCTATAGTCTAGTAGCGATGTATTTGTCATTAAATAAAGGTTTGTGTTTCACAAGCTAGAGTCTAGTAGCGATGTATTTGTCAATAAAAAAGGTAAGTGTTTCACAAGCTAGAGTCTAGTAGCGATGTATTTGTCAATAAAAAAGGTTTGTGTTTCACAAGCTATAGTCTAGTAGCGATGTATTTGTCATTATAAAAAGGTTTGTGTTTCACAAGCTATAGTCTAGTAGCGATGTATTTGTCATTAAAAAAAGGTTTGTGTTTCACAAGCTATAGTCTAGTAGCGATGTATTTGTCATTAAAAAAAGGTTTGTGTTTCACAAGCATTAGTCTAGTAGCGATGTATTTGTCATTAAATAAAGGTTAGTGTTTCACAAGCTATAGTCTAGTAGCGATGTATTTGTCATTAAAAAAAGGTTTGTGTTTCACAAGCATTAGTCTAGTAGCAATGTATTTGTCATTAAAAAAAGGCTTGTGTTTCACAAGCTATAGTCTAGTATCGATGTATTTGTCATTAAAAAAAGGTTTGTGTTTCACAAGCTATAGTCTAGTAGCGATGTATTTGTCATTCAAAAAAGGTTTGTGTTTAACAAGCTGGAGTCTAGTAGCGATGAATTTGTCATTAAAAAAAGGTTTGTGTTTCACAAGCTATAGTCTAGTAGCGATGTATTTGTCATTAAAAAAGGTTTGTGTTCCACAAGCTATAGTCTAGTAGTGATGTATTTGTCATTAAAAAAAGGTTTGTGTTTCACAAGCTATAGTCTAGTAGCGATGTATTTGTCATTAAAAAAAGGTTTGTGTTTCACAAGCTATAGTCTAGTAGCGATGTATTTGTCATTAAATAAAGGTTTGTGTTTCACAAGCTATAGTCTAGTAGCGATGTATTTGTCATTAAAAAAAGGTTAGTGTTTCACAAGCTATAGTCTAGTAGTGATGTATTTGTCATTAAAAAAAGGTTTGTGTTTCACAAGGTATAGTCTAGAAGCGATGTATTTGTCATTAAATAAAGGTTAGTGTTTCACAAGCTATAGTCTAGTAGCGATGTATTTGTCATTAAAAAAAGGTTTGTGTTTCACAAGCTATAGTCTAGTAGCGATGTATTTGTCATTAAATAAAGGTTTGTGTTTCACAAGCTATAGTCTAGTAGCGATGTATTTGTCATTAAAAAAAGGTTAGTGTTTCACAAGCTATAGTCTAGTAACGATGTATTTGTCATTAAAAAAAGGTTTGTGTTTCACAAGCTATAGTCTAGTAGCGATGTATTTGTCATTAAAAAAAGGTTTGTGTTTCACAAGCTATAGTCTAGTAGCGATGTATTTGTCATTAAATAAAGGTTTGTGTTTCACAAGCTATAGTCTAGTAGCGATGTATTTGTCATTAAATAAAGGTTTGTGTTTCACAAGCTATAGTCTAGTAGCGATGTATTTGTCATTAAAAAAAGGTTTGTGTTTCACAAGCTATAGTCTAGTAGCGATGTATTTGTCATTAAATAAAGGTTTGTGTTTCACAAGCTATAGTCTAGTAGTGATGTATTTGTCATTAAAAAAATGTTTGTGTTTCACAAGGTATAGTCTAGAAGCGATGTATTTGTCATTAAATAAAGGTTTGTGTTTCACAAGCTATAGTCTAGTAGCGATGTATTTGTCATTAAAAAAAGGTTAGTGTTTCACAAGCTATAGTCTAGTAGCGATGTATTTGTCATTAAATAAAGGTTTGTGTTTCACAAGCTATAGTCTAGTAGCGATGTATTTGTCATTCAAAAAAAGGTAAGTGTTTCACAAGCTATAGTCTAGTAGCGATGTATTTGTCAATAAAAAAAGGTTTGTGTTTCACAAGCTATAGTCTAGTAGCGATGTATTTGTCATTAAATAAAGGTTAGTGTTTCACAAGCTATAGTCTAGAAGCGATGTATTTGTCAATAAAAAAAGGTTTGTGTTTCACAAGCTATAGTCTAGTAGCGATGTATTTGTCAATAAAAAAGGTTTGTGTTTCACAAGCTATAGTCTAGTAGCGATGTATTTGTCAATAAAAAAGGTTTGTGTTTCACAAGCTATAGTCTAGTAGCGATGTATTTGTCATTAAATAAAGGTTAGTGTTTCACAAGCTATAGTCTAGAAGCGATGTATTTGTCATTAAATAAAGGTTAGTGTTTCACAAGCTATAGTCTAGTAGCGATGTATTTGTCATTAAATAAAGGTTTGTGTTTCACAAGCTATAGTCTAGTAGCGATGTATTTGTCATTAAATAAAGGTTTGTGTTTCACAAGCTATAGTCTAGTAGTGATGTATTTGTCATTAAAAAAAGGTTAGTGTTTCACAAGCTATAGTCTAGTAGCGATGTATTTGTCATTAAATAAAGGTTTGTGTTTCACAAGCTATAGTCTAGTAGCGATGTATTTGTCATTCAAAAAAAGGTAAGTGTTTCACAAGCTATAGTCTAGTAGCGATGTATTTGTCAATAAAAAAAGGTTTGTGTTTCACAAGCTATAGTCTAGTAGCGATGTATTTGTCATTAAATAAAGGTAAGTGTTTCACAAGCTATAGTCTAGAAGCGATGTATTTGTCAATAAAAAAAGGTTTGTGTTTCACAAGCTATAGTCTAGTAGCGATGTATTTGTCAATAAAAAAAGGTTTGTGTTTCACAAGCTATAGTCTAGTAGCGATGTATTTGTCAATAAAAAAAGGTTTGTGTTTCACAAGCTATAGTCTAGTAGCGATGTATTTGTCATTAAATAAAGGTTAGTGTTTCACAAGCTATAGTCTAGAAGCGATGTATTTGTCATTAAATAAAGGTTAGTGTTTCACAAGCTATAGTCTAGTAGCGATGTATTTGTCATTAAATAAAGGTTTGTGTTTCACAAGCTATAGTCTAGTAGCGATGTATTTGTCATTAAATAAAGGTTAGTGTTTCACAAGCTATAGTCTAGTAGCGATGTATTTGTCATTAAAAAAAGGTTTGTGTTTCACAAGCTATAGTCTAGTAGCGATGTATTTGTCATTAAATAAAGGTTTGTGTTTCACAAGCTATAGTCTAGTAGCGATGTATTTGTCATTAAAAAAAGGTTTGTGTTTCACAAGCTATAGTCTAGTAGCGATGTATTTGTCATTAAAAAAAGGTTTGTGTTTCACAAGCTATAGTCTAGTACCGATGTATTTGTCATTAAATAAAGGTAAGTGTTACACAAGCTATAGTCTAGTAGCGATGTATTTGTCAATAAAAAAAGGTTTGTGTTTCACAAGCTATAGTCTAGTGCTATTCACCATATACAAGATAGATAATCAGCAATTTAAACATTTTTGACTATAAATTATTTTTCGACCATTCTAATATCGATTCTGTTTACCAATCATGATGTTGATTCGTCTCACTTCTATTTAATAGCTAAAATTATTTCCATTGTTACTTTTAATAAAATGATTGATTTCAATAAAACATATCATTTCAGACACATCATTTACATATATATTCAATATACCGTTACGAGCGTCATGCGTTCTTCATATCTTAATCAGTTTTCATCTCTGTCACCGTTTGCTTTTTTTTGGAATGGCGCCCTCCTATTGGTTGGCTTCGGTCACGCCATCTCTGCCCCCACTCGCTCTTTGGTTTTTGTAACTATTGTGTTGGAGCGGGTCGCTCCTTAAATAAATGCATATATTAGTTAATAACTAAATGGAATCCTCTATTTCTTTTTCCCAGTAAGAGACGCCTACGGAAGCCAACAGTACATAGACAGATAAAGCACATAGGCTATAGTTATTAACTAATAAATGCATTTATTTAAGGCGCCAATTTATAATTGTAACAAATAGTATTTGAATAAAAACATTCAATCGGGTAAAACACGGGCGTTGCCCGGGTCATTCGGCTAGTATATTATATAATCTAAAAACTCAAATATATTTTATATTTTAAATATATATATTTTATTTTTATTCATTGATAATTCTACTTTTTTTACCATCGTTTTTACAATGACTTTCAGTTTTGTTGTAAATATGCGTAGTTAACATATCTATCTATTCGAATCACTAATATAGGATTAACTTTATAAATTCTATATAATGTGAAAACAACTAATGTGTCACCTTTCCTCAAATAATTGAAAATAAAAACTAATTGATGGTAAATAATTATCCTTTTTTTTATCACGACTGCATATTCAACCCTTTATCCTATCAACCCTTTATCTAACAACAAACAAATTATTCATAACATTAGACCCTATTTGTTTATTTTTAAAAATATATTTTGTAATAGATATCTATGTTTTTAATGTTTAAATATTTAAAAGAAATATGAAAAGTAAAATACTCGAAAAATTATTAAGCCCGTGATCTCTACGAAATTTTAGAAAAGTTCATGTAGTTTCAATAATGTAGTGTAAAACTCTAATTGCGTATATAAATAAAAACAATAAAGGTCTATTTTAAAGACATCTTTTATATAACTTATTCCAGAGTCCAAGAAAAAGCCATGCAAAGGGTAGTTAAAGAAAAAAGGCATATCCTAATCATTCAACTAAAAGTTGCTTATGGCTTGCGCCATCTGTCTAAATAAATATAAACTATTCGTTTTTTTTCAAATTATTCCATAATTCGAATGAAGACATTAAGACTATAGTATTTTAGTATTATAGTATTTTATAGTATCACTATAAAAGGAAGTTCCAAAAATGCAATATAACAGCGGTATGGTAGATTAAACTGGCGAAACCGCTGGGAGGGTTCACCACTGATGAGCCAGGCCCTCCCATTAATTTTTCCATTGCAGAAAGGGCAGTAGAAAGTAGAAGATCGAATGCTTCTTTTACAAATAAATCAAATTTCTACTGTCCTTACTGCGGTGAAAAAATATATTAGGAGGACTTGGCTCATCAGTGGTGAACCCTCCCAGTGGTTTCGCCAATTTAATCTACCAGACCGCTTCTTTAGAGCTCTAATACTGTATTGGATCATTCTGCTTTTATATACTACACTATAACCAATACAGTATTAGATCTCTAATTATGCTTTTCGTTATGCAACTATGGCGAATATTGAGTATAAAATAGATATATTCAAACAATATATTGATTATCAAAATATATTTATATATGGGCAAATATTATCAAACAAGAACATCATTGATATTTGAATTTGTTTCTTTTGAATCTTCTCTCCCATTAAAACAAAGCTGGGGCATCAATCGAATTACAAAAATGTAAGCTATTATTCTGAATTTCATCGGGGTATCAAGCAACAACCATCATGACTAGGTGAAGTAGAATGCATCTGCCTTTGTCATTAAGACTGGGAGCACTACTCAGTGGCATGCCGACTTAGCTCCAAAAGAAATGGCCGCCTCTGACATGAGGAACAGACGCTATGTACAGCCGCTCCTAACATGGAGTACAGACTCATCCTGTATCCCTGGAGCCCTTACAGGGTACCTTCAGCCGGGCCAGCTGAACCCAGGTTTTTTAGTGAGCTTGTTACTGCTCCCCCTCCTCCTTTTTCATCCGAGCTTTGAACCGGCAAAGGTGGAGTTGAAAGATTTTGTTGTTTCCATAAATAACATATATAAACATTTATTTTTCAGAATAATTCAGGTTCTATAGAAGATATTTTGAAGATAGGATTAGTGGTTAGACTCGGTATAAGTTCTTCCAATTCTCCCCAAGCAGTCAGTTCATCAACCGAATGTTTCCAACTTTAGTAGGACGCTGAGGTTAAAGAACTGACTCAATTGGTTGGCCGGGTGAAGGAACCTGTTCAATTGGTCCATCTTTGGGTCAATTAGGGCGTGAGTCAGACCATTACTGTAACGAGAGCAGGTAACGAACCCATAACACAACTCTTTGTTTACATCCATGTTTACACATGTTGCTAATTCATGGAAACTACAATCTCTTTCTTTTCTCACTCTTTCATCCTATTTTTTCCTATTATATGTTTCATAACTCCTTAAATAATTATTTTTATCAATTAAAAAGGCACATATTGATTCAAAATTAAATTTATTTACCAATATTTCAGTTGGCTAAACGCCAACTTTTTTGAAGGTATCACAATATATAATACAGCTTGTGATTGTAAAACGACATTTGAAAATTATCCCGCATTTATTTCTTTTAAACAAAAAATCAAAATTTTATTTAAAGGAGAAATAACGAACATTTCTAACCTTAGGGATGAGGTATGAAAGGATGACTTGTGAAGAGTAATGATAAACGAAAAAATAAAAGTGTCCAGGGATGGGAATCGAACCCACAGTGTTCCGCTTACCGGGCAGATGCCATGTCCACTAGGCTACCCTGGACATATTTTTCCGTTCGTAACTAATACATAAAGTAATTTATAATACAATGCAATATAATGCGGCTTGTAATTGTAAAATGACATTTGAAAATTATCCCGCATGTGTTTCTTTTAAACGAAAAATCAAATCCCACATGCGGGATAATTTTCAAATGTCGTTTCACTATTACAATATATTTTTAAAATATGTTATAATACCTTGAAAAAGGCTTGCGTTCAGCCAATTAAAATATTAGTAAATTAAAATATTAGTTGAATTTAAACGTGGTCGGACGTTGCTCGAAGATGACCCACGTGAAAGACGGTGTAGGATCATTAATCACCACAGACACGGTTAGCCACTAAAGTTGTTTTTATTTCAAAAAGTCTCTCGACTTATTTAGGCATACAGTTTTTAGTCAAATGGTATTCTAGCAAAAAAGAAATATAACATATTGTTTACAATAAAATATAAATAATTTAATAAAGAATAATCAAATATTTACTTTACAAAATGTAACTTTTATAACACACAAAGTTTAACACAGCGCCATCTAGGTGTGGCAATTGGAATTATTTAACCCTACAACGGCAAGAAACTGCGACTACACTGGAAACTATCAAAAAGATGCACAATATCGTGTTGACGATAGGCGAGTAAAGGTGAATACTGAATACTGAATGCATATCAAATTACCTTTTAGGGGATTTTCCTTTCCCGGTTGTAAGACTACTCGCACAAGTTAGAATACTTTCAAGTTTTTTTAGAGAAAACCACGCCAAGATGCTCTGCGGTGAGGACCCGACTTGTACCTTCTGTAATTCAAAACTAAAAAATGAAATCACTCACTATATTTTTGATTGCTCTGCTCTGAAAGAAGAAAGAAGAACCCTTATGCTCAAAACTGGGCAACTCTGTGCTTCACTTCCATCATTAATTGACAATATGACCCAGAATAAGTATATTGCTACGGCGTTTTATGGTTTCCACAAGTCCATATCTCAGAAGAAGGCCAAGTGATACTCACTCCTCACTTTCTTACTGCTACTCTTTTTGTGTTGATTTCTTGCTTCCCTCTTTCTTATTCTTATTTTTTTTTCTTGTTTTTTTTCTTTTTACTCTGTATATATCGTTATTTCCTTTGTCTCACTGCTTTGTTCTTATGCATACCTCTGGTGAATCCTGTATAGGGTCAGTGACCCTAAATAAAGGCTTTTTTGTTGTTGTTGTTGAATGCATATCAAATGTGCCAACGACATTCGCAGCAATGTTTGGACAGATTCAAGAAGGATCAGACCAATTTTTCACGTCGATTTGTCACCATGGATTAGATAGATAGCCGTTTATTCAGTTTCTCCACAGGAAAAATTTGGGGTTTCCGATAGACCTCTTTTCATGTAAGTAGCGCTGCAAATTTGTGTATGATGTGAAAAAAATTGATTGACAATAAAATTAGGATGGAACTGAATAGGATTTATATAGTTAATATTATGGGGGAAAATGGATTGATATAAATGATTCTTAATAATGCATTTTTCTTCGCCCATTATTGTTTTGAAAATTTATCTTGGTAAATATCGTTTAGCAGTTCATACTTTATTGATATAAATCATTAATGTAAATTTCTATCCATAATGTATTCATTTGTTTTTTGCACCTGTAAGTGCACCACATGTCTACACATGTGAAAAGCAGTTCGACTTTGCACTTACAAATCTGCCAGAGCCCCGTTTGGTTACTTGCACTCGCTGGTGGGGTTGGACTTTTTCAAGAATCAGGGGCCATTGTGGAGGATTTTTTTTTAATCAAGAAAAAGCGCCCAATGCGGGAATCGAACCCGGTTCTTAGCCGTCGAAAACCAACGGTTTAAACCATCCTTCCACCGATCCCCTTATAATATTATAAATCAGGGAACATATCGGTATATTCATGGTGCTTTTACAGTTATTACTGATTGTGTAGTCGCAAAACGTAGAAAATATCCGAAATTCATTGAAGAAATTTCAATCAATGTAATAAAAGACGCAATTTTTAAATATGTCCAAGTTTCAATAATCTAAATTAACTCTTTTTTAGTTTTACGATAATATATATAAATCCGTGGTAAATCCATGTATAATAAATTTCTTTTCCTCCAATTTACCCAGACTAATCTATTAGCTTGATTGTCTTTATATAATTTTACCTGTATATAAATATCATATTACCATTAAGGTATTATTACTGTTATTCCTGTAAGTATCCTACATTTCTGCTTGGGGGATCTGTATAAGACTAAAAGGTCTTAATGAGCTTTTTGTTGATGTACATTGCTGATTACTGGTACTATTACTGTTATTCCTGTATGTATCCTACATTTCTGCTTGGAGAATCTGTATAAGACTGAAAGGTCTTAATAAAGCTTGTTGTTGATGTACATTGCTGATTATAGGTACTATTACTGTTATTCCTGTATGTATCCTACATTTCTGCTTGGGGAATCTGTATAAGACTGAAAGGTCTTAATAAAGCTTGTTGTTGTTGTACGTTGCTGATTACTGGTACTATTACTGTTATTCCTGTATGTATCCTACATTTCTGCTTGGGGAATCTGTATAAGACTGAAAGGTCTTAATAAAGCTTGTTGTTGTTGTACGTTGCTGATTACTGGTACTATTACTGTTATTCCTGTATGTATCCTACATTTCTGCTTGGGGAATCTGTATAAGACTGAAAGGTCTTAATAAAGCTTTTTATTGTATATAAATTGAAAGGATTTAAGCACGCGAATGTTCCTTTTATACACAGTTAAGCCTTTCTATAACGCCCTCTCTTGGCACTCACCAAAATAGGGTGCTATAGAGAGGGGATGCTATAGATAGGTCACTTTTAATGTAAATCGCATCGTACTACGTATTTAAAATTGGGCGCTATAGAGAGGGAGGCGCTATTTAGTGGGTGTGCTATAGACAGGTCACTTTTAATGTAAATCGCATCGTACTACGTATTTAAAATCGGGCGCTATAGAGAAGAAGGCGCTATTTAGAGGGGGCGCTATAGACAGGTTTAACTTTGTGATACAAACTTCTGCTGTTTTTACTGCGATGAAAAATATATTGGGAGAACTTGTCATTTCATCGCAGTAAGGACAGAATAAGTTTGTATTGTATATAAAAGAAACATTTGTTCTTAAATCCTTTCATTTTATATATATTATTGTAACACTAGAAAAAGATGAAGGCTGCCTGGCCAGCATTCATAGTTCTTAAAATTGAAGATACTTCGGCCAGTAAATCTTTGTTATTATCTCTTATAATAACAAAGATTTACTGGTCGAAGTATCTTTAAATTTAGGAACTAGAAAAGAGTTAAAGTATATTAATGTAATTCGGTTATGTATCATAAATCACGTGGGTATGTGATCCACTCACGCTATACAAGACCAAAGCGAGAAACCATTTAAAGAAAATATATATATCTGTACATACATGACTACTTGAAATTGTATCCATTATTCCTGTAGAAGGGCAGCTTGCGCCCGAAAGCTCGAATTGATTTTTCAAATAAAGAAACTTATCCTTTTTGAATCTATTCGTTATTGTAATTCGGTTATGTTTAAGAAATGAAGAAGTTTATTATATTGTAGCGTAGAATTAGAGGATTGGAATATCTGGAGATGTAAGCGTATTTATTGATGACGTCAGTACGACCAGTCGACAATTATCAACAAACTATCTACAGCTAGAGAGTCTTGAACAAGTAAGCTAAGACATACTTTCATGATGATTTTACAAATACAGAGTAATATATCTCGCAAGTGTTTCTTTTTAACGAAAAATAAAAAATTATTTTAAAGAGAAATAACGATTATTTCTAACCTTTGATTTTTCGTTGAAAAGAAACACTTGCGAGATAATTTTCAAATGTCGTTTTACAATCACAAGCCGCATTATATTATATTGTAGAGTAATATATATTTTTATAATCTGTTGAATATTCTCATTGAATAATATTAAATTATATAATAAATTATTTATTCGCCACAATATTGATTGAAATTTCTTTAATGATCTTTACATTTTTGACGTTTTTTTGACTAAAGGCGTGTTATCGCTTTGTATTACATTAATATATAGATTCCACTTTGTCTGATAAGTATGAAGAAGTATTATTTACATAATGATTAGAAATTTACTGGATATTCCTTTCAGACGATATAGTGAGTGATCCGTTTGATCAGGAAGTTTGCGTTTGATTTGCATAAGATAACTTCCAAGGATCCGGGGGCGTTACGTCGAATGTTGCAAGAATTCTTACCAGGTCTATTCCCCCTTGATCGTTGTAGACGACGCCCCTCTACCTCTATAAACGATTGCCCCAATCTGGATTTGTCAAAATTAATCGTTTGGCTCGATTATACCTTGTCTTCTGCTAAATTAATAGCCCGGTACTATTGGTTGGATTCGAACCTCTGTCACAGAAGCATTCCTACACGTACTGAAGCATCTGTTGCGATCCTACAACACACAATCTACAACGGAAAATTCATTAAATTCCTAAAACCATCATAGGTATTCCGAAAAATCTATTAGAATTTAAAATTTACACAAAAACAATTATAAATGCTTACGCATTTTGATAGATTCATGTAATATTTTTACAATTAAAATGATTTCAATATAATTTTTAAGCAATATTTCTTTAAAATAAAAGACACTTCGGCTGCAGAAAACTGTCTCTATTTTTTCAACGTTTCGACAAAAATCTTTTGCCAAAACGTTGAGAAATTAACAATATTTTCAGACTGGAGTATCTTTTATATTAAATAACTATAAATGCACACGCCGACCAGGCAACCTTTATCTTCAAGAGTTAAACAAATATTTACCATTATTTTGAATGAAATGAAACTATGGATCATTAGAGAATTGTACAAAGTTATCCTTTTTAAAGAGAATACTTCATCCCTAAGGTTAGAAATAATCGTTATTTCTTCTTTAAATATATTTCGATTTTTCACTCATTATTATCAATATTTTTTTTGTAAAAATTGATTTAAAAAATAAGTAAAATCATGTCAATATCAATCAAAAGAAACACTAGCATTGCCAGTAGTCCAAAAATTACAGAAGCGAGGAACTTAGAGGTGGCTTAAGCTGGATAACATAAGTCAGAGCGATATTATGAACTAATCTAAATCAAATAATTTAAAGTTATGATTTTTACCTTGATAACGATATAGTTTATTTTCGTAGTCTCAAGTAAGTAGTCTTTCTTGTATGTATATGCTATAACAACTATTCATATCTCACCAGTGGTAAATCCATTTTTATAAATGGTATCTATAACTACTCAATTTATTAGAAGAGAAAATTGCTATAAAGTATAGAATGAGAGTATAAACTGTAAGCATTGCGTTTCTTTATTCGTATATATATATATATATATACAAAGTGCAAACTTTCGTATCTTTATAATCCTTCTACAGACGTTGCTATAACCTGAGAGCTATTATAACTATCTGTTGATATAAGTTATATATCCTCATTTTCTCAATTTACAGCTATCCCTGTAGAAGGATTATAAAGATACGAAAGCTTGCACTTTGTACGAATAAAGAAACGCATTTCTACTGTCAATATTCTTATTTAATACTTAAATAGGTATTGATATAAGCCAGATGTATAAAAGGAAAAATAACTTCATCAAAATCTTCTTTTGGTGTAATACATTATAGGTTACCCAAGATCTGGAATCTCAGAAAACACACACAAGGCTTTATTAAGACATTCTGTCTTATACAGACGATTCTCCTGTTAGAAATGAATCTAAAAAGAAATGAGAAACAGGGGAAGAAACTGAATCCTCGCTCAGAAAAGAGAAAAAAATAAAAAGCCTGAGGGAGATTTTAAACAAAAAAAAAAAAGAAAAACAGGGAAAGAATATCTATGTACGAAAGTTGAGACTATATACATCGTTTTTCGTGCATAGAACACAGTAATTATCTCAGAAAACACACACACACAAGCCTTTATTAAGACATTCCGTCTTATACAGACAATTCTCCTGTGAGAAATGGATCTAAAAAGAAATGATAAGCAAGGGAATAAATTGAATCCTCGCTCAGAAAAGAGAAAAAGATAAAAATGCTTAGGGAGATTTTAAATAGAAAAACAGGGAAAGAATATCTATGTACGAAAGTTGAGACTATATACATCGTTTTTCGTGCTTAGAACACAGTAAGAATCTCAGCAAACGGAAATAGCAAAGAGGTACAGGCTTTAGAGAAATGGTACTGTCGCTGAGATGAATGAGAATATAATTGGCTGAGAGACTAGTTAGCGAAGATGTCCTAAAAATGATTGAGGAGGAATTTTGACCTCTGGAACCTGAGTGTTTGAACATCTTGTTGATACTGGAGGGGAATGGCCGAGAATAGATTTTATGAGAAATTTACATATACATAATACATATAAATATGTCCAGGGTAGCCTAGTGGACATGTCATCTGCCCGGTAATCGGAACAATGTGGGTTCGATTCTCATCCCTGGACACTTTTATTTTTCCGTTCATCATTACTCTTCTCAATTCACCCTTTCATACCTCATCCCTAAGGTTAGAAATAATCGTTATTTCTCCTTGAAATAAATTTTGTTTTTTTTTTTCGTTGAAAAGAAACACTTGCGGGATAATTTTCAAATGTCGTTTTATAATACATATTCAAAAAGATGCATATCTTGGATATATAATTATTTTATTGTGTCAATATTTCGAGGGGTAACTCGTCTCTCTTTATCGAGGATGTTTGTGTTTTTCACTAACACATGCGCGCACGCGTACACCACTCTCGTTCTACAAGGCCAATGAAAGAATTTTATCTTTGATTTAAATATTACATTCAGTATATATACAGCTAACAATTATATATAATATTATATTAAAATACCATTATTATTATTTTGTCCACACATTGTGCGTTAAATACAGAAAGATTTATATACAACAGTGTAAATAATTATGTGTATACATATTAATTCTAAATTAATGATAAAATTTTGAAATAAAAATAAATTAGTAAATTAAAAGTATATACATAGTTATTTACAAACAATTAGGATATGAATTATTTATAAATTTCTGGAAATATATGTATAATACATATGTAATCTTTTATCTTCTTCTTTATAACGCAGCTGATTCCACATTCGCCTGTTCAGTGATTCGCTAACCATGGCGTATGTACAAAGGAACGTATGGCCACTGGACAATCGTCGGACCTGGAGGCTGTTGTTGGGTGCTGTGCTACCTGGAGTATAGGTGCTCCATCTATTATTTCTTCCTGTAGACCTCTGGTCTTAATAAATTCTGTGTGTGTGTGTTATTTTCTTCTTTATGCCTCAAATCAGGTATTTCTTCCTTAATTATGTATTTTATATTCCATAAGCTCAATTAAAGTTATTTCTGATCTTAACTATTTTTATTATTCTGTTCATATGATTGCAAAACAATATCATAATGATACTCATTTATCTTCAAAATAATCAACAACCTAAGAATAATTCTATTACTTTAATTCCATAATTAGAAGAAAATCTTTTTTGTGTATATATGACATAATAAAAATATGATTTTTATTATTCATTAATATAATTATAATTTAAATAATCATAGAATTAACACAGAGTTAATTTTTTAAAATCATTAACAAAAGGAGTACAACCCAAGATGTTTTTTGTATATACTTAGATTATTTTTATTAAATTGTATGTATGCAAACTGTTTTGTTCTTAAAATATAATCATTAAAATAAATACAATTTTGGATATAAAAGTTATCATTTCACTTCAATCCACGACTGCATGAATGAATTGGTAACGTACCTAAAATACATCTTTTTTTACGACATATATATATATATCCTGGTTGAACCATTATGGTTTCCATTAACACAAGTCAAACAAATTTGACTCCATTTTACACTAAAAAAATTATTATTAAAAGTGTTATCAACAAAAAAAAATTACTTTCAAAAAAATTTAAATTTTCTTTTTTATTAACTTTAAATGTTTGATAAAAAGATAACATGGTTCTGTCTTTGCTCTTTTTCTTATCCTAATATCTTCAATTCTTCCTATGTTCTGCTACTAAGACGCGTGTAACTGCCGAGGCTACAGCGTCAACTTGTTATAACCCTATGTTGTTACTTAAAATAAACCTTTTTGATACCTTAAAAGTAATATTTTTATAATTTATTTTAATTATCATTACTCATTCTCTATTACAAATATCTTTCATATAAATTATATTTAATTCGACTATATATATTTATTTAAACGAATCTCCTTTTAAAGAATAACATATATAACTTCTTAAAAAGATTAAATGACAGATAGGTATAAAAAAAAAGAACCAAACGACACCCAGCATTGACACAATCTTCTACCATTGCAATCAGAGGAATCAATAAAGTCATTGAGTCAAAAGATGAGGTGAAGAGACTAAGTAGTCGTCTGAAACATTCAATTTAGAGGATGGATTGGCAGCGAGTTACTCTTTAATAGGTTGGGTGTTTGCAATGACACGTGGTGAATCAAGAAATTAGTGTCATAGGTACGGTAGCAACTGCCTTTCAATCATGTCCATGGGCGGAGCACATTCCTCCGCTTGTGATATAGATCCCTACCCTGTAATTAGGCTTAGACAGAATCAAACAGTTTGACCTCTGACCTATACTCAATCTAACTGACATTTGGAAGGTCGGGAATCTCTCAGTTATATTTCAATTTGAAACGGTTTACTGCCTTCACTTACTCTTCTAAATCTACCTTTCTTTCATAACTCCCCGTTGTGAACACAACCTACCAATTTGGAAACAGTAATAGTTATAATTAGACATAAACTAATCACTTCAAAATCCCCCTCAAACCAATCGTCTAATTGTTGCAATATATACTTCATCAAAATGAAATGAAATATTTCTAGACTCATCAGTTTTGATGATGAAGAATTGATAGTACCTTTTACACCGAAAGAGATTAAACAGCTCGAGTACTACCGGATTTTTCTTGAGGTACGTATCTAACAGGTAATTTTACTTAATATAAAAATTGTAGAGTACTTGGTGTCTCTGCTTACTCATCCATCAAATTCTTGCGAGATATAAGAGATAAATTGTTTAGATGTGGCAGTTTAATATGGACCAGCATTCTGTGTAATCTCTGTGTAATAAATGATTAAGTTACTGACATTAATACTTACCAGCCAAAGATGAAGACCGATTAAAGGATACTGGTATTTAATATAATAAATTTTGGATGGAAAATTTCATCTGCATTACGATTTCATAACAAATATATAACAATGGTATTTATTATTTTATTAAAATTTAAAAAAAAAGGTTATTGAATAAATTATTCAAATATTTATAAATATATGTAGATAGAACGATTTGTGTTCCAGATAAAGGTTAGAAGAGATGACTGAATGCAAATATCTTGTTTGTGGGTTCGGATTCAGAATTAGACTATCACTAGCCGAATGACCCGGGTAACGCCCGTGTTTTAATTTAGACACGTGGACCTGTTGGATCATTAACGCCAGTGTTTTACCCGATTGAATGTTTTTATTCAAATACTATTTGTTACAATTATAAATTGGCGCCTTAAATAAATGCATATAGTAGTTAATAACTATATAGCCTATGTGCTTTATCTGTCTATGTACTGTTGGCTTCCGTAGGCGTCTCTCACTGGGAAAAAGAAAGAGAGGATTCCATTTAGTTATTAACTAATATATGCATTTATTTAAGGAGCGACCCGCTCCAACACAATAGTTACAAAAACCAAAAAGCGAGTGGGGGGGGGGGGGGGGGGGGCAAAGTGTCTCGCGCAGTGGCGGCGCCATCGTAGCGAACCAATAGGAGAGCGCCATTCCAAAAAAAAAAAAAGCAAACGGTGACAGAGATGAAGAATGCATGACGCTCGTAACTGTATATAGAATATGTAAAAGAAACATTTGTGCTTTAACGATTTCATTTTATATCTATAGATGTCGCGTTATATCGCCTTATAATTTCCACCCAACTAGCCTTGTCCTTATGGTTTGTAGAAAGGCATTGCTCGACAGTTATCCATAGTTTGTTTAAATTCCATTTCTAAGATTGTTGCTTGATACCCCGATGAAATTCAGAATAATAGCTTACGTTTTTGTAATTCGATTGATGCCCCAGCTTTGTTTTAATGGGAGAGAAGATTCAAAAGAAGCAAATTCAAATATCAATGATGTTCTTGTTTGATAATATTTGCCCATATATAAATATATTTTGATAATCAATATATTGTTTGAATATATCTATTTTATACTCAATATTCGCCATAGTTGCATAACGAAAAGCATAATTAGAGATCTAATACTGTATTGGTTATAGTGTAGCATATAAAAGCAGAATGATCCAATACAGTATTAGAGCTCTAAAAAGCGGTCTGGTAGATTAAATTGTCGAAACCTCTGGGAGTATTCACCACTGATGAGCCAAGTCTTCCCAATATTTTTATCGGATTAATAGCAGTAGAAGTTTGTCTTACATAAAAAAAAAAAAAAAAAATTCGTATCTTAATGTTTTCACTTCTTAATTTATTATTTTATCAACATTTCAATAATGAGATGTTATTGAATTAATATAATATTCAGATATAACTGGCAAATGAAACATTTAAACATCCTATAAACTTACATTTTAATGGCTCAGAAATGAACTGAATGTCTCTTTAACAGCAACTCAGAGGAACTATGCAAAATAACTAGATAACTTCAACTAGGTTACCACGTGATTTTAGCCACGTATCACTTGTTTCGGTTTGCAATGTAGTTCACTAAAGACAGGTTAGTGCCCTTATAAATATAATCATAATTGTGAAAAGGAGCATTTCCTGATTGTGCAACTAAAGGTTGCTGATGGCCCGCGTCATCTATCGGAATAAATATCAACTATTCTTTGATTTTTAATTATTGCAGAATCGTTCAAATAATATTTCTCGATTAATCAAGAAGAGCTAACCATGTACGCGTTTCGGGCTGTTGACTGATTAATCAAGAAACGGTATTTGGCCAATTCTAGAATAAATAAAAATCAACGATTAGTTGATATTTATTCTGGTAGATGGCGCAAGCTTTTCTCTTAATGTATCTACCTGAATCAAGTACAAATTCACTTTTGTACTATTTTTTACATAATCATAATTATTTTACATATAAAAGGCGGACGAGTGGGTAACACCCTCGATTCCCGACAGTCATGAACCGGGATTGAATCCTGCGTTAACATTTTGTTTAATATGTGAATAACTCACATATTATTCACTGTTTCAATTATCATAAACTAGGTTGCTCTTGTTGAACGGTACCTAATAAAGTGATTTTGAAACCGGAATATAAAAGGCGTGAATTCATAGAAATATTTTTCTTCCTAAAGACGTGCAAATTGGTCATGTTTGAATGATGTGAAGTTTAATTCAAGACATTAATCATAAGAGGACTTAACGCCGGTCCAATCATTGATCACTGTCTTGTTCGCTACAAAGCTTGGCTTGATTAATCGAGGGTAGCCGACGACCCAAGATGTCCCTGAAGAAAGCTGTCAGCCCCACCAGACTGACGGCTAACTTGAAGACGTCCAATTTGAGGCACGTCGTCAACTTGAGGAAATGGTCGTACAATTTGGACCCATTGTGATCAAGTGTCAACTTGATGTGTTGATATAGTTTCAGCATTTCGGATTGTGAGTGTCAAATTGATGTCTTCCGTCTTCAGTCATTGTATTGAAGTGTCATCTTAAAAATTTTTAGTTCGCCTTTGTTCCGTAGCCATTTGGCACTGAACTTGAAGTGCACGTGCAGATTCTTTTTTAGGCAATCATTTTGAGATGAATGTCAACTTGAAACGCGCTGGCATAATTTTGTTCTCATTGAAATTGAGTCTAAATTTAAATCCAGGTGCTGTTTATGAAAGAAGCTGTCGCTTCTCTGGGTCAATTTAAATTCCTTGTGAAATTTCATTTTCAAACATTCGGACTGAATGGTGATTTGAGTGTGGATACAGTTTTGCCCTGAATATATTGAAACTAGTATAAACTTGAAGTACTAGTGTATGAAAAAGTGAAAGTTTTATAAGTTTATGATTTTGCTTTGTTTTAAAAATGAATCTATGTTGGTTCCATATGCTTAAATTGAATATTACACCTTAGTTATATATATTTTATTGCTCAAAAAGGAACACAACAAAACAAAAAAGAAACTACAATTAAAAATGATATGATAACTAAGAAAAAATATATATTATTACAAAATTGATGATGATAAAAATTGAATATGTCTGCCAGAAAAATGCTTCTATTAATAAGAATAAGAATAATTACAAAATTAACATAAAAACTTCAAACAACTAGTGCATAATCTGTAGCTATTTAGAATGGGTCCTGACCGAATTTCCAGAATGGTTTTGTTCTGCGGTTGTTTATTCTGGGTGTCAAAATGAAGTGCTTGTGCAGATGTATTTACGAAGCCAGAACAGAGAGAGAGAGATTCAAGGGTAATTTGAGGTATGATTATTGATATATATTGATTATAGTAGAACGAAAATTGCAATTATACCGTAAATTTATTTTAAGGATTAAAAGCGATTATTTCTATCCTTAGGGATGAAGTATGATAGGATGAATTGTGAAGAGTAATGATAAACGTAAAAATAAAATGTCCAGGGATGGGAATCGAACCCACAGTGTTCGCTTACCGGGCAGATGCCATGTCGGCTCGATTCCCATCCCTGGACACTTTTATTTTTCCGTTTATCATTACTCTTCACAACTCATCCTATCATACTTCATTCCTAAGGTTAGAAATAATCGCTATTTCTCCTTTAAAAAATTTCGATTTTTCGTTCAAAAGAAACAATCGCGGTATAATTGCAATTTTCGTTCTACAATTATAAGCCGCATTTTATTGTATTACTGACTATACTATTGAATATGATAAAATTATCTCAATACAAATGTGATTTTTCTTTAGCTTAAAGGTTGAATTTGTGAAGTAGTAGTGCATAAACTGTAGCTATTTGGAATGGATGCTGACTGAATTTCCTGAATGGTTTTGTTCTGCGGTTGTTGATTCTGGGTGTCAAACTGAAGTGCTTGTGCAGGTTTATTTACGAAGCCAGAACAGAGAGAGAGATTCAAGGGTAATTTGAGGTATGAGTTAAGCTAATATGTTAAGCAAATGTGTACGGAATTTATCAAGATAAAAGGATTCTTTAACAAATCTAAATGATATACATGACCCACATACATATATAATCCCATAAAATAAGTTACACTTCTCTCCTCAAAATAGATGTAAACTAATGCGTCATCATTCACTGGTATTGTGACTTTGTCAACGACCCTAATCTGTTAGTTTTCAGAAACGGTTAGACGCATAGTGTAACGTCATCGTATTTGTTGGTTGACGTTAATCAGCAAGAAGTACTTGAAAGTTTAAAAAGAAAAGTATTTATTTCTTTTAGGCTAACATCGGATATAATATATTAATTATTAGACAAAAGTTTCCATGTGGATATATATTACAATAAGTCAAAAGGCAACTGCACAGAGTACCTTCAGTGATGATAATGTGCTCACTGATAATTCTATATACAGTTACGAGCGTCATGCGTTCTTAATTCTTCAGTTTTCATCTCTGTCGCCGTTTGCTTTTTTTTTTTTGGAATGGCGCTCTCCTATTGGTTGGCTACGATCACGCCACCTTTGCCCCCCCCCCCTCCCCCATCATGACAGAGAAGATTAGCATGGTCCCTGTGAAACCAGTTCAGCGGTACAACTACTACAATAGGAAGGATACAGAGAAGATTAGCATGGGCCCTGTGATACCAGTTCGACGGTACAACTACTACAGTAGGAAGGATACAGAGAAGATTAGCATGGCCTCTGTGATACCAGCTCGGCGGTACAACTACTACAATAGGAAGGATACAGAGAAGATTAGCATGGTCCCCGTGATACCAGCTCGGCGGTACAACTACTACAATAGGAAGGATACGGAGAAGATTAGCATGGCTCCTGTGATACCAGTTCGGTGGTACAAATACTACATTAGGAAGGATACAGAGAAGATTAGCATGGTCCCTGTGATACCAGTTCAGCGGTTCAACTACTACAATAGAAACGATACAGAGAAGATTAGCATGGACCCTGTGATACCAGTTCAGCGGTACAACTACTACAATAGGAAGTATACTGAGAAGATTGGCATGGCCCCTGTGATACCAGCTCGGCGGTACAACTACTACAATAGGAAGGATACAGAGAAGATTAGCATGGCCCCTGAAATACCAGTTCGGCGGTACAACTACTACAATAGGAACGATACAGAGAAGATTAGCATGGCCCCTGTGATACCAGTTCGGCGGTACAACACCTACATTAGGAAGGATACAGAGAAGATTAGCATGGCCCTTGTGATACCAGTTCGGCGGTACAACTACTACAATAGGAACGATACAGAGAAGTTTAGCATGGCCCTTGCGGAAGGATAACACGAAAATGGTTGCTGTTTCTGAATTTTGCTTTGAATAAGATCGATTAAACGGCCGTTTAAACCACAAATTCAAATGGAGGTGTGAAACTGTGTCAAAGACCTTTCTTTGACATCCACATAGAAGACATAATTGTCTCTCTTTTAGGGTTAACGTCATTTAAATCGATGAAGTAAGTTTGTTTAATCCTCCTAGTATATATTACACTATTTGTTATTAATGTGCCAAGCAATAATAATACACCAATACCTCGCTTTGCTTCGTTTCGTTTTGCGTTTTTTTCGAAGTTGCGTCGCTGCTTAATTTTTACTGATTTTCACTGTGCGTCATTAGATTTTCGAAGTTGCGTTGTTTTGGATTGAGTCTTTAAATTTTTTTTTTGAATTTTTTTTCCCTAAAATAAGGCAACACCTTTGTTTTTGATTGCGCCTTCACATATTTTCACTTTGCGTCGTTTCAATTTGCGTCGTGTTTTTTTTTTTTTTTGGAACGTAACTCCGACGCAAAGCGAGGTATGGGTATATTGCATTTGCTCGATCCTTTCTTCACTAATCTCGAGAATTATTTATCGTTAATTTGGCACACTATTTGACCATATCCACATATCTATTCAAATATATTCTAAACAAACATACATATTAAAAACAAAGAAGGCATATTCTGACCACTCACACAAGCTTTTTTAGATGGCAGAGCGCCATCTAGTTGAACAGAAATAAACTAAACGTTATGTACCTATGTTTAAAAAAATAGTTCAAAATGAAATTGTACTGGGATCATGTAGATAAATCAAGATAAAGGTATCTCCTGATCCAAAAAACAAAGGTCTCTGATGGCTAGCGCCATCTTTCGGAATAAATATCAATATTCCGAGAAATGATGCAAGCCATCAGAAACTTTTAGTTTGCATGAACAGGAGATTACTTTCTATTAAATGTATAAGTTAGAAGAGAAAATTGCTATAAGGATTAAAATAAGAATAAATAGTTGCAATGCGTTTCTTTATTCGTGCAAAGTGCAAACTTTCGGATCTTTATATTCCTTCTACAGGAATGGATATAAGTTAACGGCGGTAAATCTACGAAATGAATCAGTTCCCAGAGGAGTTGAAAGCTGGGTGCAGGTGTTGTGGGTGGAAAACGTGCTAATTGACGGCTGGCCCGGGTTTGTTTGTGAATTAAGGTAAATTAGGGGATATTAGATACCAGTAATGGCAGAGCGGCCGCAACTTGTGATCAGGGGGCGCAGGCAGGGGCTATATCACCGCATTCTTCTGTGGGGGTTCTTTCTCACCCCTTATGTGTCTGTTCCTTCATCATCCCGTCTAGAGATTAGTATGAATGATAAAACAAAAGATGAGCAACGAGGGAAGTTTACAGAAAAGAAAAATATAAATATAAAAAATTGATACCATGTTAATAAAATAATAAATACTTTGCTACATAGCTTCTTCCCTATGGGAGCTGTGACCCACAGCTAGCAATTATTGTAGTTACTGACATGGATCTGACGTGCTTCTGCCAAGGATTCCATCAAAGTCTTGGAACTTTGTCCCTAGTATCTTTGCGTCCTTTTTCTTGCAGCGTGAAGGCTTTGGGCCTAACGACATCATCCCGTATTAGACCAATTCAAAATATTTTATTGATAAAATAGTACAAATATGATATTGTACTGAGATATGAATAAATTATGAAAAAGGAATCTCCTTATCGTTAATCCGTATCGATTCTCCGTATCGATTGGATTTCCCTGTCACTTGATTAACAAATGACACTATACAAATCTTCTTCTTCTTTCTTATCTCCATATTGGGTGAAGTAGAATGCGTCTGCCTTTGTCATTAAGACTGGGAGCACTACTCAGTGGCAGGCCGACCACTATACAAGTGAACTACTTTTAACATTTTCCCACCAATTTTAACAAAGAAATTGTCAAAATTTAATTTTCCTCAACTATTTACACTTAATACGCAATGTTTACATCATTTAGGAGCTATATCTATCAGGCAATTCACTTTCTCTCCCATACCTGCTTTTATAAATCCCGGGAAAAGTCTCTTATAGCGCAAGCCATCAGCAACATTCAGTTGCACGATAAAGAGATGCCTTTTTAATAATATTTTAACCGATTGTTGCCAAAATTCAATCAGAAATTGAAGGTAAATGGTATTATTTAGAATTTGGTGATACTAACGACTATAACCCGGTTTCGATTCCTGTATTGGGCACTTTTAACTGATAAAAAAAATGCTACAATGGTCACCGATTCTTGCAAAAGTCCCATCCAACCAGCATGTGCAAGTAACCAAACGGGGCTTTGGAATATTGTAAAGCGCAAAGTTGAACTGCTTTGACAGGTGTAGACATGTGGTGCACTTACAGTAAAAGCAGTCGTCTACTTCTACCCACCATGATTATCATGGCCTGTACAACGTGTACTAGGGATAAGCAAAAAAAATAAAATAATTAGGTGATAAAATATAAAAAGCCGTTCTCAGGGAGGGAGGCTCCTCCATCTTGTCCTCCTCCAGACAAGGACAGGATCACTCAGTTCAATGTTGAGATCATACTTATAGAGACATGTTTTGGTGGACCCCAGGATGGCGCTGTTATCCAGGCCTTGCCCGAAGACCCCGACACCCAATAGATCATTTGAGTCTTTGAAGTCACAGATGCAACTTAATGTGAGAATGTAGCCAACTCTTGTTCACCTCTTAATCTGCATAAGAATCTTTTTAATTTATCCCAATTTACACGTGGTGGTGGTGTCTTGTTCAGTCTCCATAGAAAGGGGGGTGCCATTGCCCCGTTAGTCAGCCACATTTCAGAGTTCCCTGTTCACGGTTACCGTAGCGGCTCACGACACCGTACTACAGGACAGTCCCTAACTTATGTAAAACAGTGGTGGAGGTGCTTTTTCCACCATGGAAAAGAGGGGGGGGGGGGTGACATTGCCCCGTTAGTCAGCCACATTTCAGAGTTCCCTGTTCACGGTTACCGTAGCGGCTCACGACACCGTACTACAGGACAGTCCCTAACTTATGTAAAACAGTGGTGGAGGTGCTTTTTCCACCATGGAAAAGAGGGGGGGGAGTGACATTGCCCCGTTAGTCAGCCACATTTCAGAGTTCCCTGTTCACGGTTACCGTAGCGGCTCACGACACCGTACTGCAGGGCAGTCCCTTACTTATGGATCACAGTGGTGGTGGTGTCTTGTCCACTCCATGGAAAGGGTGGTGCCATTGCCCCGTTAGTCAGCCACATTTCAGATTTCCCTGATCACGGTTACCGTAGGGGCTCACGACACCGTACTACAGGGCAGTCCCTAACTTATGTATCACAGTGGTGGTGTCTTGTCCACTCCATGGAAAGGTGGGGGAGGTGCCATTGCCCCGTTAGTCAGCCACATTTCAAAGTTCCCTGTTCACGGTTAACGTAGCGGCTCGGGGCTCACGACACCGTACTACAGGGCAGTCCCTTACTTATGTATCACAGTGGTGGTAGTGTCTTGTCCACTCCTTGGAAAGGTGGGGGAGGTACCATTGCCCCGTTAGTCAGCCACATTTCAGAGTTCCCATTTCACGGTTACTGTAGCGGCTCACGACACCATACTTCAGGGCAGTCCCTTACTTGTGCTACTTCTCCCCGCGTAGAGGAGGACTTCTGGGCGGGAATACAAGTGATGTAGATCATAATAACCATGATGGGTTTTTAGCTACTGATTTTTACTGAAAGTAAAAGTAAAGCATTTGTTGCTAATATTATCGATAGATGGCAATAGAATTTATAAATTTAATTGACTAATATAAATTTGTTATGAAACTATATTTGATGAAGAGCTTTGCGAAATGCAATACCTTATGCAAACTTTACCCAATGCAATAACTCTAAAAGATAAATTCAAGGACAAAACTTAAGGAAGTTGAACCTTTTAGCATGTATATCTGGATTCAGACAATATAACTCTGAAAGATATACTCATGGACAAAACTTAAGAAAGTTCTACCTTATAGCATATATATCGAAATTCAGCCAATAACTCTGAAAAATACACTCATGGACAAAACTTAAGGTAGTTGTACCTTTTAGCATGTATATCGGGATTCAGACAATAACTCTGAAAGATACTCGTGGACCAAACTTAAGGGAGTTGTACCTTTTAGCATATATATCGGGATTCAGACATTACTCTGAAAGATACACTCATGGATAAAACTTAAGGAAATTGTACCTTTTAGCATGTATATCGGGATTCAGACAATAACTCTGAAAGATACACTCATGGACAAAACTTAAGGGAGTTGTACCTTTTAGCATATATATCGGGATTCAGACATTACTCTGAAAGATACACTCATGGATAAAACTTAAGGATGTTGTACCTTTTAGCATGTATGCCGGGATTCAGACAATATTTAGATAGTAAAGATAGAAAAGATGGCAAAAAGAGAATTGGTTTATGGGTTAAAAATGTCTTCAACGGACACAAGACGGTGTGATTATTGCTGTGAGGCCAAGTCTACTATGGCATCTTACAGACCGATTAAAATATAGTAAAGACCATTAGAATTGGTACTTACTGAAACTTGTGGTCCCAGACCTGTTAAACCCAACAGAGGAAGTACTTAATTTTTCACATTTATTGATGACTTTTCAAGGAGAATTACATTGCACTGCTTTTAGAATATAAACACAGCCTTGAGACATTATAGAATCCAATAGTTAATAATGTCCTCAAATTCAATTTTATGTATGCAAATTAGCCATAGTCTCTAAACCCAATTGTACAATATAAATCTTTAATATGTAAATTTTAAATCAGTCAACATGTATGTAAATTTACAGTTTAGTACCGCCTTTGCCGGTCCCAAGCCCGGATGAAAAAGGAGGAGGGGGAGCAGTAAGTAACAAGCTCACTAAAAAACCTGGGCTCAGCTGGCTCGGCTGATAGTACCCTGTAAGAGCTTTTATCCAGGGATACAGGATAAGCAGCGTTTGTACTCCATATTAGGAGCAGCTGCACATGGCGTTTGTTCCTTATGTCAGAAGTGGCCATTTCTTTTGGAGCTAAGTCGGCCTGCCACTGAGTAGTGCTCTCAGTCTTAATGAATAAGGCAGACGCTTTCTACTTCACTTAGATAAGAAAAAAGACAGTTTAGTTAATTTTCATAGTTACTCTCTCTATAATCAAAAGTCTAAATCTTGATAAAAAATCATGTATTCCAAATTCACATGGTAAAATGCTTCTTTGTAATAATTAATTGAACATTGAAGTCACCACAGACACTTTACATTGTATCCCGCTAAGACAGAAAGAAAAAAAGATCACAGGTTCGAATTATTAAGAATGGTTGACGGGCTTGAATATTGCAAGCATGATTCAACACCAGACTAGATTAACCTGGCATTAAACATGAACTGAACAACCCTTTTTCTCTTTATATAAACAGCATTGCAGAAAGAACTATAAGTCTATAGATATTGTAACATAGTATTTATTAATTTTATTTATTTTTTATTAACAGAGTGGTCATTTTTATGTTTATATCTTGCGACTCTGTAAATTTCCCTCTTTTGCTTATCTTTTGTTTACAATTCATAGTTTGTCCTTCCCTGAAATAAATTTTTGTTTCCTCCTGAAGTTTTTATCTTCCCTAATTTTCCACGTGGCAATATATACATACAGATATTTTCAAAAAATTGCATCGAGCAATTCTCTTCTGCAAAACATGGTTTCTTATCAAAGCTTATATTATCAAATTATATTTATAAATTAAAATACCATCGATCAATAACATTTTGGATATACACGACAAAAATAGTTTAAAAATTCTTATAACAAAAGGGCGCCCCAAAATATAAGTGTAAAGTCAAACTATATTTTAGAATATTAATAAGCAATTGTGATGGCGAAAACCACCGGGGCCAATGGAAGAATGGTCTAAATCGTTGGTTTTCGACCGCTACGACCCTGGATCGAATCCCGCATTGGGCACTTTTTTTCTGATAAAAAAAATGCTCCAATGGTCCCCGATTCTTGTAAAATTCCTACCACACCAGCGAGTGCAAGTAACCAAACGTGGCTCTGACAGATTTGTAAGTGCAAAGTCGAACTGTTTTTTACATGTGTAGTTATGAGGTGCATTTACAGTAAATGCAGTCGCCAACTTCTACCCACCATGATTATCATGGCCTATACCACGTGTACTAGGGACAATAAAAAATAAATAGAGACATAAGGATACACTTAGAGTATCTCTAACACCAATTTGATTTCCCCAGGAATGTTTGATAGAATGGACACACCGTGAGGGAGGCTGTGTCACGATAGCCACCGAGCGGGGAGTGGCTGTGGAATCATATGATAAATTAAAAACGAAGGAATTCCTGAGGCCAAGCCTTGCGGATCTAATTTCTTTGGAAACGTAATTAGAAATGCTTTAGCTGGGGATTGCTTCATTACACCCGGATTGTTGCTATATGGTAGAACCCGGCATGATCATAGCGGTAGTACTTACACGTAGGTCATTTCAACTGCCACTAAACTGCACGATTAAAACGATAGATATACTAGAATGATCAACAAGTGTAAATCATAAATAAAATTTTGATCAAAATGCAATCCGAAGTAAAAATTGAAATAACTTCCTATTTTGAAATATTATATAGAGTGGAACGTGGAACTTTCCTTTATAACTTACTATACACTCAAGGACAAAACTTAAGGAAATTGTACCTTTTAGCATGTATATCGGGATTCAGACAATAACTCTGAAAGATACACTTATGGACAAAACTTAAGGAAGTTGTACCTTTTAGCATGTATATCAGGATTCAGACAATAACTCTGAAAGATACACTTATGGACAAAACTTAAGGAAGTTGTACCTTTTAGCATGTATATCGGGATTCAGATAATAACTCTGAAGATACACCTATGGACAAAACTTAAGGAAGTTGTACCTTTTAGCATGTATATAGGGATTCAGACAATAACTCTGATAGATACAGTCATGGACAAAACTTAAGGAAGTTTTACCTTTCAGCATGTATATCGGGATTCAGACAAGAATTCTGAAAGATATTTGATACACAAGGATCTTTATTAAAGAAACACGAAATAACCAATTTGCGAACAAATTTTCTTCTATCTCCTTAAACAAAAACAGAATAAAACGATTCAAAGATTTTGCACTTCGATAAGTTTTATCCACGAGAAGAATGCATGAGTATACTTGTGTATATTTTAAGTATCAAAGGAAAGTATCACGTTCCTATCTACATAATATTTTAAAATAAGATGTTATTTCAATTTTTACTTCGGATAAAATTTTCATTTTTTTAATGATTTGCACTTGATGATAATTCTAGTAAATCTACCGTTTTTCAATTTTTCACAGCTTCTATACATTAATATTGTTGCATCATGATTAATGCGCCTATTTTAAAAATTATTTATAATATTATTTTTAATATATTTAAAATTTAAATTATAAATTTATTTATTTTTATAAAACAGATTATTAATATAAAATATTATGTACTATAAAACATTTGTATTTTGATACACTAAATACCCTACATGCTTTAAACTTTGATGTGGTAAATAAAGGGAGATTCTAGGTGCTACCTAAATTTATAGTTGTCTTATTATTGACTGGTTTAACCTTGTAAGATGGTTGAGACACGTTCTGGAAAGATGCAAGACACGTCTGAGGAGAGACTCAAGACTGAAGAATCTGCCAAACCGCAGTCCAGTGGAACAATTGGTAGAGATGCAAGTGCCGACCCAGTTGTTTTGAACCCCAACATAGACATCCCCAAATATGATGGAACAGAAGACCCTCGCCCATGGATTGAGTCCCTTGAAGAAATTGGCTTCCTGTACCACTGGGCAGAATATATTATTTCTCGCTATGCAGCCATGAACATGATTGGTAGCGCCAAAACCTGGCTGGACCTACACAAGATAAGCTTTACCAGCTGGGAACATTTCAAGAGCCGCCTAATTCAGGATTTTGGCTCAGACGCCAACAAAGAAGAATTGAAGATGAGGCTTAACAGAATGCAGCAGTGGAATGAACCTGCAATCAGGTTTGCAGAGGATATCCTGGTTCTGTGCAACAAGGTCGACCCCCAAATGGAAGAAGAGAATAAAATAAATTGGGTTATTGGAGGGTTAAAGAAAGAATACTCTTTTGCCCTCTACTTAAACCCTCCTAAGAATACCAACGAACTCCTAAGATTGTGTGAAAAGATGGATTTGTTTGAAAATAATTATCAAGAACGTATAGAAAAATCAAAGGTTCTATATAATGGACCACGCTCTCCTCGTTCCCACCATCAAGAGCAATGGAAGAACGCTCCGTCGTTCAGAAGACCAGACCAGAACACCTCCAAGCCCCAGGCCCCCGATCCGAGGTACTACCAGAACACCCCCAAGCCCCAGGCCCCCGCTCCGAGGTACTACCAGAACAAGCCGCTGCCCCAGGTATCTGCCCCTAGACGATTTTACACTCCCATTCCTGAGCCAAAACCGGTCTACCCAAGGAAAACCTACAATAAGAGTCCAGATTCAAACAGGAATAGGACAGAAGACGGGAGACCAATATGTTTCAAGTGTAACAAGCCAGGACATGTAGCGCGGTATTGCAGAGTCAAGTTTGTGAGGATCGTAGAAGAGGACCCTTCAGTTTCCCAAGACAAGAGCCAAGAAAATCTTCAAATGGACGAAAGGAAAGATTATACACGGCCTCGCCTCTATGCGGATGTTTGTAATGACACACAAATCAATATTCCTACACGGAATAGATATTCGGTGTTGGAAGATTTAAACTAAGTGTCGCGCCTGATTCCTTCAATCAAAGCAAGTCGACCATAAATGGAATTAGAAAGTTGGACCCTAGGTACAAAATTAATATTAATGTGGACAAGATAGGGTTATGCGAAGCTTTGATTGATACAGGCGCCGATCTTTCAGTGGTCGACCTAAGAACAGCACTTTTTGCTGGCCGTGAAATAAATAGTCTCACTAAAACGTGTTCAGGACCCGATGGAAAAAAATTAGATATGGTAGGTAGCATTATTTTAGATTTAAAAATTGATGACACTGAATTATCCCACGAATTTGTAGTAATGGACGCGCATCTACGAACTCTTATTCTTGGACGAGATTTCCTTAAAAAAATGAATGCTAAAATTGATTGTAAACGAGAAACAATAAAATATAATTTGATGAGTAATCATGACGTAAGCAATTATGATCTAAAAAAAATAAAGAGCACTACAGATACCGTTATACCTAAACTATCTATTAAATTGATTAGGGCCTCAATAGAAGCAGAGGATGGCGAATATGTCATCGAAGAGAACAACAGAATGACTCAAACAAATGGTCTTCGATTGGCAAGAAGTTTGCTTACTGTCACGGATAAGAAAACCCATATCTGGATAACGAACCCTTATCCTCGACCTTTAAAAATCATGAAAGACCAAACATTGGCTTATGGAAGTCTTCCTGCAGGGGTAAATTTTATAGAGAATAAAGAGAAGCAGAATGAAAATGACGAAATACAATTTCAAATAAACAAAAATTTATCATTTAAAGAACAAGAGAGGTTAAAACAAATTTTGGCCAAGTATACTGATTTGTTCTCATCGAGGTTAGGTAGGACCAGTTTGGCAAAACATCAGATTCATACAGAAGACGCAAAACCAATAAAGCACAAGCCTTACCGGGTAAGCGCTAAGGAACGAACCATCATAAAGGATCAAATAGACGAGATGCTCGAAGAAGGAATAATTAGACAATCTTCAAGTCCCTGGTCCTTTCCCGTTATATTGGTGAAAAAACGAGATGGCAAATACAGATTTTGTGTGGACTACAGGAAATTAAATGAAGTAACAGTGAAGGATGTTTATCCAATCCCAAGAATTGATGATGTAATGGATACTCTCCAAGGATCCAAGTACTTCTCAGCAATAGATCTCAAATCGGGATATTGGCAAGTCGAAATTGAAGAGAGAGACAAAGAAAAGACGGCTTTCACTACTGCACATGGGTTATATGAATTCAACGTAATGCCCTTCGGTCTATGCAACGCCCCTGCTACTTTTGAGAGGAACATGGACAATGTCCTCGGAAATCTGAGATGGCAGATTTGCCTTTGCTACCTGGACGATGTAATTATATACAGCTCGGACTTTCCAACCCACATTAAAAGACTTGAAGCTGTCCTCAGATGCTTCAGCGAATCTAATTTAAAACTGAACGCCAAGAAATGCAGATTTGCTTTCGAGGAACTTGAGATCCTTGGACATATAACCAACCAAGAGGGTATAAAACCTGCCGAATATAATATCAAAGCCGTTAGAGATTTTCCTCAGCCCAAGAAGGCCAAAGAAGTGCAATCATTCCTAGGAATGTGCTCATATTATAGAAAATTTATTAAAGATTTCTCATTAATCGCTGACCCATTGACCAGTCTCATCAGAAAAAAATGTGCAATTTATCTGGACAGGAAAACAGGAAGAAGCGTTCCAAAACCTTAAAAAAGCTCTTATGAATCCGCCAATTTTAGGTCACTTTGATCCAAATGCAGCCACCTGCATTCACACAGATGCCTCTAACATCGGCTTAGGCGCAACACTAATTCAAAATATCGGTGGCGAAGAGAAGGTAATATCATATTTGAGCCGAACCCTAAGTAAACCTGAGCAAAATTATTCAACCACCGAAAAGGAATGTTTAGCTGTAGTGTGGTCGATATCAAAATTACGGCCCTATTTATATGGAAGGCACTTTAAAATCGTAACTGATCATCACGCACTATGCTGGCTTAAGAATTTAAAAGATCCGACCGGTCGATTAGCACGATGGGCACTGAAGATTCAGGAATATAATTTCGAAATTATACACAAATCGGGAAAAAAACATCTGGACGCTGATGGTCTATCTAGAGGACCCTTACCAGAAAACGAATGGGACGAGGATTATGAAAGACTATTTTTGAATCAAATAATAGACGAAAAGGATGATTTTATTGAGAATATTAAGGAGAACCTTAGTGGAAACAAGCGTTCAATTACACAGAACTTTAAAGAAGAAAATGGGTGTCTCTACAAGAAAAATCCAAATCCTGAAGGTAGAGAATGGTTGCTGGTAGTGCCAAAGAAGAGAAGGAAAGAAATCATGAGTGAATACCACAACCATATGCTGAATGGCCATCTGGGCGTCGCCCGAACCACATACCGATTGAAGAATAAATACTATTGGCCTTCCATGCTGAAAGATGTTTCCGAATTTGTAAAGACGTGCCATCTTTGCCAAAGTCGGAAAGGTTCAAATCAGTTGCCATCTGGACTTCTACAACCTATTCCCCCAGCTAACTACCCTTTTGAAAGAATCGGAATTGACTTTGTTGGCCCCTTGCCATCAACGAAAAGAAGAAGGAAATGGATCATTGTGTTGACGGATTATTATACAAAGTATGCTGAAACAAAGGCAGTACCAGAAGCGACAGTGAAAGAAGTCTCTACATTTTTAATCGAACATATATTTTTACGTCACGGGGCTCCAAGATTTCTTATCAGCGACAGAGGTTCACAATTCACTAGCAATTTGATGAAGGAGGTTATGAAAATGTGCAAAGTTAAACATTGCTTCACAACGAGCTACCACCCCCAGACTAACGGACTAACGGAACGGCTAAATAGAACTTTAATCAATATGATCAGCATGTATGTGAATACGGATCAAAAGAACTGGGACGAAATCCTTCCTTTTATCACCCACGCATATAATACCACAATTCAAGAAACCACAGGCTACTCTCCATTTTTCCTGTTGTTTGGGAGGGAACCCATGTCCCTCTTAGACGACGAGAATATCCCAACGGACAGTAACATGGACGATTACGACGAATATATAGAAAACTACTTAGATAAAATAGCAAGGACGAGACAGGTAGTCATTAACAACACAGAGAAGACTCAGGAAAGAATGAAAAGAAACTATGACAAAAAACACAACGAGAGAATCTATGAACCAGGACATTTAGTGGCAGTTTGGACACCAGTCAGGAAAATCGGAAAATGTGAAAAACTATTGAGAAAATATTTTGGGCCATATCGAATATTAAAGAAGCTGTCCAACGTAAATTACTTAATTGAGCCGAAAGATAATCCTGGCCAAGACCCATTGATTGTCCATGTCTCAAGACTCAAACCCTATTTTGAAAGAATTGATGAGGTCACTCACGAGGACGTGACGACCTCTGGAGAGGGGGAAGTGTTGCATCATGATTAATGCGCCTATTTTAAAAATTATTTATAATATTATTTTTAATATATTTAAAATTTAAATTATAAATTTATTTATTTTTATAAAACAGATTATTAATATAAAAAATTATGTACTATAAAACATTTGTATTTTGATACACTAAATACCCTACATGCTTTAAACTTTGATGTGGTAAATAAAGGGAGATTCTAGGTGCTACCTAAATTTATAGTTGTCTTATTATTGACTGGTTTAACCTTGTAAGATGGTTGAGACACGTTCTGGAAAGATGCAAGACACGTCTGAGGAGAGACTCAAGACTGAAGAATCTGCCAAACCGCAGCCCAGTGCAACAATATATGCAGTTGCAGTAACAAGCTCACTAAAAACTCTGGGTTCAGCTGGCCCAGCTGATAGTACCCTGTAAGGGCTCCTGATCCAGGGATACAGGATGAGCAACGTTTGTACTCCATGTTAGGAGCGGCTGCACATGGCGTCTGTTCCTCATGTCAGAAGCGGCCATTTCTTTTGGAGCTAAGTCGGTCTGCCACTGAATAGTGCTCCCAGTCTTAATGACAAAGGTAGACGCATTCTACTTCACCCAGTCGTGATCTCAAGCTTTATATCCCAATTTTAATTGAGTGAAGATAAGAAAGAAGAAAAAGATATATACAGTTAAACCTGTATATAGCGCCCCCTCTTGGGACTCACCAAAATGAGTGCTATAGAGAGGGGGTGCTATAGACAGGTACTATATATACGCATCGTACTACGTATTTAAAATCAGGCGTTATAGAGAGGGAGGCGCTATTTAGAAGGGGCGCTATAGACAGGTTTAACTGTATATGTAAATAAGAATGATCCCTTTGAATATGTTTTTATTCAATATGCATTCAGGTCCGGATTTCTGTTTGTCTGTAAAAATTATGATTACAGTAGACTCTCCTATAACGCGAGTTTTTACATGCGATTTCGTACAACGCGATGAAAAAAAAATGCGACAAATTTATTTATACAACGCGAATTTTCGTACAAAAACGCGTTATAAAATAAAATACATGATATTTGTCAATAACAATTTACCCTAACAACATTCGCGTTATACAAGTTTTATTTCGTACAACGCGAATTCCTATAACGCGATTTCATACAACACGGAACACATTAATCGCGTTATAGGAGAGTTTACTGTAATTGTGAATACTCTTTCAAACCATCTAGAGACTTCAAATTTCGTAAATTCAGTCATTCATGCTAACATTGCAGGTCTACATGATTTCAAACATCTGGATGGTCGTGGGGTGGTCGGGAATTTATTAATTTTCTTTAAAACGCAATCAATAGGCTCAACCGTTTCTTGCAATAAATATTAATATTATCAAAATAGAAATGAGATGGAAAAGTTTCTTGTATTTTTTTCTATTCAACCGAATTTTTAAGCATTTCGCTCCTTCTACAGCAATACAAATTAAAATGCATAAGAGTTAAATTGCTTTATATATACATATCTTTCTAAAAAAAGCCATTATTAAATCAATAGATAAACCCTGAACACCTTCTAATAAACTGTCCGTCAACTTCTGATCTAAGGGAAGAAAACCAACTTTACCTGACAAATACAAAACAAGTTGTTTACAATAAAGACGACAATACATTAAGTTTAATAGATTCTGCAAGCTGTATATTTTAAGTATTGACTATTGGCGATTAATTTACTTGGTCTACCCGTTGTTCTAACTGTTGTAGATGGCAATTTTGTGTACATATTTTGTTAGGTTTTTTATAAGTTGTTTTATTCATAGATTAATATATTTATATTTTGACCAGATGACCGGACGACTTTACATGTATATATTTGGTTTTTAATGATGTAAATGGGTTAGTCATGACAGGAAATTAAAAGTGTTGATTTTCTTAGAGGTGTTAGTGTTTACTCTGCTCGATTGTAGACTAGGAAAGAATTGGTTTCCTAACAGGTTATGGGCCCAGCAGCACGCTTCCACTGCGCCGTAGAAAGAATTTAGAGCTGAAGAAAGAAAATTAGAAGTTTATGTTAAGCTAAAGAAGAAACAGCTGAAGTTAAAGCTGAAGGGAAAGCCAAAGAAGAAAAGTTTGTTAGGCTAACTAAGATAGAGAATAGAATTTGATTATAAGAAATTTGAGTGATTTAAAGACTGAACTTTGTGCAACGAAGAAGAAAAGCTTTGAGTTATAATTTTTTGTCAGATTTGCATAACTAGAAATATCAATGGCTGACGAGTTGAGAATACCTAAATTTGATGGTAATAATTATTATTCCTGGGCTATAAGAACTAAATCTATTTTGATCCAGAAGGATATATGGGATGCGATTGAGCCTGGCTTTCCTAGTGAAACTTCAGAAAAACAGAAGCGGAAAGATAACTTGGCATTATCTATCATATTATTAGCGGTTGAGGATTCATTCCTAGATGACATCGGTGATTGTAAGCGAGCGATCGATGCATGGCAGATGCTGGAGGATATCCACACAAAGTATGGATTACTGCATATATTACAGCTACTGAGAGAATTTTTCAATATTGTCAAAAGAAATGACGAAGACATGAAGGAATATTTCGCGAGAATAATGGAATGTCATAGAAAATTAGCAAAGTGCCACCATGGATTTGGGGATGGCGAATTAGCTTTGATTATGCTATTGGGATTACCAAAAAGTTACGAGCCGCTTATTCTCAGTTTAGAACAGCAGGAAGAGAATCTATCTACTAGTGTGGTTAAATCTAAATTACTTTTAGAAGAAAAACGACAGAAACAGCGTCAAATTCCTCGGGAAGATCCTAATTGCGCTTTTGCGGTAAGAAGAAAAGAGGATACATGCAAATCACCATGTCAAGAGCAAAATAAATTTGAATATGATCAACCAAGGAATTATCATAATACGTGGACGGAAGGGAAAAGGGAAAATTATAATTATTCCAGGCAGATAAGATGTTTCAGTTGTGGCAGATTAGGACACATGGCTAGGAATTGCAGATTTGCCAACTCCTCAAGGAGAATTAGCGAAGGTATGCTGAAACAAAGTACGCTAGACCTAACTCATAAGGTCCTATTTGCAAACAACTTTAAAAACAAAAATTCGCAGAATATCTGGTTTCTGGACAGTGGAGCTACTGAACATATGACGTCGAACAGACTGAAATTGACGAACACAAAACGTATTTCAACTTCAGTAGAAATGGCTAACAATGAGAAAATAAAAGTATCAGAGATGGGTGATGTAACAATCAAACTCGGTCACGAATATGGTGGTGAGACCTTGTTCTTAGAAAACGTATTATACGTTCCTGAGTTAGACGGAAATATTTTGTCTGTTGGAAGGATTGAGGAAAGAGGAAACAAGGTATTATTCCAGAATGGCAAGGCCTCTGTTTTTGGAAGTGATGGCGGGTTAATTTTGAAATCTAATAGAAGAGGAAGAATCTATACAGTGGAAGAACTGAAGATGGCAAAAGTGAAGTCACCTAGTGCAGAAGGCTAGGACACGTTTACAAAAGGGATCTCCAAAATGTGAGTGACACAGCTGGGTGCGAAGTATGCCTTGAAGGTAAAATGAGAAGACTCCCATTTCCTTCCAAACCTGTCGAAGGTAAGAAGACTTCATCACCTTTGGAGCTCAATCAATCGGATGTAGTGGGTCCCATTAGCCCAATGTCGAAGGGAGGGAATAATTATTTTGTGACGTTCATAGATGATTTCACTCATTACACTAAAGTATATTTTATGAGGTCTAAATCAGAGGTACTAGAAAGATTTAAAGAATATAAGAACAGTGTTGAGAATTACCACAGCAGAAAAATCAAAGTACTAAGAAGTGATAATGGGACGGAATATGTTAATGGCGAATTTAATAAATTTCTTAATGAAAATGGCATCAAGCGACAGCTTACAGTTCCAAGAACACCTCAGCAAAATGGAACTGCAGAAAGAATGAATCAGACATTGCTAAACACAGCAAGGTGCATTTTGCTTGAATCAGGGATTCCCAAGTCATTCTGGGCAGATGCCGTAAATACAGCGTGTTACTTGAGAAACAAATGTTCTAGCAAGGCGATAAGTAACAAAATACCCGAAGAAATGTGGACCGAACGGCCAGTGAAGATTGAGCATATCCGAGTTTTCGGTTGTCAGACCTGGGCATACAACGACCAGCGTCGATCCAAATTTGATTCAAGAAGCCGAGAATGTGTTTTAATTGGTTATCCGGAAGGAGTCAAGGGATACAAGGTTTGGGACTTCAGAAACAATAAGGTCTTTGTAACCAGAAATGTCAGATTTAGAGAAGATGTTTTCCCAACTAAGAAAGTCGATAAGCAAATTTCACATGAAACTGATTTTTTCCAGGTTTTAAATAATAATTTTGAAGAAGACTATGAATCTGTAAATGAGGAAGATACGAAATTGGTGGAAAGGAATCAGAAAGACGAACTTAAGAAGGAAGACGAGGAAGGTCGAAATGAAGCTGCGATCCCAAGAGGATATTCAGGGACTGATGAAGAAGCAATATCGGTAGAGAGAAATCTGAATAACTTAGAACGAAAAGAGGATGAAGAGCAGGCATGTGAAGACGAAGAACTGAGGAGAGAAGACGAAGAGGAAGGCCAGAATGAAACTATAATCCCAAGAAGATCTTCAAGAATTGCGGCTTGGCGGAGGGAGTATTGCAGATATTCTAACTGGGGGAATTGGAAGAGTTAAACTAACCAGGATCTTGACCACTCTAGGCCTCCGATGAGGGTATGAAAACAACTTTAAAATGGGGGGAAATTGTTAGGTTTTTATAAGTTGTTTTATTCATAGATTAATATATTTATATTTTGACCAGATGACCGGACGACTTTACATGTATATATTTGGTTTTTAATGATGTAAATGGGTTAGTCATGAAAGGAAATTAAAAGTGTTGATTTTCTTAGAGGTGTTAGTGTTTACTCTGCTCGATTGTAGACTAGGAAAGAATTGGTTTCCTAACATATTTCATACGGTGTATATATTTCAAGCTACTATTTCTAAATACTATATGCAAATTTTGACATCGAATGTGTATTTCGCGTGCTTCCCAATGTTTAACTATGTTAATTTGATTTTAATTTGTATATAAATTCAGATTTACTAGCAATTATCCTAATTGTGGATATGGCGTGTCTTTGCAACTGTTAAATAAATAAATGGCCACTCATGTAAGTATTTACTGTAATTTCTAATAAAATTATCATTCTTCTGTATTAAAAAAAATCATTAGATATTAAAAGTTCTTAGTTTTTGTTTAAATCATTTTAAATTTATTTTCAAATGTTTTTAATAGATACATATGTTTTTTATATTTATCTCTTAATGAATTATTGATGGTTTATTTTTATTTACTTATTACAAATATTTTAGAATATAGGGTAGACTTATTTATTTTTTTCTCCTTTAATATTTTATGATATTTAACATATTCTGATTGTAACTTTTATAATAATTTTTGCTTGCACAAATTTCCCCCACCTATTTTGTATTTTTAAAAATGATTTCAACTGTGATATTATAACACTATGCGGCGAGTTTGTTTATACAAAAATGTAATGTCTTGATAAAGGTTGGCGTTCAGCCAGCCGAAATATTGGTAAATAATTCTTTTATTCAATCCAATATATGCCTTTTTATTATCTAATATTCATTTCTATACACTTACATATATTAAAAGATTTGAGTTTAAAGAAATATGATAAATATATATTTTGCATATATAGGCGTATATATATATGAAAAACTGTATTTAATAAAAAAAATAAACTCAGGCGGAAATTTGAGTATTTTGATATGCAATTAGAAAAAAAATCAATATTATTTGAATCCCGATATACATCCTTAAAGGTACAACTTCCTCGAGTTTGTCCATGAGTGTATCTTTCAGATTTATTATTTGAATCCCGATATATATGCTAAAAGGTACAACTTCCTTAAATTTTGTCCATGAGTATATCTTTCAGAGTTATTTTTTGGATCCAGATATACATGCTAAAAGGTAAAACTTCCTTAAGTTTTGTCCATGAGTGTATCTTTAAGAATTATTGTCTGAATCCCGATATACATGCTAAAAGGTACAATTTCCTTAAGTTTTGTCCATGAGTGTATCTTTCAGAGTTATTGTCTGAATCCCGATATACATGCTAAAAGGTACAATTTCCTTAAGTTTTGTCCATGAGTGTATCTTTCAGAGTTATTGTCTGAATAGCCACTATCGCCATTACTTTTTATATTATTCATGACGGACCTGATTAAAATGTATGACAACTCAGATCTGACGAGTGTATACCTTCCGGAATTTGGTGATGTTCACCTGCTGATGTATGCAGATGATATTGCTATTATAGGGGAGTCGAGGGTAAACCTCCAAAAAAAGATTAATTTATTGAAGGAATATCTTGGTGTGAACGAAATGACACTGAATGAGTCCAAATCGAAGATTATGGTATTTCGCAATGGTGGTAAACCCTCAAGAGAAGATAGATGGTACTGGAATGGTAAACCTCTGATGGTAACAGGAAGATATATCTACTTGGGATACCCTCTGGTCAGTACAACTAAAACCACTCAAGCCGCAAACTTTTTCAAAGGAAAAGCACTTGCGGCAATAAATGCTACAACCCCATTATTGGCGAAATCAAAAATTAATTCACTAAACTCTGCAATGAAACTGTTTGACTCAATTGTGATGGCGGTTTTGATGTATGCTGCTCCAATTTGGGCAACAGAGTATAAAGATTTATTAGACCATATACAAGATACATTTATTCGTAGGTTTTTGAATTTGCCTAGATATACACCAGGATACATAATAAGACCAGAAACAGGCCGCGTCTCATTAATAATAACAGCTCTGAAATTGACCTTGAAATATTGGCTGAGGGTGCTGGGTATGGATACAAATAGACTGCCTCGAATTTGTTTAACTAGAATGAGGCAATTATCCTGTGCTACAGGTGCGCCCATCGGTTTTATAAAACAATTAAGCAATTTACTTAATAATAACGGATCCTCGTGGCTTACTTATTGTAATGATCCTGACTCACTAAGGAAAGCTATCCCTGGAATATTAAGAACTGCGATAGAGCAAACAATACAAAACGACCTAACAAGAATAACCCAATCAAAGTTATATTCCCACTATAGAGACATATATACAACCTTTACCACCGAAGAATACTTCTTAACTGAACTCCCTTTTCCTATCATCAGATTAATTGCACAATTTAGAACCCTTTCAATTTTTTTCAGAGAACACCATTTGATTTTATTGAGGCGTGAAGACCTGAAATGCACTTTCTGTGGATCAGGAATAACAACGGAGATGCTGCATTACTTATTTGACTGTGCTGCTCTGTCTGAGGAAAGACGAAAATTAAATGATAAAACGGGGCAACTTTGTCCTTCATTCCCGGCACTGATTAATGAAATATCAAAGAATAGGTATATAGCGATGGCGATATTTGGATTCCACAAGACTATATCCCGGAAAAAGGCCTCACAGTGTTCTCCCTATCCCTTGTGAACTGGCGAATCCTGTATGGGGCGAGTGGCCCCAATAAAGGCTTTTTGTTGTTGTTGTTGTTGTTGTTATTGTCTGAATCCCGATATACATGCTAAAAGGTACAACTTCCTTAAGTTTTGTCCATAGGTGTATCTTTCTGAGTTATTGTCTGGATCCAGATATATATACTAAAAGGTACAACTTTCTTTAGTTTTATTCATAAGTGTATATATGATATTAATTTCAAAGTGCACAATATATGTCGTGTTTTCAAAGTTTTTTAGGATTTTCTCGAAAGATAAATAAAAAAGGATTCTTATATGCTTGAAAATGTGCATATCTTTCTGTGGGAGCTCAACGAGTAGATAATATTCTGTGGCAAATCTGTAATGATATTTTCCTGTTTTCAAAAATAAATCAGATAAAAGAATAATTTTAAATAAATATTTGAAGGATTTATCACACACAAACACAATAGAATAATAATTATTAATCATATGCCTTTTTTAGAGTGATTTTAGAGAAGGCTAAACGTGACCTGGCGCAGAATCCCAAGTCTGTCCTTCCACGACGACAAGCCCATTAATTGATTTTTGAAAGTTTGTTTAATCGCCTTGCCATAATGAGATAGCAACAACATATTACCACCATAATGGGTGCCACTAAAGTGCTCTAAATCCATGGTTATCATGGATAACTTAGGGCCATCAAGAGTGTCTAACGACATGTTTAATTATGTAAATGACCATAATCACAGGACATGTTTTCTCCTGCTCAATAATTAATCAAACTTTATGGATTTTGCATTATCCAACAGACGCGTAAGTCGACTACAGCTTATTGGTTGTTGGGATACGTTCCATAAGTTATACTCATCTGAGATTTGAAAGATGGGAAATTATTTCACTGAAATATATATTAGATAATAAAATGGCATATATTGGATTGAATAAAATATTTATTTGCCAATATATGCCTTTTTATTATAAAATGATCTAGGTATGGATTGCTCTATTTTCAAAACTACCTATATATAAATATATATATAACAAACCCCCTAAGTTTAAATTAAACAAAAATATTTATAAATTTTGAAATTCTCAACGGTATAATTCGATACAGAATTAGCTTGCTGTTCTGACTCAAAGTTAAATTCAAAATCTGTATTTCTTAATATTTTACTTTTCTCTCCTTTATCAAAATTTTTACTATTAACACTTTCGATCCGAGGGACGTGAATTCGCGTTCTTGTCGACGTTTTACAAGTACATTAGGTCAGCTGACATCCCCCCAACCTACTGATAGATAGACAAGAAGGGACAAGATCCTGGTGGGCGTGAATTCGGTATTTAATATTATATTTAATTTTGAAAATCGGAAAGGATGAGAATTTGTATCCCTCGGGTTGAAAGTGTTAATATATATATATGTTTATATAATTAAATATATGTAGATAATATTAAATATTTTGATAAATTGTGGCATCATATTTCTTCTATCTATTTCTATTAGAGAATCATTATACCAAGTTTTCTCCTGTAGAAGGACATTCGTATTTGAAAGCTAGAGAATAAAAAGGTTTTTAAAAAGATACCTTTCCCTGGAGGTCTGATTATTTTACTTAAAATTGATACAATGTATTATTTTATTGGATTTATTTATGTTTATTTCTGTATTTTATCAATGAAAAATTGGTTTTATTCAGTTGAATGAATATCAAATATGGGAGGGAGAAGTCCGACCACACCTCCCTTCGGTCCCCCCCTGGACCCTTGGAATATTCGACCAAATACTGGTTCGTTTACAAGTTGACTAACGTGGCAACGGCACCCATTTTCCAATGAAGAGCAATAGCCGCAGCCTTGCAGAAAATTGACAAAGACTCAGAGCAGCAGCTTTGCACACCCAAGATAGTGGACATTGCTGCTGCTGTGATAGAGATGCATGGAGACATCTGAGGCTCTTTATTGGACACGACAACAACAACAACAATATCAAATATTTACAGACAGATAGGTTAAATTCGATTTAATGTTTTTTAATGATTCCTGTTCTAATGAGTTGTTTCCCTTCATTATATGAACCAGATATTGATATTAAATGTCTTGGACAGTCTTTTATTTTTAACCGAATATCTTGTATATCCTAGGTAGCAAAACAATATACACTCTTGGACAAAACTCAAGAAATTGGAAAGCCTTTGATGTCGCCAGTTATTATTATTTTTTTTTTCGATGGAGATAGAGGCAATTTTGTTCACATTTGGTTATCTCGTGTCTTCAATAAAAGTCAATGTAAATCAAATATATCTCAGAATTATTGTCTGAATTACGATTTACATGTTAAAAGGTCCAACTTCCTTAAGTTTTGTCCTTGTGAGTGTTAACATTCATGGACAAAACTTTAAAAAGTTGGACCCTTTAACATGTATATCGGGATATAGACAATAACTCTGAAAGATACACTCATGGACAAAACTTACGGAAGTTGTACCTTTTAGCAAGTATATCGGGATTCAGACAATAACTCTGAAAGATACACTCATGGACAAAACTTACGGAAGTTGTACCTTTTAGCAAGTATATCGGGATTCAGACAATAACTCTGAAATATTCACTCATAGACAAAACTTAAATAATTTGTACCTTTTAGCATGTATATCTGGATTCAGAATATAACTCTGAAAGATATATAATACACAGTGACCTTAATTGAAGTATAGAGAGTCACATGTGTAAAAATATGCTTACAGTACCTACCTCAAATTATCTATCTTTTCAAATATTTGTCTATAACAATCCTTTTGTTGTAATAATAACTACTGACAGATCTCTATAATTGAAATATTTGTTACTAGTGTTGATCAAGTCGAGTTCGACTCTTGTTGACTATATGGACAAATATTCTCCAATCTGTTCAGTTGGTGACCATCACTCGCTGATGATTAAGTAAAATTCCGGTTGTTTACTTGACAATTTCCAGTCATTCTTCTTCTTTCGTTTTTTTCCCCATAAATTTTCATCTATTTGCAAATGCAATTGAAATGGGTTTATCGCAGTTATCGAAGTCGACCACCTTTACACATGTCTACTATCAGTTCAATGTCTAACTCCGCCTTTGTCGATCCCAAGCCCGGATGAAAAAGGAGGAGGGGAGCAGTAACAAGTTCACTAAAAAACCTGGGCTCAGCTGGCCCGGCTGATAGTACCCTGTAAGGGCTCCTAATCCAGGGATACAAGATGAGCAGCGTTTGTACTCCATGTTAGGAGCGGCTGTACATGACATCTGTTCCTCATGTCAGAGGCGGCCATTTCTTTTGGAGATAAGTCATCTAGCCACTGAGTAGTGCTCCCAGACTTAATGAAAAAGGCAGACGCATTCTACTTCACCCAAACACCATCAATCTCAAGCTTTACAAGCTTGACACCCTAATATGATTGAGTGGAGATAAGAAAGAAGAAGAGTTCAATGTCTCAAGCTATTAACCATCTATATTATATACTTTAGAAATAAAAAATACATTTTGAATATTGTCTTTTGTTGGGAAGTTTGTTTGACAAAAGAGTTATGGCTATATCAACCAATTTTTTATTCAGTTTCCGTCGTTTCAGTGACTCGCGATGTCTCTTTCTTCAGAGGGATAATAATCTATGAAGCCTGTGTTTTAAAACAAAATTATTCTTGAATGGTTAATTGGACAGTCTATATATATTGATGTATTGGTCTGTAGATTGTGAGACTACACTGTGACGCCACGTTGTTCGTCCCCCCATCCCCAAGGTCTCCCGATGGAGCTACGTGGGAGCCGTTGGGCAACCGAACTGTGTGGAAGATTCTTCATCAAGAAGGGCCGCATTGTTGTTTAATTACAGCCTACGTTAGTCAGATGGGAGGGGAAGCATTGTTGGGAACCAATTTTTTGGATCATGTAATATTTTTTGGTCGCAGTAAGCGATTAATCTAACCGTGCTAAGTACAGGGTAGGTACCTCGCTACCGACATACGACCACCAATTAGCCGGTGTCTGTAATTGATTAATTCGATGTGACAGGACTTGCCCAATATTGGCGCATTCATTAACACTTGCCCCCTTCGCACATACATTACCTCGCCACAACGGGGCCCAATGGGGTGCTGTGTTTGTTATTCCACAGCCGTTATCACAGCCTTAATGACCTGTTTTGTAACGGTACTTGTGTAATACCCTCTCATATATCTACTGCCTTATAGAGCAATTTGGGGCTTAAAGCCGTTTTAGACGTAATAATCTGATTAAACTAGCTAAATATAGCGTTTTTTTATAATTAAAGTATATAGATTTGTTTTGAAAATAGAGCAATCTATACTAAAATCATTATTTAATTAAAAAGGTATATTTTGGAAAATATATCTTTTATTCAATCCAATATATTCCTTTTATGATCTAATATAGATTTGTACAGTATATAGATTTGATCTGCATTGTTCTTGATATACACTCATGGACAAAACTTAAGGAAGTTGTATCTTTTAGTATGTATATCGGGATTCAGACAATAACTCTGAAAGATATTACAGTGACCTTTATTGAAGACACACGAGATAACCAAATATGAACAAATTTGCCTCTGTCTCCTTAAAAATATATATATATATATATATATATATATATATATATTATAATAATAATGAGTCATCTTTATTTAGCAAATACAAACATTAAGACGCGAATGTTTATTTCATACTTCAATCAAACTTCTACTATCCATACTGCAATGAATATTCCTTCCAATATTTTTTCATCGCAGTAAGGACAGTAGAAGTTTGATTGATGTGTCATTTGCGTCTTAATGTTTGTATTTGCTAAATATATAACACCGGCGACATTAAAGACTTTCCACATCCTTTTTTCCAAGTTTTTTTCCATGACTGTATATATATTGATCAAAATACATATTCATTGTTTATATAGAAGCGCTTAGATGGATCAAAAACAGCCTGCGCCACTGTAACGAGAGATAACAGCCCTAAATATGTTCCTAGTCAGATTTTATTGATGAATCAAGAGGATGTACTTATCAAACCAACAAAATTAATATTAAATCAACCTTTATTTTATATATTTCCTGTATGGGATTTTGATTCCAGTAAAAGGCTTGTTGCTGCTGTTGTTTATAGTCACAGTGTAGAAAATACTATACTATACCTACTACATATAGGTTTCTCTCTGTATTCTTAGTTCTCTTCTCTTCAATTACTCTGTAAACTGGCGAATCCTTTATAGGACGAGAGGTCCCCAATAAAGGCTTTTGTTGTTGTTTTGTTTGTTGTTATTTAATATATTTTTCGAGACTGACATTTTGATATAACGATTGAAGACATTGAGACGCGAAAAGAAACATTCGCATCTTAATGTTTTCATTCGTTATAAATAGATAGCGCGTTATTGCTTTGTATTAATTTATGCCTAACTTGTTATTATTGTTTGCCGGAAGAGCATTGTTCTATGCAAATATATTAATGTAATTCTACTTGTCTTAAAAGCATATGTCCCTAGTTTGATTAAATACCATTTCTAAGATTCCACCCTTCAGTGTAACATATGATCCAATACAGTTTTAGAAGTCATTCAAAACTAAAAAATTAAATCACTCACTATATTTTTGATTGCTCTGCTCTGAAAGAAGAAAGAAGAACCCTTATGCTCAAAACTGGGCAACTCTGTGCTTCACTTCCATCAATAATTGACAATATGACCCAGAATAAGTATATTGCTACGGCGTTTTATGGTTTCCACAAGTCCATATCTCAGAAGAAGGCCAAGTGACACTCACTCCTCACTTTCTTACTGCTACTCTTTTTGTGTTGTTTTTCTTGCTTTCCTCTTTCTCTTTCTTTTTTTTTTCTTCTGTCTATATTGTTATTTCCTTTGTCTCACTGCTTTGTTCTTATGCATACCTCTGGTGAATCCTGTATAGGGTCAGTGACCCTGAATAAAGGCTTTTTGTTGTTGTTGTTGTATTAGATGTCTAAAGATGCGGTCTGGTAGATGATATTGGCGAAACCGCTGGGAGGGTTCACCACTGATGAGCCATGCTCTCCCAATATTTTTTCATCGCAGTAAGGACAGTAGAAGTTTGATTTATTTGTGAAAAGAAACATTCGCGTCTTTATGTCTTCATTCGTTATATATAGATGCTATTGCTTTGTATTAATTAATGGTTAACATTTCGATATGTTCAATATTCAGTTGAGATGTCAAGATTTGTCTTTTTAATTATTTTAACGTCTTATTCTTTATACCAAGGGGTCGGCTAACTCCGAGTCACATGCGGCTCTTTTGATGTGAAGCTCTTTATATAGTTCCATACGTAAACAACAACAACAACTTTTATTCAAACCTCTGCAGCTTACAGAGATTGAGGGAAAAGAAAATTTGAATCAGATTGGGGGCCTCCACCACCTGCGGAGGGATGTGCTTGACATTGTCAGCTCGTTCCTTACACCTTCCATCTCTACCCTTACAAACAAGCCATAGATCTTGTATTTCACCGCGGCGAGGATGGCAAGGGAATCCCTGTCCAATCCTGTCCCGAAGAGTCAGCCGCGAAGGTCCGGAGCCATCCGCAGGATGGAGAAGGCCTCTTTGATGAGAATCCATACGTAAATATTATTTATGCGAGTACTATTTATTATTGGCAAAAATTTTGTGACTTTAAAAACTTTGAAATTTTGTAAATTGTAATTTTTGACTCTTTCGACTTAAAATTTTGCTGACTCCTGCTTCATACTTTCCCCTTTTCTTTTGTACATAAACTCATAAATAAAATATATATTACAATTGGAATTTGATAGGAGGATTTAAGAAAAACATCTTTACGTTTTTAAATATGTGCCAAAATAATGATTTTTTTACGTAGAACACACATAAAGAAGAATCTAAATGTTAGAAAATTTGTTAAAAATTTTGTTAGAATTCGGATTCTTGACAAATGTCCACAATTGAAATGCAGAGAGCACACACCGTGTAGAAATAGAATATTTAAATTGCAAATGAAGTACAAAAACTGGAGCACAACATGTGGATTTTTTGTAATCAGATAATTTTTTTCTCCGTAGAGCTGGCGAGACAATGGGCCGTAGAGATAGTGGCTTCAAGGCCCTGGCTCAACCTTGCCACTGAAGAATTAAGATGGAGGAGAGTACGGACGTGATGTACATAGCTCTGGAAAGAGGAACAACTCACTACCTCGTTTAATATATGTCAACGTATACTGTTCAGTCGTATAACTATACGTCCATTGGATTTATAAACGTTTTGTAAAAATACACAGTGGAATCCTTATACCGAAATATTGCCTCTATATATATTTATATTAATAGTACTTTTTTTTTAAATAGAGAAAATTAAATTAATATTAAGAACTACAGATTTTGAATTTAACTTTGAGTCAGAACAGCAAGCTAATTATGTATCGAATAATACCGTTATGAGAATTTCGAAATTTATAAAATTTATGATGAGGTTTGTTATATATATGTATAAAAAAATAAGTAGTTAGCATGTAGTAGTATAAAGGGAAAAAATAAAGTAACACCAGCAAAACATCGGCGGTTAAACGTCATAGGCTGGGTAAAAAAGTAATAAGCGAAGAGAAAGTTTTATAGAAAAGAGCAAAGACAGAGCAATGATAATAATTTTCCAAATATTAAAATTAAGCTAATTAGAGAAAGAGAAGTTTTTTCCCTCTATTTTCTTTCTTGGTGAAAGAAGATAGATTTTTAAATATTTTTTATTATAAATATTATACCTGTATATATAATTTTATTTACATATTTTTAATTTATATATAATTTATTAAAACACTTTTACAGGACATGCAACAATTTACCTGGTGTGAAACTAACATCTACTCACATATTCTCATGTCCAGCAATGGCCGCAGCCTTGCAGAAAATTGACATGGACCCAGAACAGCAGCTTTACACACCCAAGATAGAGAACATTGCTGTGATAGAGATGTGTGGAGACATCTGAGGATTTTCATTGGACACGACAACAACAACAGAAAATTGAGATGGACCCAGAACAACAGCTTTACACACCCAAGATAGAGAACATTTCTGTGATAGAGATGTATGGAGATATCTGAGGCTCTTCATTGGACACGACAACAACAGCAGAAAATTAACATGGACCCAGAACAGCAGCTTTACACACCCAAGATAGAGAACATTGCTGTGATAGAGATGTATGGCGATACCTCTTCATTGGACACAGCAGCAACAGCATTAAAATACTTTCTCTCGATTTACCGAGTCTAATCTATTAGCTTTATTGTCTTAATTAAGTTTTCCTGCATAAAATTTCATTATTATCATTGAATGTGATTAGCTCCATGGAATGGGGGGGTACCATTGCCTCGTTAGTCAGCCACATTTCAAAGTTCCCTGTTCACGGTTACCGTAGCGGCTCGGGGCTCATGACACCTTACTACAGGGCAGTCCCTTACTTATGCTGCTTCTCCCGCCCGACACGTAGAGGAGGACTTCTGGGCAGGACAACAGTTTCAAGAATCAGAACAGGACATTTTAAAGGAATGAAGATAAACCAAGACCTTAGTAGATCCTACAGAAACTGCAATAACTGTCACAACACCCAACTCACTCCGTACCATATATACCCGGCCATCCTTGCAGCCCTCTATATGGCAGACATCAATCCAGAAGAAGACATCCATACGACACCTCAGTTGGCCGGTATTGTGATCAGGGTACATGGACCGATCTGATCTGTTCCATGGACAAGACACCACCACCATGTGAGTAGCTTTAAATGAACATTACTGATTATTGGTAATATTACTGTTTTTACCGCCTATACCTTACATTTATAGAATACTTACATATTTATTTATTACTAGAATATTTACATATCTAAAGTTTTTAATACATTTTTCACGTTTTGTGCGAATATATATATTATCTTTTTTTTTTGTTCCACTATATATAGATGGTGCTCTGCCATTTAGAATTGTTCATGTGAGCGCGGTCAGAATATGCATCTTTTATTTTTAATTATATCCTTTATTTGATCTTAATAATTCTTTCTGTAACAATTGGGTAGATATCATTGTTGAGATTGTCATTGTCTAGATTCCAAAAGGTTATTGATATGTTCTTTTAAAATCTGGTAAAGTTCATTGACTCTGTCGAAGTTTCTATTAGTCTTCGGCAAACCAATACTCTGGTATATGGTGTATTTCTCTATTTTCATAATTTGTAGTTTCATTTGTTGTTTTATCGTTGGAAAAAGGAATATGGTTGAAAAATTAAAAATGATTGTTTGAAGTTTATATGTTAAGTTTGTAATTATTCTCATTTTTTAAATTCATAGAAGCATTTTTTGCTAAAGTCGGCCTGCCACTGAGTCGTGCTCTCAGTCTTAATGACAAAGGCAGATGCATTCTACTTCACCCAGTCATTATGGTTGTCAAACAGACACCATCAAGGGTCACAACTTGATACCCTAATATGATTGAGTGGAGATAAGAAAGAAGAAGAAGATAGAAGCATTTTTCTGGCAGATATATTCAATATTTTTGTCATCATCATTATTTTTTATTCTTAGTTATTTATCAAATCATTTGCAATTGTAGTTTCTTTTTTGTTTTGTTGTGTTCTTTTTTCATCAATAAAATACATATAGAACTAAGGTGTAATATTCAATTCAAACATATGGAACCAACATCGATTCATTTTTAAAACAAAGCAAAATCATAAGCTTATACAACTTTCACTTTTTCATGCAGTGTTTTTTTTTAAACTTCTGCTGATAACGGTAACCTGATTGATCTGATAAATTAATTCGTCCTGTCATCCGAGATGTGTTCTCCATCATCGGGCGGACCTTCAGTCTTGGATCTTTCCAGTTGGTCTCGAGGACCACGCCATCACCATCTCCTGAGCGGCGAAGTACGCGATCTACGTATTCTTCGTAGATGTCGAAATACGTGGTGTCGCTGGAGACCCACTGGTGATTCTCCACCAAACTCTGCAGCGCTGGCAGAGACGCCATGTATAAATTCATTAAACATAGTTGTATACATCTAATTATTATTTGAAAATAATTCAGGCTGTGAAATTTTGCTTGTATTGACAAGATATCAATAAAATTATGTTGATTATCATTGTCTAAGAAATCAATGGAGACCTGGTGGGCTATAATGATGTTCCTCCAGTATTCTCTGTTCTGAACGATCCTGTGGATACCTACGAGTGACCGGCTGTGGAGATATGAGATCTGGTTGATGTATTGTCAATATTGAGCTCTTCTTATTTTTTTTTTGACCGTTGTTAAGACATTAGTGTAGTTGAAGTAAGGTTCAAGAGTACGTCTCAAAAGGTATTCACACTACTTCAATTGTATTCTGTAGTCGTCTTCTATTATTGAATTGTCAAATTATATTGACAAATATTCGCACGCTTATCTTATCCTATTTCTTTAGTGCGAAGAACGTTGTTTTATCAGATAAGTAAACCGATCTCTCAAGCATTCTAATTGGACGAATGTGGCCATGTTTGTATATAAAGGGGGTTGAAGGGAATGCTTGGGGAGTGTGATATAAAATTTTGTGTAGAGACACGCTTATAGTGCTCTCTTCGTATTTTTTTCCGTGCTTGGTGATCTCTACGCATTCCCTGTGTTACCCCGGTCCGATCCCTACATAAGCAGAAATAAAGATAAGTACTTTTTTTATTTTATTTAACTAATTGTGAATTATTATTTACCTTTTTATTTTTTTTTTGTGTTATACTCTTGAGTGTACGATTTTTGTGTGTTTAGTTACTATTACTCTAGTCCCTAGTATCTGCAACTTTGTGTGTTATCCCTTAAATAGTAACTTTTGTCAGAATAAGTATTGATTCTAACTAGGAAGGTTTTGATTAAACAAATTACAATCCTTTACATAATATATCGTTTGAGATTTTTAAAATGTATCCAGGGAAAATTTTCTTATACAAAAAATTATCTAATTAACTCAGGCTATCGAGCCTTGGAGCTCATCTACTGGAGTAATGTTACCTATAACATCCAGATTCATGATTTTTCAGGATGCCTAAATGACCAGTTTTTTGGTCGTTGAGGTACAGCTTGCACCACGCTGATGAGAGCCAACAGCCCGAAACGCATCCGTGGTTAGCTTTTCTTGATTAATCAAGAGAGGGTATTTGGCGAATTCTGGAGTAATTAAAAATCAAGGAGAATAGTTTATATTTATTCCGATAGATGGCGCAAGCCATCGGCAACTTTCAGTTTCACGATAAGGAGATGCCTTTTTCATAATATAACACTCATATTTAAAAATAATTTTGCTTATATATATTTGTTTGCTTATACACTGAATGCTGGAATCATAGAAATGGTGTTCAAGCAAAGACCTTGTCCTTATTGTTTGCAGAAGAGATTTGCTTGATGCAAGTGTTTTCATATAATTCTACTGTCCTAAAAAAGTATATCCAAAGCTTTTTTTAAACACCATTTATAATATTCCACCCTTCAGTGTAGCATATATAAGCAAATTCGTCTAATACAATAGCAAATCTCTAAGAAACGGTCTGGAAGATTAAATTGGCGAAATTTCTGGGAGGGTTCAGCACTAATGAGCCAAACCCTCCCAATATTTTTTTTATCGCAGTAAGGACAATATAATTCGGTTTAATGTATAAAAGAAACATTCGTGATTCAATACTTTCTTATAGAATTTTCTGTTAAAAGTATAAGAAATTGAATAAAAGGTGAATATATAAATCCATACAAGATGTGTGTGGTCCTCTATAGAGAATAGTGATCCACTCAGGAGGGACAAGCACCGGTTCTGTCCGCCCAAGAGAACAACAGTCTCTGATTTCCAAACTCAAGTCTGGTCATCTACGGAAAATGATTTTCCAGAATGGTTGGAGGGTTTTCCCACTATGTACTAAGTGTCAACCTGCAACCCCAAAACACATTATTGACTGTATTGACTCATCCATTGATGAGCTCTACTCTTCCCCGGCAGACACCATTAACAAGCTTTACAAGTGTGATACCCTAATATTATTGAGTTGAGATAGGAAAGAATAAGAAGACCAATTCTGTCTTCCAAAGAGAACAACAGTCTTTGATTTCCAGACTTAAGTCTGGTCATCTACGGACAATGACTTTCCTGAAAATTTGTAAGGTTTTCCAACTATATAGTGTCATTCTGCAACTCCAAAACACAATATTGACTGTATTGACTCATCAATTGATGAGTTCTACTCTTCCCCGGCAGATACCATCAACAAGCTTTACAAGCTTGATGCCTTAATATAATTGAGTGGAGATAAGAAAGAAGAAGAAGAGATCCACTGAGGTTTGTATCAAGAATAGAGGAATCGACGATTGCAACAGCCACATTGGCCCACACAGGGAGGTATCCAAACAAGTCATTAGGGATGGCGCCCACAGCTACCGGGAGAGACGCCGCCGCTAATGACAGCAACCACCGCAAGCTCCCCCGTAGACGCCGATAATCTCCAATACGGCACTCTCTAATAAACCCAACAACGCGGAAATAACACCGAGACTTTGAAAAATAGAATTTTATAAATTGGTGTGAGATGTGCACCCTGTATTCGCAGGGAAAAACTCCATTAGTGCCGCCATGTAATACCCTAGTAGTGACTTGGCAGTTATTAATGTAACTGAAGGAGGAGAATGCTATAATTCGCGGCTCCCGCTATTTTTTCCGACACTCACATATCTACAGCTCTCGTTTGAATCTACACAATGACAATTTCAATCTACAGCCCTCGTTGGATTCTAGACAATGACAATTTCAATCTACAGCCCTCGTTTGAATCTAGACAATGACAATTTCAATCTACAGCCCTCGTTGGAATCTACACAATGACAATTTCAATCTACAGCCCTCGTTGGAACCTTACACAATGACAATTTCAATCTACAGCCCTCGTTGGAATCTACACAATGACAATTTCAATCTACAGCCCTAGTTGGAATCTACACAATGACAATTTCAATCTACAGCCCTCGTTGGAATCTACACAATGACAATTTCAATCTACAGCCCTAGTTGGAATCTACACAATGACAATTTCAATCTACAGCCCTAGTTGGAATCTACACAATGACAATTTCAATCTACAGCCCTCGTTGGATTCTAGACAATGACAATTTCAATCTACAGCCCTCGTTAGAACCTTACACAATGACAATTTCAATCTACAGCCCTCGTTGGAATCTACACAATGACAATTTCAATCTACAGCCATAGTTGGAATCTACACAATGACAATTTCAATCTACAGCCCTCGTTAGAACCTACACAATGACAATTTCAATCTACAGCCCTAGTTGGAATCTACACATTGACAATTTCAATCTACAGCCTTCGTTTGAATCTACACAATGACAATTTCAATCTACAGCCCTCGTTAGAACCTACACAATGACAATTTCAATATACAGCCCTAGTTGGAATCTACACAATGACAATTTCAATCTACAGCCCTCGTTAGAACCTACACAATGACAATTTCAATCTACAGCCCTAGTTGGAATCTACACAATGACAATTTCAATCTACAGCCCTCGTTGGAATCTACACAATGACAATTTCAATCTACAGCCCTCGTTGGAATCTACACAATGACAATTTCAATCTACAGCCCTCGTTAGAACCTACACAATGACAATTTCAATCTACAGCCCTCGTTGGAATCTACACAATGACAATTTCAATCTACAGCCCTCGTTGGAATCTACACAATGACAATTTCAATCTACAGCCCTCGTTAGAACCTACACAATGACAATTTCAATCTACAGCCCTAGTTGGAATCTACACAATGACAATTTCAATCTACAGCCCTCGTTGGAATCTACACAATGACAATTTCAATCTACAGCCCTAGTTGGAATCTACACAATGACAATTTCAATCTACAGCCCTCGTTAGAACCTACACAATGACAATTTCAATCTACAGCCCTAGTTAGAACCTTACACAATGACAATTTCAATCTACAGCCCTCGTTGGAATCTACACAATGACAATTTCAATCTACAGCCCTAGTTGGAATCTACACAATGACAATTTCAATCTACAGCCCTCGTTGGAATCTACACAATGACAATTTCAATCTACAGCCTTCGTTGGAATCTACACAATGACAATTTCAATCTACAGCCCTCGTTGGAATCTACACAATGACAATTTCAATCTACAGCCCTCGTTGGAATCTACACAATGACAATTTCAATCTACAGCCCTCGTTGGAATCTACACAATGACAATTTCAATCTACAGCCCTCGTTGGAATCTACACAATGACAATTTCAATCTACAGCACTCGTTGGAATCTACACAATGACAATTTCAATCTACAGCCCTCGTTTGAATCTACACAATGACAATTTCAATCTACAGCCCTCGTTGGAATCTACACAATGACAATTTCAATCTACAGCCCTCGTTGGAATCTACACAATGGAAATTTCAATCTACAGCTCTCGTTGGAATCTACACAATGACAATTTCAATCTACAGCCCTCGTTTGAATCTACACAATGACAATTTCAATCTACAGCCCTCGTTGGAATCTACACAATGACAATTTCAATCTACAGCCCTCGTTTGAATCTACACAATGACAATTTCAATCTACAGCCCTCGTTGGAATCTACACAATGACAATTTCAATCTACAGCCCTAGTTGGAATCTACACAATGACAATTTCAATCTACAGCCCTCGTTGGATTCTAGACAATGACAATTTCAATCTACAGCCCTCGTTAGAACCTTACACAATGACAATTTCAATCTACAGCCCTCGTTGGAATCTACACAATGACAATTTCAATCTACAGCCATAGTTGGAATCTACACAATGACAATTTCAATCTACAGCCCTCGTTAGAACCTACACAATGACAATTTCAATCTACAGCCCTAGTTGGAATCTACACATTGACAATTTCAATCTACAGCCTTCGTTTGAATCTACACAATGACAATTTCAATCTACAGCCCTCGTTAGAACCTACACAATGACAATTTCAATATACAGCCCTAGTTGGAATCTACACAATGACAATTTCAATCTACAGCCCTCGTTGGAATCTACACAATGACAATTTCAATCTACAGCCCTCGTTGGAATCTACACAATGACAATTTCAATCTACAGCCCTCGTTAGAACCTACACAATGACAATTTCAATCTACAGCCCTCGTTGGAATCTACACAATGACAATTTCAATCTACAGCCCTCGTTGGAATCTACACAATGACAATTTCAATCTACAGCCCTCGTTAGAACCTACACAATGACAATTTCAATCTACAGCCCTAGTTGGAATCTACACAATGACAATTTCAATCTACAGCCTTCGTTGGAATCTACACAATGACAATTTCAATCTACAGCCCTCGTTGGAATCTACACAATGACAATTTCAATCTACAGCCCTCGTTGGAATCTACACAATGACAATTTCAATCTACAGCCCTCGTTGGAATCTACACAATGACAATTTCAATCTACAGCCCTCGTTGGAATCTACACAATGACAATTTCAATCTACAGCACTCGTTGGAATCTACACAATGACAATTTCAATCTACAGCCCTCGTTTGAATCTACACAATGACAATTTCAATCTACAGCCCTCGTTGGAATCTACACAATGACAATTTCAATCTACAGCCCTCGTTGGAATCTACACAATGGAAATTTCAATCTACAGCTCTCGTTGGAATCTACACAATGACAATTTCAATCTACAGCCCTCGTTGGAATCTACACAATGACAATTTCAATCTACAGCCCTCGTTAGAACCTACACAATGACAATTTCAATCTACAGCCCTAGTTGGAATCTACACAATGACAATTTCAATCTACAGCCTTCGTTGGAATCTACACAATGACAATTTCAATCTACAGCCCTCGTTGGAATCTACACAATGACAATTTCAATCTACAGCCCTCGTTGGAATCTACACAATGACAATTTCAATCTACAGCCCTCGTTGGAATCTACACAATGACAATTTCAATCTACAGCCCTCGTTGGAATCTACACAATGACAATTTCAATCTACAGCACTCGTTGGAATCTACACAATGACAATTTCAATCTACAGCCCTCGTTTGAATCTACACAATGACAATTTCAATCTACAGCCCTCGTTGGAATCTACACAATGACAATTTCAATCTACAGCCCTCGTTGGAATCTACACAATGGAAATTTCAATCTACAGCTCTCGTTGGAATCTACACAATGACAATTTCAATCTACAGCCCTCGTTTGAATCTACACAATGACAATTTCAATCTACAGCCCTCGTTGGAATCTACACAATGACAATTTCAATCTACAGCCCTCGTTTGAATCTACACAATGACAATTTCAATCTACAGCCCTCGTTGGAATCTACACAATGACAATTTCAATCTACAGCCCTAGTTGGAATCTACACAATGACAATTTCAATCTACAGCCCTCGTTGGATTCTAGACAATGACAATTTCAATCTACAGCCCTCGTTAGAACCTTACACAATGACAATTTCAATCTACAGCCCTCGTTGGAATCTACACAATGACAATTTCAATCTACAGCCATAGTTGGAATCTACACAATGACAATTTCAATCTACAGCCCTCGTTAGAACCTACACAATGACAATTTCAATCTACAGCCCTAGTTGGAATCTACACATTGACAATTTCAATCTACAGCCTTCGTTTGAATCTACACAATGACAATTTCAATCTACAGCCCTCGTTAGAACCTACACAATGACAATTTCAATATACAGCCCTAGTTGGAATCTACACAATGACAATTTCAATCTACAGCCCTCGTTGGAATCTACACAATGACAATTTCAATCTACAGCCCTCGTTGGAATCTACACAATGACAATTTCAATCTACAGCCCTCGTTAGAACCTACACAATGACAATTTCAATCTACAGCCCTCGTTGGAATCTACACAATGACAATTTCAATCTACAGCCCTCGTTGGAATCTACACAATGACAATTTCAATCTACAGCCCTCGTTAGAACCTACACAATGACAATTTCAATCTACAGCCCTAGTTGGAATCTACACAATGACAATTTCAATCTACAGCCCTCGTTGGAATCTACACAATGACAATTTCAATCTACAGCCCTAGTTGGAATCTACACAATGACAATTTCAATCTACAGCCCTCGTTAGAACCTACACAATGACAATTTCAATCTACAGCCCTAGTTGGAATCTACACAATGACAATTTCAATCTACAGCCCTCGTTGGAATCTACACAATGACAATTTCAATCTACAGCCTTCGTTGGAATCTACACAATGACAATTTCAATCTACAGCCCTCGTTGGAATCTACACAATGACAATTTCAATCTACAGCCCTCGTTGGAATCTACACAATGACAATTTCAATCTACAGCCCTAGTTGGAATCTACACAATGACAATTTCAATCTACAGCCCTCGTTGGAATCTACACAATGACAATTTCAATCTACAGCCTTCGTTGGAATCTACACAATGACAATTTCAATCTACAGCCCTCGTTGGAATCTACACAATGACAATTTCAATCTACAGCCCTCGTTGGAATCTACACAATGACAATTTCAATCTACAGCCCTCGTTGGAATCTACACAATGACAATTTCAATCTACAGCCCTCGTTGGAATCTACACAATGACAATTTCAATCTACAGCCCTCGTTGGAATCTACACAATGACAATTTCAATCTACAGCCCTCGTTTGAATCTACACAATGACAATTTCAATCTACAGCCCTCGTTGGAATCTACACAATGACAATTTCAATCTACAGCCCTCGTTGGAATCTACACAATGGAAATTTCAATCTACAGCTCTCGTTGGAATCTACACAATGACAATTTCAATCTACAGCCCTCGTTTGAATCTACACAATGACAATTTCAATCTACAGCCCTCGTTGGAATCTACACAATGACAATTTCAATCTACAGCCCTCGTTTGAATCTACACAATGACAATTTCAATCTACAGCCCTCGTTGGAATCTACACAATGACAATTTCAATCTACAGCCCTAGTTGGAATCTACACAATGACAATTTCAATCTACAGCCCTCGTTGGATTCTAGACAATGACAATTTCAATCTACAGCCCTCGTTAGAACCTTACACAATGACAATTTCAATCTACAGCCCTCGCTGGAATCTACACAATGACAATTTCAATCTACAGCCATAGTTGGAATCTACACAATGACAATTTCAATCTACAGCCCTCGTTAGAACCTACACAATGACAATTTCAATCTACAGCCCTAGTTGGAATCTACACATTGACAATTTCAATCTACAGCCTTCGTTTGAATCTACACAATGACAATTTCAATCTACAGCCCTCGTTAGAACCTACACAATGACAATTTCAATATACAGCCCTAGTTGGAATCTACACAATGACAATTTCAATCTACAGCCCTCGTTAGAACCTACACAATGACAATTTCAATCTACAGCCCTCGTTGGATTCTAGACAATGACAATTTCAATCTACAGCCCTCGTTAGAACCTTACACAATGACAATTTCAATCTACAGCCCTCGTTGGAATCTACACAATGACAATTTCAATCTACAGCCATAGTTGGAATCTACACAATGACAATTTCAATCTACAGCCCTCGTTAGAACCTACACAATGACAATTTCAATCTACAGCCCTAGTTGGAATCTACACATTGACAATTTCAATCTACAGCCTTCGTTTGAATCTACACAATGACAATTTCAATCTACAGCCCTCGTTAGAACCTACACAATGACAATTTCAATATACAGCCCTAGTTGGAATCTACACAATGACAATTTCAATCTACAGCCCTCGTTAGAACCTACACAATGACAATTTCAATCTACAGCCCTAGTTGGAATCTACACAATGACAATTTCAATCTACAGCCCTCGTTGGAATCTACACAATGACAATTTCAATCTACAGCCCTCGTTGGAATCTACACAATGACAATTTCAATCTACAGCCCTCGTTAGAACCTACACAATGACAATTTCAATCTACAGCCCTCGTTGGAATCTACACAATGACAATTTCAATCTACAGCCCTCGTTGGAATCTACACAATGACAATTTCAATCTACAGCCCTCGTTAGAACCTACACAATGACAATTTCAATCTACAGCCCTAGTTGGAATCTACACAATGACAATTTCAATCTACAGCCCTCGTTGGAATCTACACAATGACAATTTCAATCTACAGCCCTAGTTGGAATCTACACAATGACAATTTCAATCTACAGCCCTCGTTAGAACCTACACAATGACAATTTCAATCTACAGCCCTAGTTGGAATCTACACAATGACAATTTCAATCTACAGCCCTCGTTGGAATCTACACAATGACAATTTCAATCTACAGCCCTAGTTGGAATCTACACAATGACAATTTCAATCTACAGCCCTCGTTGGAATCTACACAATGACATTTTCAATCTACAGCCTTCGTTGGAATCTACACAATGACAATTTCAATCTACAGCCCTCGTTGGAATCTACACAATGACAATTTCAATCTACAGCCCTCGTTGGAATCTACACAATGACAATTTCAATCTACAGCCCTCGTTGGAATCTACACAATGACAATTTCAATCTACAGCCCTCGTTGGAATCTACACAATGACAATTTCAATCTACAGCCCTCGTTGGAATCTACACAATGACAATTTCAATCTACAGCCCTCGTTTGAATCTACACAATGACAATTTCAATCTACAGCCCTCGTTGGAATCTACACAATGACAATTTCAATCTACAGCCCTCGTTGGAATCTACACAATGGAAATTTCAATCTACAGCTCTCGTTGGAATCTACACAATGACAATTTCAATCTACAGCCCTCGTTTGAATCTACACAATGACAATTTCAATCTACAGCCCTCGTTGGAATCTACACAATGACAATTTCAATCTACAGCCCTCGTTGGAATCTACACAATGACAATTTCAATCTACAGCCCTTGTTTGAATCTACACCATGACAATTTCAATCTACAGCCTTCGTTTGAATCTACACAATGACAATTTCAACAATAAAATCTACTCAATTGTTACAAAAATATTAGTAAATTAAATTTAATTGCCATCTATCGTTAAAATTCACACAAATAAATTTACTGGCAATGCGTTTATTTCAAATATCATCAAATAGTACAGATAATATTTGATGATATTTAAAAGAAACGCATTGCCAGTAAATTTATTTGTGTAAAAATGTTACAGAAAGAATAATTAAGATCAAATAAAGGATAATATTAAAAATAAAAGAGACATATCCTGACCAGGCTCACATGAACATTCCTAGATAGCAGAGCGCCATCTAGTGGAACAGAAATAAAAATATAATATATAATAAAGTAAACATTAAGACGCGAATGTTTCTTTTTCACAAATAAATCAAACTTCTACTATCCTTACTGCGAAGAAAAAATATTGGAAGGGCTTGACTCATCAGTGGTGAACTCTCAGCTCTAAAGAAGCGGTCTGATAGAATCAATTGGCCAAACCGCTAGGAAGGTTCACCACAGATGAGCCATTATATTATATATATATAAAGTATTTTAAATATTTAAAGCGATTTTTTTCAAACTATACACAATACGGGTTGTTGGTCACATATGAACGCTCCACATGAGCACTGGGTTTATAAAAATATATATACACCTATCCTCCGATTTACACGGTAGATACGTTCCTGAGAAAAACGTGTATAAATCGAAAATTAAAAATTAAAAAAAAATAGAAATACAGACACAGTGTGCGTGTGCAGCAAGTCAGCACATAAGCTCGGGATTCCTCGTGAGATGTGTACACAGCGCATGTGTTCAATCACAGTAGCATTTAGTATAGTGCGATAAAGACAAAAAAAAAACTTATTTGGAAAACCGTGTAAAAGCGAAAACGTGTAAAACAAGTACCGTGTAAATCGGGAGATAGGTGTATATGGTAGCTAAATATAACATATTGACGAACTAAAAAATGCATTTAGAGGAAGAAACCCGATTCTTTAAAAGTATTTTACTTTAGATAAGCTTAAAGGTGTATACCATTTGATTATATAAATAAAATTAGTCATAAAGGAAAGTTTTTTCAGGTCGTTGATATATATATATAAAAAAAAAAACTTTCCTTCATGACTGAATTTATCGTATTGTCAACATGGTATAATTTTTTAAGCTTATTAAAAGTAAAATACTTTTAAAGAATCAGGTTTAATCCTCTTCAAATACATGGTCTCATTCTGTCAATATATTGTATTTTACCTTTTTAATGTATTTTATCTTTTTATGTATATTGAAGACACATGAGATAACCAAATGTTACAAAATTGCCTCTTTCTCCTTAAAAAAAAAAAAAAAACAGACAAAAGGCGACATCAAAGAATACACTTCCTTAACTTATGTCTTTGAGCGTATATTTGGTTTATACACAATGATCATTGTAGTTCGTAAATAAATTTAACTCCAATCCTGTTTCTTATAAATGAGTGATGTGCACAAGTATAGTCTATCTCGTATATGCGTATAATTTCAATTTGAAAATACAAAATGGGTAAAACTTAAGGAAGTCGAAATTCTTTGAATGCCGGACGTTTGTTTATTTTTAAAGGAGAAAGAGACAATTTTTTTTTCAAACTTGGTTATCTCGTGTATCTTTGATAAAGGTCGCTGTATATCAAATATATTTTAGAGTTGTTGTCTGAATCCTGATATACATACTAGAAGGTACAACTTCCTTAAGTACTGTTCATGAGTGAATCTTTCAGAGTTATTGTCTGAATCCCGATATATACATTATAAAAGGTACAACTTCCTTAAGTTTTGTCCTTAAATGTATCTTTCAGAGTTATTTTCTGAATCCCGATATACATGTTAAAAGGTATAACTTCCTTAAGCTTTGTAATGAGTGTATCTTTCAGAGTTATTGTCTGAATCCCGATATACATGCTAAAAGGTATAACTTTCTTAAGTTTTGTAAATGAATGTATCTTTCAGAGTTATCGTCTGACTCCCGATATACATGCTAAAATGTACAACCTCCTTAAGTTTTGTCCATGAGTGTATCTTTCAGAGTTATTGTCTGAATCCCGATATAAATGCTAAAAGGTATAACTTCCTTAAGTTTTGTCCATTAATGTATCTTTCAGAGTTATTGTCTGAATCCCGATATATATGCTAAAATGTACAACTTCCTTAAGTTTTGCCCATGAGTGTATCTTTCAGAGTTATTGTCTGGATCCCGATATACATGCTAAAAGGTATAACTTCCTTAAGCTTTGTAATGAGTGTATCTTTCAGAGTTATTGTGTCTGAATCCCGATATACATGCTAAAAGGTACAACTTTCTTAAGTTTTGTCCATGAGTGTATATTTCAGAGTTATTTTCTGAATCCCGATATAAATGCTAAAAGGTATAACTTTCTTAAGTTTTGTCCATGAATATATCTTTCAGATTTATTGTCTGAATCCCGATATACATGCTAAAAGGTACAATTTACTCAAGTTTTGTCCATGAGTGTATCTTTCAGAGTTATTGTCTGAATCCCGATATACATGCTAAAAGGTACAACTTCCTTAAGTTTTGTCCATAATTGTATCTTTCAGAGTTATTGTCTGAATCCCGATATACATGGTAAAAGGTAAACCTTCCTTAAGTTTTGTCCATGAGTGTTTTTAAAACATAGAAAGGATTCGAGTTTGTATTGATAGTTTACAAAAAAGAAAAAAGAATAAAATATAAAATGAATATCACTCAATCTTCATTAAAAGCTCATGTCCCGGGTGACATTGTTCTGTAGAAAGGTGTACCAGCTCAACCTGCCAAATTACCACAAGTTAAAAAAAGAGAATCCAAATAAAAAGAGAGAAGCCAAATGTAGATATCTCCGGATGTCATTAGCATTTTTTCCTCTTGTTTATTGTTCAGTAGGAGGAATTTATTTGATTTCACCATTTTTTAGCTTCGCGCTGACAATGCTATAGATGGACAAAGGTGAGGTAGGTCATTATGGGATGGCGCAATCAGACGATGGTGTGACACAGCTTTGCTGGCAGTAGCATCGGAAACAAAGGAATTTAGCTGCACATTTTTATAAGCAAAAATGAAATATGTGTTACTCAAACACAATTCATTGAACATAAATTTACTTTTTCTCTATTTTATATTCAACCATATATAATCTTATATGAACTATTCAATAGAGTAGTTTCAATCTCAATCTCTCTCTCTTCGACATCATATACAAGTCAATGGTGGTATTCTAAAATAATCATAAAAAGAGGGATATATGAGAAAGATAAAATAAAATAAGGTGTTATAGAGAGAGGTTGTTATAGACACGTCACTTTTAATGTAAATCGCATCGACGTATTTAAAATCGGGCGCTATAGAGAGGGAGGCGTTATAGACAGGTTTAACTGTGGTATTAAAAAACAATGCTATTGTACACAAATGAAACCTTTATATTACAAAGGAATATGGATTTAAGCATATAAATATAAAAGTAAAAAGCATTCAAAACACATAACATGACCATTTTAAATCTCAATCTCTCTCTCTTTCTCTTGAGAAAGAACTCTCGCAGTCCATCGGTGACGGAGTTACCCCCCGTTGGGCGCCACCAATGAAGACCTTGTATATATTTATATATATATATATGTATATTTATCAATTATCTTTATCAATTTATATATATTTATTCCTATATCTATCATTATATAATATTATTTATTTATTCGTATTTATTCAATTTTGTAATTAACCATATATAATCTTATATGAACATTGTAATAAATCAGTTTCAATCTCTCTTTCTCTAGGAGGAGAATTCGTATTATCTTATCTTTATGAAACATCACATTTGGTTTGTTCATATCTGTTTGTACCCTTCTTTTTATGTTCATTGTAATTAAATCAATGTAATTAAGTTAAAGGGATCTTATTTTGTATAAAATTGAATCAGATCATCTTGTTCTGGAGGCTCTGTTATCTAGGACAAAAGGCGTCGGCCTCCATCCCGAGGGGATGAAGATCACAAGTGTGGCGAAGGCTACCATCTACAAGTACCATCTTGGTCTTGAGGTGGGTAACACCAGCCATCACATCAACCTGCCCACTCTGTGGGAAAGAACTCTCGCAGTCCACCGGTGGCGGAGTCGTTTCCGCGGTGGGCGCCACCAATAAAGAACTTGTATATATTTTTGTATACAGTGAACTCCGCTTATAACAAAGTCGCATTATCCATGACAATCACTTTGTTATATCCGAAGTTTGTTATATCCGCAGTTGGAAAAAAAAATGTTTTGTACCAATAATTTTATTTACTATTCAACTCAAAAGAGCAACACAAAGATCAATAACAACCTCATCAGGTGTTTTTGGAGAAGTAGTTTGTGATTTTCTTTTGACATTTAGAAGTCAGTAACAAGTGCTGAACACTCTTTTCGATGTTGTCCAAGTCTGACAGATGCCTATGAAGAGACTTGGACTCATCCTGACATTGAAGAAACAATCGCAGAGTTTGAATGCTCTCCAAGACCTCTTTTGGATGCGGAATGTGGACAATTGGGTCTACTTCTTCATCAACTTGGTCCGTTTCTTCTTCTTCTTTTGCTTGAAGAATGCTCTCGACAATTTCTACATCGGATAACATGGCATTTGTAACGACGTCATTGTCAGCGTCAGCATAAGTACACTTCAATCTCTCTTAGGATTTGCAGCTTGACTGACAGAGATAGTGAGTTTCTTGTTTGTTTTCGTTCTCCTGCCATGGTAAACGTTAATAAAATATAAGCGTTTATTAAACAATTTAATTTTGTTTAAATAATGTAAAAAAATACTTATAATATGTTTGCATATTTTAAAATTGTATATTATTAACTTATTTGTTGTGTATCATTAAATTTGTGTCATTCACACGTTGTAATTTGATATATATTATGCATAATATATTAGTCAATTATAATGGTAAATGAGAAAACTTCGTTATAAACGGATAAAATAAAAATTTATACATGCAAATCACTTCGTTATAAGCGAAAATTCTTTATATCCGACTTCGCAATATCCAGAGTTCTTTTAATGGTTTAAGCCCTTCTTTTCTTTCGTGCAGACAATTTCATTCGCTATATGCGGAATTTCGCTATAACCGACTTTGTTATAAGCGGAGTACACTGTATATGTATATTTGTTAATTATTATATGTATAAAATAAAATTATTTAAAAGCGCGAATGTTTCTTTTATACATAAAACGAACTTCTACTGTCCTTACTGCGATGAAAAAATATATTGGGAGGGCTTGGCTCATCAGTGGTGAACCATCCCAGCGGTTTCGCCAATTTAATCCACCAGACCGCTTCTCAGAGCTCTAATACTGTATTGTATCATTCTACTTTTATATGCTACACTGAAGGATTAAAGTTAATTTATTCCTAACTAGCCTTGTCTTTATAGTTTGCTGAAGAGCATTGCTGGAAGCAAATATTTGAATGTAATTCTACTGTCCTATAAGCTTATGTCCATAGTTTAATTGAAAACCATTTCTAATGGTTCTATAAAAGTAGAATGATCCAATACAGTATTAGAGCTCTAAGAAGCGGTCTGGTGGATTAAATTGGCGAAACCGCTGGGAGGGTTAACCACTGATGAGCCAAGCCCTCCCAATATATTTTTTCATCGTAGTAAGGACAGTAGAAGTTCGTTTTATGTATAAAAGAAACATTCGCGCTTTTAAATCCTTTTATTTTATTTTATATGTATAGATGGCGCGTTATTGCTTTGTTTTAATTATTATATGTATTTACATTTATTTATTCATATATATTTATCATTACATGATCTTATTTACTCATATTTATGTATTTCACCTTATATAAACATATATGAGCGATGCAATAAAGAAGTTTCAACATCAATCTAGGATGATAAAGAATAAATCCAATACATTGGCTCTGTACAAGTTTTACAGGGCTGTACAAGAGAAGAAACATTGGGAAAAGAAAGCCGTATGTAAATTGATATGTAAATTAACAATCATTTGTGAATAACTGACATTTTCTAAGCAATTATTTACCTGGGTGAATCCTGTGTAGGGCACAGAGCCCCAATAAAATGATTGTTGTTGTTTGTTGTTATATTTAATCTGTAAATGCATTACGTATAGCTCTTTATTAAAAGAAATTTCGGCCAGTAGGAGAAATGTGGCCTCGAAAATATTTTAGAATAAAATTTGTGTTCGTGAAATTATATAATATTCAGATATTAAAATTTGGCGCAGGCTATATTGATTATTCTTATTGAAAACTGATATAATATATCAGTATAATATATACTATATTATAGTAACAGAATATAAACTCAGTATAATATATATAGTAGTATATATAGTATATCAGTATAATATATACTATATTATAGTAACAGAATATAAACTCATGGACAAAACTCAAGGAAGTTGTACCTTTTAGCATGTATATCTGGATTGAGACAATAACTCTGAAAGATACACTCATGGACAAAACTTAAGGAAGTTGTACCTTTTAGCATGTATATCGGGATTTAGACAATATCTCTTAAGGTACATCATGGACAAAACTTAAGGAAGTTGTACCTTTTTGAATATATATCGGGATTCAGACAATAACTCTGAAAGATATACTCTTGAACAAAACTTAAGGAAGTTGTACCTTTTAGCATGTATATCGGGATTGAGACAATAACTCTGAAATATATACTCATGAACAAAACTTAAGAAAGTTGTACCTTTTAGCATGTATATCGGGATTGAGACAATAACTCTGAAAGATACACTCATGGACAAAACTTAAGGAAGTTGTACCATTTAGCATGTATATCAGGATTTTCAGACAATAACTCTGAAAGATACACTCATGGACAAAACTTAAGGAAGTTGTACCTTTTAGCATGTATATCGGGATTCAGACAATAACTCTGAAAGATACACTCATGGACAAACTTAAGGAAGTTGTACCTTTTAACATGTATATCGGAATTCAGACAATAATTCTGAAAGATACACTCATGGACAAAACTTAAGGAAGTTGTATCTTTTAGCATGTATATCGGGATTCAGACAATAACTTTGAAAGATACACTCATGGACAAAACTTAAGGAAGTTGTACCTTTTAACATGTATATCGGAATTCAGACAATAATTCTGAAAGATACACTCATGGACAACACTTAAGAAAATTGTACCTTTTAGCATGTATATCGGTATTCAGACAATAACTCTGAAAGATACATTCATGGACAACACTTAAGGAAGTTGTACCTTTAAGCATGTATATCGGGATTTTCAGACAATAACTCTGAAAGATATTTGATACACGGCGACCTTTATTGAAGACACACGAGATAACAAAGAGAGAGTTTGAAAAAAATTGACTCTGTATCGTAAAAGCAAAAACAAAACAGAACAGCCAATCAATTACTTTCCGCTTTCTTAAGGTTTGTCAATGAGTATATGAACAATTAGGGGCTAATGTAGAGCGTGAACAAAATTTCCTCTGTTTCCATCAAAATATTGAACTTTTCAAAGTTTTATCTATGAATGTATATTGGGTGCGTTACACGAATAGGGGGGGGGGGGGGAAGCAGTCTAGTGTAACATCCGTGTTTCCTACCGGGTAAACGGAGGCAGTTCTCCTGGCCACTGAGAGTAAAGAACCTATTACTGCCGAGTAGATTTCAACATTTTCGGTGAAGCTTATTAGAAAGTGAAGGTTAATTAGAGATGTTGGGATTGCTCCAGGAATAATTACGGCGGTTGATGGAATCCTGTGGCCGCCACTGGGCGGGCCGGCCGCTTCCATTTTTTACCCTAGGAGGTGTGACACCCGCCTGGATGGATGTACCGGGCCTTTGGCTATATCGATATCTTGGTGCACGTCTTCCTAGCCACAATCCGTGCATCTAAGGATCTATTAATGAGCTTGATTGTCTTAATAAAGTTTTCTTCAATATATAAATTTCATTATTACCATTAAATGTGATTAGATTTGCAGAATACGTAGTAAATCCATGTATTTATGAATCCTTTTGTGTGTTTTTTATTCGAATTTTATGTTAGGTCAATGAGAATTGATACAATTCAACGTTTTATTTTCTTTTTCAAATAGGAAATAATTCTATATTTTCATATATCATCAGGCGGCTCCTGACCTACAGGGCTGGGTACATGGCCTAGACGATGACACCCTGACCACCCTCACGTCTGCCAAGACCCACATCTAAAAGTACTTCCTCGGTGTGGAACTGAGGAGTGAAGACCTTGTCTGGAGGACTCTCTCAAGGTGGAGAAACCTTCCTTGCTGAAGAAATTTGTACACATACACAACTATATATATTACCCTACATTTTATCTACCCTTTATTTACTATTTTATTATATTTTTACACCTTTGTAACACTTGATTAGAAGAATCAATAAAGTCGTTTAAATTGTCTATACTGTGTCCTTACTGCGATGAAAAATATTGGAAGTGCATTGCTGATTTAGCCATTTTGATATTGTATTGTGGTGTGTTGCTGATATTGTTTGTTATTGAGGTCCTTCAAGTCGAGTTCGACTTTTAGTGACTAAATGGACAAGTATTCTCTAATTTGATCTGTTAGTGACCATCACTCGCAGCTAATCTTGTGACCCTCTGGTAGCTTTCTTGATCCATTCTAGCCAGCTCGTTGTAGATCTACAACGTTGTAGATCTATTTTTCCTGACATCAACATCTTTCATAAACCATTTGTTGATAATGTGTCCGAATTAGGTAGGTCTTTGATTACAAATTTGATATTCTGGGGATCTAATAGGATTATTTTAAGATTGAAATATTTGTTCTTTTATCTGTCCATGGTTGATGATGTAGCAGGCATTATAAGGAGGAAGTATTGGTTGATTAATTTAACGAAATTATGAACATATGCTTTGAGTATAGTATGCTGTTACTTAATACTCTGTGATGGTCCCTACTTTGTGAATCATCAGTCATGTGATGTCAGAGCTTTTGTTATACGTATTTTGTTTATTTCAATCTCAGTCTGTTTTTGCGATATCTTGCGAAGGTTGTCACAGGAGAACCAGATCACGTTCCAATGGATCTCACGTTAACATAGACGGCAACGAGATGGCTGACCAGTTGGCTAAAGAAGGCTGTAAGGGCCAGCCTGAAAACTCCCAACTCACCTATTCTGTAATTTCTTCCATCCACAAACAAACCTCTCTCTGGAAATCGACCCTAAACCACCCCTGGTACATCCCCATTTCTAACGAATCTTCTTTCCACACCCTTACTAGGGAAGAACAAACGGCGATTTCAAGATTACAAACAGGATATCTTAGAATGTTCAAATTTAATGGAAAAATCAAAACATTCCCGAAATGCCTCAAATACGATTCCCAACAAGCCAGTCCTGAACATCTATTGAATTTTATCAAATCCTCCAAAAAGGACCTCTGGGAAAACCCCAGTACTATAATAGAAAAGCTGAGACAATGGAACCTAATGGAGATCGTTCAAACGACTTGAGGAATAAGCAATAACAACAGGTAGTAAATAGTTAGTTCCCTCGTGAAAAATACATTTGTGTCATTTAATGACCATTCATTTTCACCTTTCTTGCAATCTATATATGAACCAATGTTGACGTGAACCTAACCTACCATATAGTGTAAAAGTTAATATAAGAAATATGATAGGAGGAATCGACCTGCCCTGAAGAAGGGAATCACTGTGGACGTTCGCTATTGATGAACCTGAGGCCTTCCCATATTTTTGCATTGTAACATGGACAGTGGATAGCTTGTTTATTCCAAAAATAAAAAAATAACGTTTAAAGAAAGATACGAAAAACGCCCAGGTGGTAAACAGGGGAGTTCGACCACATGTGTTCACCCCCAAGAATAGCTGAGCGGGGTGGACAGACCAGTCAAAAAGGAAGAAACCCATCTGGTGGCCAGGAGAGGAGTTATCCTCCCTGTTGTTGACGTCGGCTTTTGGTCAGTGTTGGCATTAAGAGAGAATGTATCTTTTGGAAAAAAAAAAGACAATAGAGAGTTGAATATACTCTCATGGACAACACTTTAGGAAGTTGTACCTTTTAGCATGTATATCGGGATTCAGACAATAACTCTGAAAGTTACACTCATGGACAAAACTTAAAGAAGTTGTACCATTTAGCATGTATATCGGGATTCAGACAATAACTCTGAAAATTCACTCATGGACAAAACTTAAGGAAGTTGTACCTTTTAGTATGTATATCGGGATTCAGACAATAACTCTGATATTTGATACACAGTGACTTTTATTGAGGACACGAGATAGCGAAGTATGAACTAAATTGCCTCTTTGTCCTAAAAAAAAAAAACACATTTGACAAGTTTCGGCCATAAATGTATATATATCAGATCACAAAACATATCTTTGTGTTTTTGTACTATAAATTTGTAAAGAACGACACTTTTATTTTACATTCAGCTCTCGGATTCTTCTTTATTAAATCGATAACTCTAATTACTGAAAAATTTACGCATTTCCTACGAGAAAAATAATACACAGCTGTTTTTATTTCATAAAACATGATGTTTTTAAAGTACCTAGTTTATATAAATAAACGTTCTCTGATAAATACACTAATGGACAAAACATGAGGAAGTTGTACCTCGCGTTTAACATTTATATATTTTTGAATTATACATATATATTTTAACGAGAACGTTTGAATTTACTTGTATTCTATGATTTGACGCTTCAGTGTAGCATATATAAGCAGAATGATCCAAACAGTATTAGAACTCTAAAAAATCGGTCTGTTAGATTTTATTAGCGAATGTGGGTCGGTGGAAGGATGATCTAAACCGTTGGTTGTCGACCACCACGACCCGGGTTCGATTCCCGCTTTGGCCACTTTTTTTCTGATTTAACAAAAAAAAAAGAAGGCTCCAATGACCCTCGATTCTTGCAAAAGGTCAACCCCACCAGCGAGTGCAAGTAACCAAACGGGGCTATGACACATTTGTAAGTGCAAAGTCGAACTGCTTTTCATATATGTAGACATGTGGTGCACTTACATTAAAAGCAGTCGCCTACTTCTACCCACCATGATTATCATGGGTATATATCATACTAGGGATAAACAAAAAAAAAACATGATTATCATGGCCTGTACTTGGGATTAAAAGAGCAATCTATAGATATAATCACGCCACATACATTAGAAAGAGAAACAGAACTTAGATTTCCAGTAGCTATCGAAATTGTAGAAGCCGTGGTTAATCTTTCCTCTCAGATCACCTTGACCCAAGAACTTCCCTGTAATGGATCAAATCAATATTTTAAAAAAATGATCTCTATAATTACCCCGGGGATTCTCATATTCTCCTTTTACCTACCTCCTCAAACTACTTCTTGCTTAACGTCAGCTACTTCTTTGAGAAATCATCACGGAAACTTTTCAATCAACTACAGGAACCGCTCAGAAACTACAAGCTGCATTAGAATTTTTTTTCACATATTATTTTAATATTTGTTGTATGCCTGCAAACATAATGATTTCAAGCTACTATTTCTAATTACTATGTTCAAAATTTGACATCGAATGTGTAATTTGCGTGCTTCCCGATGTTTAATTATGTTAATTTCACGATGATTTGTATATAATTTCAGATTTACACGCAATTATCCTAATTGTGGATATGGCGTGTTTTTGCAACTGTTAAATTAATTAAATAAATATATATATGATAGGAAAATTTATAAATAAAACTTATATATTCTGAAAATTAAAGATACTTCGACCAGTAAATATTTTTCATTGTCTCGACGTTTCAACAAAAGATACACTGGCCAAAGTATCTTTAATTTGAAGAACTATGAATGCCGGCCAGGCAGCCTCTATCTTTACGATTATATACACCTATCCCCCGATTTACACGGTAAATACATTCCTGAGAAAAACGTGTAAATCGAGGGATAGGTGTATATTAAACTGTCAAATCTGAATAGGTGTTCGCCCCCTCATGAATCAGAGCCTCCCAATATTCTTTTCAACATAGATAGTATAGAGTATAATATCGCATTTTAGTATAGTGCGATAAAAAAAAACTAATTTGGAAAACCGTGTAAAAGCGAAAACGTTTAAAACAAGTACCGTGTAAATCGGAGGATAGGTGGGGTGTATTCTAGTATCTCTCTCAAAAGGAGTGGAAAAATATAACATCTCATTGATGCGTTTATGTTTGTTTTCAATTCTCAAATACCGTATGAAATAGAAAAAGGTAGTTTTTTTTTTGCTTATCCCTAGTACACCCGTGGTACAGGCCATAATTATCATAATGGGTAGAAATTAGCGACTGCCTTTTACTGTAAGTGTACCACATGTCTACACATGTGAAAAGCAGTTCGACTTTGCACTTACAAATGTGTCATAGTCCTGTTTGGTTACTTACACTCGCTGGTGGAGTTTGACTTTTGCAAGAATCGGAGGCCATTGGAGCTTTTTTTTTTTGTAATCAGAAAAAAGTGCCCAATGCGGGAATCGAACCCGGGTCGTAGTGATCGAAAACCAACGGTTTAGAACATCCTTCCAACGACCCCCTGAAAAAGGTAGTAAAATATTAAAATGATATCAAAAGTAATCAAAAACATCGCTTCATATTGTTTCCAATATAGAGTTCATGCATTTCACATAAGCACAAAAATTAATAAAGAGGTGTGGTAAAAGACAGTAAAAGACATCCTAGGAGCAAATATGGCCATCCAGACCTTAGGGTCCATAAGCCGGTAAAAACAGAAAAGACAGTAAAATACAGTCGTTTATTACCCTCACCATCATTATCATGGCCTGTTCTATATATGTACTTGGAATAAATAAAACAACTTTATAGGTATAATCATGCCACATACATTAGAAAGAAAAACTGAACATTGCTATAGTGTTTATTGCGAAAGTATTTATTTTATTTATATACAAACTTTAGATATGCCAAAGAAATTAACCCCGGAATTTGAAAAAAAGTGTCGTTTTGATGTCATTCCATTCAATAAAACGGTTCAAAACACATTGTGTAAGTACTCAAAGGTAAAGACTATGTCACTTTATGTTAACAGTTCATCATATGCTCAACTGTGAGTATAAGGCGATTACCAAAGACATCTGGAAATACTATCGACACAGTGTCAAAGTTCAGTATATATCAAACACCAATCAAGAAAGGTAACTTCTTCATATCCAGGGAGAACCCCAATCAAGGTAAAAAATATATTAGAAAATTGTAACAAACATTTGCAGCTATTATCTGCATTTATAACTGTGACATCCTGTAAAAAATTCTAAAAGGTCGTTTCTTCATTTGTTGCAACTACCTTCTTCTTTCTTATCTCCACTTAATCATATCAGGGTATCAAGCCTGTAGAGATTCTTGATGGTGTCTGATTGGATGAGTAGAGATCATTTAAAGGAGATTTGATATCCATAATGATTAGGTGAAGTAGAATGTGTCTGCCTTTGTCTTTAAGACTGGGAGCACTACTCAATGGCAGGCTGACTTAGCTCCAATATGAAATGGTCGCCTCTGACATGAGGAACAGACACCATGTGCAGCTGCTCCTAACATGGAGTACAGACGTATCCTGTATCCCTGGATTAGGAGCCCTTACAGGGTACTATCAGCAGGGCCAGCTGAACCCAGGTTTTTTGAGGAGCTTGTAACTGCTTCCCCTCCTCCTTTATCCGGGCTTGGGACCAGACCAACAGCTGCCTTGCAGTTACCTTATCGACGAAAATGGAAGCCAATCAGCAGAAGGTTGTAGGAGAACCATTTGGTAGGCCAAATTTCCTATTTGGATCTTACTTTAGCAAATATTTTTTGTTTAAATAAAAAGGCATATATTGGATCAAAATATCATTTATTTTATCAATATTTCAGTTGTTTAAAGTGTGTCAATGTTATAATACCTTGATAATGGTTGGCTTTCAGCCAACTGAAATATTGGTAAAATAAATTATATTTTGATCCAATATATGCCTTTTTATTTAAATATCATTTATGGATTGCTCTATTTTCAAAACGATATTTTTTTTGTATGAAATACTTCAAAAAATCGGTTCATTTTCTCTACAAAGCTTTAAAAGAGGAGAAAAGTTAGTGTCCAAAAAATGAAAAGTTGGGAGAGCGCTTCATGGTCGTTGTGAAAATTTGTGGTCGTGGAATTTTGTTTTTTATTAAGGTTCCTATTATTTTCAAAATGAATTCCAAGTAAATTCATGGAAAAAACTTAAGGAAGTTGTACATTTTATCATATATATCGGGATGCAGATAATAAATTTGAAAGATATTTGATGTACAGTGACCTTTATTGAAGACATACGAGATAGCCAAGTGTGGACAAAATTGGTTCTGTCTCCTTAAAAATATAAAAGAGGATAAAACGTTTTTGGCCTAAAATATGAAAAGTTGGGAAAGCGCTTCATGGTCGTTGTGAAAATTTGTGGTCTTGGAATTTTTCTTTTGATTAAGGTTACTACAATTTTTAAAATGAATGCCAAAGTGCACTCATGGACAATACTTAAGGAAGTTGCACCTTTCAGCGTATATATCTGAATTCAGACAATAACTTTAAAAGATATTTGACACACAGTGACCTTTATTGAAGACATACGAGATAGCCAAGTGTAAGCAAAATTGCCTCTGTCTCCTTGAAAAAAAAAAAAAAAGACATCAAATACTTTCTACTTCCTCAAGTTCTGTTCATGAGTGTACTATGCAGACAATTTTCTGAATATTTTTATTGTGCATCATATTCCTCTACTCTATTGTTAGGACATAAGCAAAGTGCTTGCGCATCGTAAAACGGCGACAAGTCAGACGGTCTGCGTTACCAATGCTTATACCAAAGAACTGAGAAGGACAAATTAGTAATAAAGGTTATTCAAAAAAGATCCAGGAAAGCTTCCTCTTCTTCAGTTATCGGAAGCAGTTTCTGCATAGACGGAAACTCTAAAGAGTGTGTGGAAGATGGTGAAAGAGGATTGGTGGAAAGTGATCTTGAAACGTGCATGATCGTCATGGATTTTTGAAAAAGAGGCTATCGTGCAGTAAAATCAATAGAGATCACTTTGAGAAACTATATATATGTCGTAGCTGTCGTGGTCGAATGGAAGGGCGCGGCCGTTGTGCATATATGCGTAAAAAAAAAAACATGTTCCACACTCGTGAGCGCGCGAGCACGCGGCGAAGGCGCTGGCCCTCACCTTTATTTTGTACAGATTTATAAAGGGATTAATTTGTATTTACATTTTAACGTGCTAATTATGGCGGAAAGAAATTATACATCTTGGGCATCAGGCAAATTATGACATATATGTTCACAAAAATAGAGATTGATCATTAAAAATTTGTAAATAAAATAAATATATTTTTCTCAACACCTCCCCCCACCCCTATTGCATATCCCTTGGGTTTACATATGTATCTGCAAATCATGTCTTATTTATTCATTTAATCTTCGGAAAATTCCAATTAATTTGAAACCACCTAACTGGATGAAAATCTACGATAATTGTTTTTAGAAACACTGATTGCCCTATAAAATAGGGAAAATGGTTCTGGTCAAATCAACTTTTAACAGTAGAAACATCGAAACTATCAGAAACACCAAATTTTTCCTGCGGAGAAACTGAAAAAACTGCTCTTCACCTTATCTATGACTGTTCGAACTTTACAGAAGTGAGACATCGATTGTTCCCTGATCTAAATCATTTAATTCTCTTACATCAGCCACATTGTGTGTGTGTGTGTGTCTATATAAATTTTATTTTGACACTGTCGCTTTATACATGTATAAATATGTAAATATTTATTACTATATATTTGAATGCATGCCTCTCAAGAAGAAAAGAGTATTTATTTTCTCATGGATTGGCTATTCAAGTTAATCGCTGTTTTTATTGCTATTGAGGTTGATGGATAATGGGTTTATGGCTCTCTTCAGTTGTATATAACCTCAATATAATTGCTAAAGAAAGGGAGAAACTTGATAGAATAGCTGTATTACATGAAATCTTTCTTTTTCGAAATACTATTACTATTTATTCTTGCTCAGCAAACCATGTATAAGGTTGACGGCCATATTAAAAGGCATTGTGAGTGCATATAAATCATTCTTTAAAAGCATAATTAGTATTATTTATATATGTATGTGTATATTGGGATTTTGTTCACATCCTGTTATTAATAAGTGATTTGGTGGTGGTGGTGTCTTGTCCATGGAGCAGATCAGATCGGTCCGTGCACCCTGATCATAATACCAGCCTACTGAGGTGCCATATGGATGTCCTCTTCTGGATTGATGGTGGTGGTGGTGTCTTGTCTATGAAGCTGATCAGATCGGTCCATGCACCCTGATAACAATACCGGAAAACTGAGGTGCCGTATGGATGTCTTCTTCTGGATTGATGGTGGTGGTGTCTTGATCATGGAGCAAATCAGATCGGTCCATGCACCATGATCACAATACCGGCCAACTGAGGTAGTGGGGTCTTGTCCATGGAGCAGATCAGATCGGTCAGTGCACCCTGATCACAATACCGGCCAGCATAAAAAAAAAAGAAATAAAAAAATACAATAATTCTTTCTCACATTGAGTTTCTTTTTGTATTATAATGCTGCTAGCTTTCAAATGATAATCGCTTAATATTAAACTCGTTAAAGAGCGCTTATCACTTGGTAGCTAGCATTTTAAAATAAAAATAAATCATTGTGAGAATGAATTTTTGTAGTTATAAACGTTTTTTATAATTTTATCATGAATAATAATATATTTTTTAGAAAAAGAAAATTAGATGATTGTAATGTCTCCTTTTCATATGTCAAAACGCAGATGGTAACAAAAGAATTCACCACCAAAAAGGGCAACAAAGAAACCAATTCCCAGTACAAGAAAGCACCGGCGCCACATGGTGTCAATTTCAAGGAAGGGTAAAAAAAAGTTTTCTCTTTGTTCTGTTAATTCAATTTGGTTCTCTTCCGGATCGCTGCTAACCAGGCTGATGATTAGAGTAATGGGACAATTTCCCGCGTGGGGGGGCACTGACTACTGGACAAAGGACGGATACCCCCGAATTAGATAAATTACGGGGGACCGTCTCTTCCGGCGCCATAGCGACACTTGTCCCCTGGTCAGCCAGCCCCCGATGTCTGTGGATGACTCACTCATCAAACTATATGGCGGTTAGTGATCCAACCATGTCTGTGGAAGATCAACCATGTCTTTGGAAGATCAACAATGTCTATGGAAGATCAACCATGTCTGTGGAAGATCAACCATGTCTTTGGAAGATCAACAATGTCTATGGAAGATCAACCATGTCTGTGGAAGAAGATCAACCTTGTTTGTGGAAGATCAACCATGTCTGCGGAAGATCAACCATGTCTGTGAAAAATCGACTATGTCTATGGAAGATCAACCTTGTTTGTGGAAGATCAACCATGTCTATGGAAGATCAACCATGTCTGTGGAAGATCAACCATGTCTGTGGAAGATCAACCATGTCTGTTAAAATTTTCAGCACTGAGGCTATAACCTTTTTTTTTTTTTTACAGAATACAAAAATATTCTATATATACGAGCGTCATTCTTCATCTCTTAATCAGTTTTCGTCTCTGTCACCGTTTGCTTTTTTTTTTTTTGGAATGGCGCCCTCCTATTGGTTGGCTACGATCACGCCACCTTTCCCCCCCCCCCCCCCCCCATCATGCCCCCCCCACTCGCTTTTTCGTTTTTGTAACTATTGTGTTGGAGCGGGTCGTTCCTTAAATAAATGCATATATTAGTTAATAACCAAATGGAATCCTCTCTTTCTCTTTCCCTGTAAGAGACGCCTACGGAAGCCAACAGTACATAGACAGATAAAGCACATAGGCTATAGTTATTAACTAACATATGCATTTATTTAAGGCGCCAATTTATAATTGCAACAAATAGTATTTGAATCAAAACATTCACACAAATCGGGTAAAACACGGGCGTTGCCCGGGTCATTCGGCTAGTATATATATCTTTTCAATAGTTTCCAAAATAAAATCCTTTTGCAACAAAGCACCTTTGCCATATTTTCTTCCAACTTTGGAAAAAACTTTGAAATTTCGTTTTTCTGTAAGCCTCGCAAAACATTCAATGATTTCTCTTTAATAATTTGTATCGTGTTAAACGTTGACCTTTAAGTGCCATCTTTGATTTTGGATAAAGAAAAAAGAAATTCGGTGCTAAATCAGGAGAATAGGGAATATGTGGAAGCACAGGGGTGTTATATTTTGTCAAATAAGCAAACTGAATGAGCCATATGTGGTCGTGCGTTATCATGATAAAACCACTAATCTTTATTTTGTCATCTTTCTGCTCGTTTCTTTCAAAATAACAGGATAAGATTCTCGGTTAATTGCCGTCTATTTGTTATAAATTCATGATGTACGAGTCTTTGGCTATCGCAGAAAGTGGCAAGCAGAACCTTCATTTTGACTTTTCCATCTTGTTCTTTTTAGGTTTCGTTTCGTCATCTGCCAAGCATTAACTTGATTGGCGTTTTGTTTCGAGATCGTAGCCTTAGACCCATGTCTTGTCCCCTGTTATCACCTTATGTTGCCATATTTAGTCTTATACGTCCAATTCTCAGATATCTTTACCTATCTATTTCAGCTCCAGAGTTAATATCTGAGTGACAAACTTTCAAGATCTTCATTTTAGGCCCAGATCATCATAGTTGTATGAAAAAGTGAAAGTTGTATAAGCTAATGATTTTGCTTTGTTTTAAAAATGAATCGATGTTGGTTCCATATGTTTGAATTGAATATTACACCTTAGTTCTATATATTTTATTGCTTGAAAAAGAACATAACAAAACAAAAAAGAAACTACAATTGAAAATGATTTGATAACTAACTGAGAAAAAAAAACAATAATAATAAAATGATGATGATAAAAAATTGAATATGTCTGCCAGAAAAATGCTTCTATGAATTAAAATATAAGAATAAATACAAAATTAACATATAAACTTCAAACAATAGTAATGAATAGGCATATCCTAAATGACACCCCGGTTTCTTTGAACACTTCTCTGATTGTTATTTTTTTATTTTGAAATACCAGGACTCATTTTTTCAACATTTTCAGAAACACTCACAGTTTTTGGCCGTTCACACCATGTGTTATCTTCGACGGAAGTTCGGCCATCTTTAAACCTTTTGAACCACTCAAATGCTGTTCTTTTAAAAGAGTCTTCTCTAATTGATTTGGCAACAAACCAAAGCTTTCACTGACTGATTTACCTATTCGGAAACAGAATTTCAAACGTACACGTTGTTTAATTTTAATTTCCATTTTAATTTAGCCGCGCTGTTACAACTATGTCTTCTTAAAATAGATTTATCCAAAGAATGCGATGCGCACACGCAAAAAGTTATGTGCAACTGGTGTTAAATTCTTTCTTCTTTTTATGAACCACGTATTTTTTCAACTCTAAGGATTTTTTAAATATTAGGTCAGTTGGGGAATTTTTTTATCATACCTTGTATATGAATATTTTTTATTACCTTGTATTTCTATCCATCATCTAATCATGTTGGAATTCCTTTATATTCAAATGTTTGGTTGTTGTTGTTGTGTCCAATGAAGAGCCTCAGATATCCCTATGCATCTCTATCACAGCAGTCGCAATGTTCTCTATCTTGTGTGTATAAAGCTGCTGTTCTGGGTCCATGTCAATTTTCGGTTGTTGTTTTTATGTCCAATGAAGAGCCTCGGATGTCTCCATGCAGCTCTATCACAGCAGTCGCAATGTTCTCTATCTTGTGCTCTTCATTGGAAAATAGTTTCTTTTGCCACGTTAGTCACCTTGGACCTGAATTTGTTCAAATATTCCAAAGGTCCAGGGGGGATTTCAGGGAGGTGTGGTCGGTTAAATATAAAATATAAAGATTTAGAATAAGTTAAAACATATTTCAGGTCAACTAGATCAATTTTAAACGGTTAGTTATCTGTCAATTCTGTCTCTCGTACGTCTCTGGTTTCTAAAATACAAAACAAATTATAATTAACCTTTCTAGAGACTTATAAAAAGACGATGATTACAATCTTTCAAGACAGGATTGAGATAGGTGATAGATCGTATGAAAAATATTTTGATGATTATCTTACATATGATAGATTTTATCTCATTCTTTGTTCACTATCTATCTTATTGAAATTTTGTTCACACTTGGTTATCTTATGGGTCTTCAATAAAGGTCACTGTAATATCTTTCAGAGATTTTTTCTGAAACTATATATACATGTTAAAACTAAAGTTTTGTTCGTGAGTGTATCTTTCAGAGTTATTGTCTGAATCCCGATATAAATGTTAAAACGTACAACTTCCTAAAGTTTTGTTCATGAGTGTATCTTTCAGAGTTATTGTCTGAATCCCGATATAAATGCTAAAAGGTACAACTTCCTTAAGTTTTGTCCATGAGTATGTCTTTCAGAGTTATTGTCTGATTCCCGATATAAATGCTAAAAGGTACAACTTCCGTAAGTTCTGTCCATGAGTGTATCATTCAGAGTTATTGCCTGAATCCCAATATAAATGCTAAAAGGTTCAATTTCCTTAAGTTTTGTTCATGAATGTAACTTTCAGATTTATTGTCTGAATCCCGATATACATGCTAAAAGGTACAACTTCCTTAAGTTTTGTCCATGAGTGTATCTTTCAGAGTTATTGTTGAATCCCGATATACATGTTAAAAGGTAAAACTTACTTAAGTTTTGTCAATGGAAGTATATATGGCATAAAATAATATTCCGTTTCGTTTACAAGATAATTCCATATTCTAATATTTCTTAAAAGCAAATATATGATATTTATTTATCGCACGTTTAATAAAACATATACGAACACACCTTGGTCATAAATATCCCTATTTATTACAGAGAAAAACCACGATGGCCATACCTCTTCCATGCTCTAAGCCTGTCGTTCTAAGATATTGTTCAGAGTTAAGATGCGCGAGCTAAATAATCCCCGTGGAAGCCGGCGGGAATTAGCCATGCGATTGCTGATCACGAACAAGGAAGAAGACCTTTGTATGGAGATAGAGGCGTATTGGCTCATCCATTCATCCCGGTGTCCACCTACGCCGGCTGCTCCTGGTGATGGATCTGGTGGGCTTCAGTTCTGCCTGGACCATCCTACTGACATACTTGTACTGAGCTGCTACACTGCCATCCTACTGACATACTTGTACTGAGCTGCTACACTACCACCTTACTGACATACTTGTACTGAGCTCCTACACTACCATCCTACTGACATACTTGTACTGAGCTCCTACACTACCATCCTACTGACATACTTGTACTGAGCTGCTACACTGCCATCCTACTGACATACTTGTACTGAGCTGCTACACTACCACCTTACTGACATACTTGTACTGAGCTGCTACACTACCATCTTACTGACATACTTGTACTGAGCTGCTACACTACCATCCTACTGACATACTTGTACTGAGCTGCTACACTACCATCCTACTGACATACTTGTACTGAGCTGCTACACTACCATCCTACTGAAATACTTGTACTGAGCTGCTACACTACCATCTTACTGACATACTTGTACTGAGCTGCTACACTACCATCCTACTGACATACTTGTACTGAGCTGCTACACTACCATCTTACTGACATACTTGTACTGAGCTCCTACACTACCATCTTACTGGCATACTTGTACTGAGCTCCTACACTACCATCCTACTGACATACTTGTACTGAGCTCCTACACTACCATCTTACTGGCATACTTGTACTGAGCTGCTACACTACCATCCTACTGACATACTTGTACTGAGCTCCTACACTACCATCCTACTGACATACTTGTACTGAGCTCCTACACTACCATCTTACTGGCATACTTGTACTGAGCTGCTACACTACCATCCTACTGACATACTTGTACTGAGCTCCTACACTACCATCCTACTGACATACTTGTACTGAGCTCCTACACTACCATCCTACTGACAAACCTGTACTGAGCTCCTACACTACCATCCTACTGACATACTTGTACTGAGCTCCTACACTACCATCCTACTGACATACTTGTACTGAGCTGCTACACTACCATCTTACTGACATACTTGTACTGAGCTGCTACACTACCATCCTACTGAAATACTTGTACTGAGCTGCTACACTACCATCTTACTGACATACTTGTACTGAGCTGCTACACTACCATCCTACTGACATACTTGTACTGAGCTGCTACACTACCATCTTACTGACATACTTGTACTGAGCTGCTACACTACCATCCTACTGACATACTTGTACTGAGCTGCTACACTACCATCTTACTGACATACTTGTACTGAGCTGCTACACTACCATCCTACTGACATACTTGTACTGAGCTCCTACACTACCATCCTACTGACATACTTGTACTGAGCTCCTACACTACCATCCTACTGACAAACCTGTACTGAGCTCCTACACTACCATCCTACTGACATACTTGTACTGAGCTCCTACACTACCATCCTACTGACATACTTGTACTGAGCTGCTACACTACCATCTTACTGACATACTTGTACTGAGCTGCTACACTACCATCCTACTGAAATACTTGTACTGAGCTGCTACACTACCATCTTACTGACATACTTGTACTGAGCTGCTACACTACCATCCTACTGACATACTTGTACTGAGCTGCTACACTACTATCTTACTGACATACTTGTACTGAGCTGCTACACTACCATCTTACTGACATACTTGTACTGAGCTGCTACACTACCATCTTACTGATATACTTGTACTGAGCTGCTACACTACCATCTTACTGGCATACTTGTACTGAGCTGCTACACTACCATCCTACTGACATACTTGTACTGAGCTCCTACACTACCATCCTACTGACATACTTGTACTGAGCTCCTACACTACCATCCTACTGGCATACTTGTACTGAGCTCTTACACTACCATCCTACTGACATACTTGTACTGAGCTCCTACACTACCATCTTACTGGCATACTTGTACTGAGCTGCTACACTACCATCCTACTGACATACTTGTACTGAGCTCCTACACTACCATCCTACTGACATACTTGTACTGAGCTCCTACACTACCATCTTACTGGCATACTTGTACTGAGCTGCTACACTACCATCCTACTGACATACTTGTACTGAGCTCCTACACTACCATCCTACTGACATACTTGTACTGAGCTCCTACACTACCATCCTACTGACAAACCTGTACTGAGCTCCTACACTACCATCCTACTGACATACTTGTACTGAGCTCCTACACTACCATCCTACTGACATACTTGTACTGAGCTGCTACACTACCATCTTATTGACATACTCGTACTGAGCTCCTACACTACCATCCTACTGACATACTTGTGCTGAGCTCCTACACTACCATCCTACTGACATACTTGTACTGAGCTGCTACACTACCATCCTACTGACATACTTGTACTGAGCTCCTACACTACCATCCTGCTGACATACTTGTACTGAGTTCCTACACTACCATCTTACTGACATACTTGCACTCTTTAGGTTTCTTCTACTATTTTTCATTTCTCTAGATTTTGGGCCAACATGCCTTTCACGCCCTATAGCGTGTATCGTTAGTAAGTCATACTTATAATTCTCCTGTTGAAGGGCATTTTGGCCCGAAAGATAGAGAAATAAAAAATAATGTTAAAGAAATCTGGCCCTGTATTTCTTGTTGATTTAGTTAAATTGTAAAGGCAGGGATCTTCTTTTTCTTGTCTTCACTCAATCATACCAGAGTATTAATCTTGTCGAGCTTGTGATGATGTGGGTGAAGTAGAATGCGTTTGCCTTTGTCATTAAGACTGGGAGCACTACTCAATAGCAGACCGACTTATCTCCAAAAGAAATGGCCAACTCTGACATGAGGAACAGACGCTATGTGCAGCCGCTCCTAACATGGAGTATAGACTCATCCTGTATCCCTGGAGCCCTTCTAGGGTAATATCAGCCGGGCCAGCTGAGCCCAGGTTTTTTAGCGAGTTTGTTACTGCTCGCTCTTCTTTTTCATTCTGGCTTGGGACCGGCAAAGGTGGAGTTATAAAGGCCGGGATGAATATATAATTTATATATATATATATGTCATAATTTGTATATAATTAAATGCAACCCCGACCCACTATGTATGTACCATGTATGATTTTCAAAGACTTAATAAAGAACAAGGTAACTGGAGGGAAGCAAGTAGCATTAAGATATAGGAAGTAGACCTAAGGCTGGCACGACTATTCTGGGCACCCCTGTGTCAATATTGCAGGGGCAGAGACCGGAAGTCTCTAGTGACCGCAGAAGTTATTTTAACCAAGATACACTCAATACTTCCTGACAAAACAGGACGTATCCAATATCCACAGAAGTTATATTAGTATAGAGACACCCCATACTTCCGACCCAAGATAGGACGTATTTGATAACACGGAAGTAAATAAAGTCAAAATAGCACTCGACACTTCCTATCAAGCAGACCACAGCTTTCATCAAGGAAAGCCGCGGGCCAATCAAAAGATAGCATCTAAATAGGTCAACCAATAGGGAAAAAGCATGTGATCATCTCTCAACCAATCAGAGAGAAACGGAGTCTTGGTGTTAAATCGAAAGGCAAGGATGGTCAGTTAGGTTTTCGCTCTCATAGGAACAACACCTGCAGTAGCGACTTGGCTCTCACCGAGTTCGGATCAGTTGCTCCTTCGCTTCCAACGAGGTGACATCGGCCCTGGACCTCTCCCCACTCAACTCATAGCTAAGTACAATCACCACCATGTGATCAGATAAGGAACAATCAAACCCGCTCCTTCTCAAGCTTTCTTCCCTCCAATCCAGTTGCCTTTTATTTTCAAACCTCATCATGTGTCCTGATTATTCCTAACTGTGTGCTTCACTTACCACTCAACGACTGCGCTTCAACCAATCCTCACCATTCAAATCGAACAACAAGCAATTCCGCAACGATATTGCCACAGAACGGTTAAGTCGACAGGATAAAGATTATGGAACTTAATCAGGATAAAGATTATGGAAATTAGCCCAGGCACCAGCAAAACAAAAGGCAATGACAAACCAAGAAAGAACAAACTGGCAACGAGCGGAAAGAAACTGACAACGAACGAAGCGACAAGACACACCCTGGCGACGGTAATTTTAGAACTGACCGCCGCGCTACAAGGGGAAAGATCCACGCAACTGGAAGCGGTCTTCCGGAGCGCCACCCTCGGGGCAACCGACACCCGCACCGCCGGTACGTGTCTGAACAACCTGACGCCCACCGAGGAATCGCCACCCGCCATGCCGTACCAGTACACACGGAAGCAACCCACGCGACACGGACCCAGTGTACCGACAACGCGATCCACTCGAATGGAAGCAGTACAAATGACTAGATTTCCCTTTCAATCGCGCGGACAGTGCAAAAGGTCCCGATCCGGTCCAACAGATATTCCAAGCCAGCCACACCAAGCCGAAGACGCCACAATGGAGACTTTTCGAGACTAAGGTAGGCAATCCACCCAATGACACCATCAAATTGACTTTGGACTTGTATCTGACCCAGGACCTACCATGTACCTTTCTCATTGAACCAGACGCAGGTTCGAACATATTGCCGTATCATTTATACAATAGATTAAAAGCACAACTTCCCAATTTAAGTATTAAAAAACCTTCCCTTGATCTATCCCCCCTAAATAGTTTTACGAAAATAATAGGACATTTAACTTTCCCTCTGACAATAGGCCAAATAACCCGTAGAGAGAACTTCCACGTGATAAATGCATCCTTGCCATTTGGAGTTCTTACCTTAAAAACCCTTTATCAATATAAATTAAAACTAAATTATAATCGCGGCACTATTTTCCAACTTGGCGTCCCATTGTCTAATACTATCTACCACTTTAAACATGTGTCAAATGAATGCAAGCACGGGCTAGGCCAAAACCTGTCCCAAAGGACTCGCACAGCACCCAAAGTTTTCACACATGGAAACCCTTGCCTGCATTCATTGCCCGAACCCCAAATATTTACATGCCACCATTATAATCTCACACCACACAACTTTTCACTCAACCCAATTACCAGTACTATATGCCCACAACATGTAAAGCCACCACGACTTCAATCTACAACTCCAATAATGCCCAAACAAGTGTCCATACACCGACACAGCTCACCCACTTACCACACAAAATTCACACATGACCACACTTCGCCACACCATAATTACGCAAATGTACCTCACAACATACACGCACCCATACGTCACCACGCGACAAACACACACAACCCGCACAACAAACGCAACACGCACGCCAAAAGACAACAACAACGACAAACAAGCGCATGCACAACCGTTAAGAATAATACAATCATCCCGTCTACACAAAACATAGAAAAAATTCACGCCACCAAACAACCACACAATCGAAAAGCCTTGCGATCTTTCCTAAAAGCTGTGAACGCCTATAAAGAGTTCATTCCGGACCACGCCCGCTTGCGGACGCCACTTATCAACCTTCTAAAAAAGGATATCATGTGGGTCTGGGATGACGAATGCCAGAAAGCGTTCACTAACCTGAAAGAAAACCTTACCACACACCCCACATTACACCTTTACCAGGAAGGTCTGCCATGCCAGGTGTACTGTAACACCTCAACATTCAGCATTACAGGCGTTCTTAAACAAGTCTACCCTGATGGGAAGACATACACCGTTCAACATTTCAGCCGATCTCTGCGTAGTCACGAGCGAAATTATTCAGACTTGGAACTACAATGCCTAGCCATTGTGGAAAGTGTGGATAATTTCCGCACCTGTCTAATGGACAGAAAGTTTACAATATTTTCTGACCATCCCGCATTGCAGTGGTTGAAAGAGATCAAAGCTCCGTCAGGCAGATTGTTTCGATGGAGGTTAAGATTGTCAAGATACGAATATGAGGTCCGTAGCATAAATGGAGTACAACAATATGAAACGGGCATTGGAACTCGTATCCCATTTTGTGGCTTTCTAGATGCGCCACTCATACAGAGCCAACAGTCTTCTCCACCGGGAAAATCTCGCGTGACTATAGATCACAATAAACTGCGCACCGTCTCCCGAAAAGGAGTACTTAAAACTATAGTCCCAAGTTCACTTACAACCAGACTTCTTAAATCCGTACACACTCAACACCACCACCCAAACATCTCCAAGATGACGAGACTCATCTCGTCACAATATTATTGGCAGAACATGACACAAGACATCGCAAAACAGGTAAAAACCTGCCCCACCTGCCGATTCGCTAGAAGAATCGATGAATACAAACAACCTGCACGTAAAAATACCGACACAGGTACCCAAACAAAACAAAATTCGTACATAAAGCACAGCGTACACACAACACAAATAATGCCAAAATTACCACATCCACGTCAGAGAAAAGATCACACATCTCAACCTAAACCAATTACCGCCGACATATCTCTAATAAAACCATTGACGATCAAACAGGAGAACTATAAACCGGACAAACAGTTCAATCATACCACATCACTCCCTAAAGATATCAAACAAGAGAACTGCGAACCTACCAATCATTCAAATTCTACAATTCATAAGGTTCAAGCCAATATTTCAGAGTCCCCAGTTACAAAATTGTGGACGAACATGGGACAATATCCTATCTTTCATCTGATTTTTATCCTTTGTTTATTAGTTCTACCGTACAACTATATTCCAATTTTATTCATTAAGTACTTGTTTATCTATGCTATGCCCGATCAGAAAATCTTCGAACTACAAGAGGTAGTTTTTAATTTTGGACAAACAGTTTTTCATTGTGGACAAGCATTTATAAAACTTCTCATAATTTTAGGAACCATCTTCGCAGAAAATCTAAATAAACTCCGAAGAGATAGCAGTAACTGGAAAAAAATGACCAAACAATGTCGGAGAAGCCGTACTCCAAAAACAAGCCCCGAGCCGCACCAAAAATAAATAGACGGCAGGAAACGAGAATTTGAGACACCACGACGGAGGTGTAGTCCGCAGCGATAAATTCGGCCTCTGTAAACAAAGCGGAACGCCTTCGTCCGATCTCCAATTTCATTCCCTCTCGTTTGCCCGACACACCCCACTTCCGTATCTCTAATTACAATGAGAAGATCCCCTATTGAGGTCGACTGGGAACCTCGCTATACCACCGATTTTGATTCCAGTTCGAGTCTACATATCGATTTTTACCGACCAACTCCACATCCACGAGACAACACATAGAACTAACTCACACATTTCTTACACAACAGACTTCTAACATTTTTTCACAACACACACACAAAGACAAAAAATTACACATAAAGGTTATATAGATTTCCATGTCTCCTGTACACACAGCATAAACGCACTTGAGGACTAGAATCACATTTTTCACCTAAGTGTCGCTACAGACGAGACAAAAAATTTATAGGGCATAATTGAGCAAGTAAAACATTTATAGGGCAAAATGGAGCAACCAATACATGTAGATCAGGGCATGTAGATACCATAGGGTTCAAACCAATACACCTTATTTTTCATATCAATCATTTTCATTATTTTCTCTCAATTAAAAATATAAATGTTTAATCAATTTAGCAATTTATTCAACTTATTATCAATTTTAATCATTAACTATCATTTTATTTACCAATTAGCTTATATTATCATTTTCACTTATCAATTATCATTCTATTTACCACTTGACTTATATTACCACAACTCAATTATCAACGAAAACCCACTGGTTTTCGATTAAACTAAAAACATTAAATCACCCTTTGTTGTTGAAACCTTTTTATTTTTCATTTTTTTTTTCAAACGCTCAACTTTGATTTCGTTCAACTCTTATTTTTATTTTTATTTTGATTTCTCAAAAGACCTTATGAAATTTCCTCGAATTCCTTTCCAAAATTCAAGCAAAAAAAGTAATTAGGCATTTTTCCTTTTTTTTTCACCATTCAACCAAGCACTCAACTTTGATTTCGCTCAAAAAACTCTTATTTTATTTTTATTTTGATTTCTCAAAAGACCTTATGAAATTTCCTCGAATTCCTTTCCAAAATTCAAGCAAAAAAAGTAATTAGGCATTTTTCCTTTTTTTTTCACCATTCAACCAAGCACTCAACTTTGATTTCGCTCAAAAAACTCTTATTTTATTTTTATTTTTGATTTCTCAAAAGACCTAATAGAATTCCTTCGATTTCATTCCCAATTTCGAGCTAGAATATGGTTAGGCATTTTTCTTTTTTTTCTCACCATTCAACCAAACACACTCAATTTTGATTTCATTCAACTTCTTATTTCATTTTGTTTTGATTTCAAAGCACCTTATGAAATTTCCTCGATTCCTTTTTCTCAGAATTCGAGCAAAAAAGTAACTAAGCAGTTGTCTTTGTCACCATGCAACAAAATATTTTTCTTTTTCAACCAAACACATTCAATTTTGATTTCATTCAACTATTTTTATATTATTTTTATTTGATTTCAAAAGCCTTAATAGAACTCCCTCGATATCATTTCTTATCTCGAGTAGAATTCGTTTAGGCGCATTTTTTTTGTTTTACCCACTATGTACCATAACCTTCATTGATTTCTTACAATTAAAAAATTTTTTGATTTCTATTAATTATACTCAACCTATATCATCAACCCCATTCTATCTTACTTATGTCACCAGCAATGCTTGTATATAGCCCCTCAATACCTACAACTAATTTTCCCACAAAATTATTTTTCATTTTACAGAATTCTCTCAGGCTAACCCCTTCTTGAATTCTTCACATGTAGGGGGCGCATCTGTCATAATTTGTATATAATTAAATGCAACCCCGACCCACTATGTATGTACCATGTATGATTTTCAAAGACTTAATAAAGAACAAGGTAACTGGAGGGAAGCAAGTAGCATTAAGATATAGGAAGTAGACCTAAGGCTGGCACGACTATTCTGGGCACCCCTGTGTCAATATTGCAGGGGCAGAGACCGGAAGTCTCTAGTGACCGCAGAAGTTATTTTAACCAAGATACACTCAATACTTCCTGACAAAACAGGACGTATCCAATATCCACAGAAGTTATATTAGTATAGAGACACCCCATACTTCCGACCCAAGATAGGACGTATTTGATAACACGGAAGTAAATAAAGTCAAAATAGCACTCGACACTTCCTATCAAGCAGACCACAGCTTTCATCAAGGAAAGCCGCGGGCCAATCAAAAGATAGCATCTAAATAGGTCAACCAATAGGGAAAAAGCATGTGATCATCTCTCAACCAATCAGAGAGAAACGGAGTCTTGGTGTTAAATCGAAAGGCAAGGATGGTCAGTTAGGTTTTCGCTCTCATAGGAACAACACCTGCAGTAGCGACTTGGCTCTCACCGAGTTCGGATCAGTTGCTCCTTCGCTTCCAACGAGGTGACATCGGCCCTGGACCTCTCCCCACTCAACTCATAGCTAAGTACAATCACCACCATGTGATCAGATAAGGAACAATCAAACCCGCTCCTTCTCAAGCTTTCTTCCCTCCAATCCAGTTGCCTTTTATTTTCAAACCTCATCATGTGTCCTGATTATTCCTAACTGTGTGCTTCACTTACCACTCAACGACTGCGCTTCAACCAATCCTCACCATTCAAATCGAACAACAAGCAATTCCGCAACGATATTGCCACATATATATATATTTTTTTTTTATTATCCCATGGATAAGATAACACCAGGTCATGAAGGTTGAAAGCAATAATTTTTTCTGCTATAATTTTGGGGTTGTTGTATAGGTCTTAGCTCCAATACAGTCCAGGATATGTGCTGGAGTTGCAGTGGAGAATTTTGAGCAGACAGCTTTTTCTCCATCAATGAACATAATAGGTCTAGTATGTCCGGTCTTTAATCTTACAATTTTTATGGATTCGTTTCTAGAAAGCTGTGAAGATATTGAGTCTCCAGGTCTTGTTCCTTCATACCAGTGGTGGGCCATACTGTTTATCCATTCTTTGGATATATCTCTATTCTGTTTTATTTGTATCCATCTATATTATCTATATTTCCAGAAGGCAGGATAGCTGCTGACTTTGCTAATCCATCGACAATTTCATTCCCCCTAATGCCTACATGCGATTGGATCTACTGAAATGTCAATCTGCTGTTATAGTGAAGTGAGTTAATATTTTTGGCAATTTCTCTCTCTCACACACACTCACACAAAAGCTTTTATTAGGAACTTGCCCCATACAGATTCTCCCAATTGGGTAAGGTAATAATCATCTTGTGTTATTTACATAGAAATTGAACTGGCTTTACTCTTCATCTCAAAGTCCTTCACTTGTTGACTGTCCTTACATAATGATGATCTAAAAATTTATAGTAAGCTATTGCCTTAGATTTGTTTGCTGATATTTTTGAAAGCAATACGTAGGGTGAGGTGTTGGTACATTCAATTTGTTGATTTAGGGCTTTCCTCTCTGCATCAAGGGCTGTACAATTAAGTAGGTAATGGGGGAGTTCTTAAGTAATTTCCTTGTCACAGAGTATACATATTAAGTTTTTGTAAAACGACATTTGAAAACCATCCCGCGTGTGTTTTTCTTTTAAACGAAAATTCAAAATTTATTTGAAGGATAAATAACGATTATTTCTAACCTCAGGGATGAGGTATGAAAGGATGAATTGTGAAAAGTAATGATAAACGGAAAAATAAAAGTGTCCAGGGATGGGAAATTAAGTGGTATTTTAAGTTTTTGGCATTAAACGTCAGAACGTATTTTTATTTTTATTTTTTTTTAATATCTCTCAAAATTTGTAAGTATTATAAAATGAATAATTGGGTGAACTATCACCGTATCTACTAATGAAGACATAGCTACATAGGATCTGTCACCCAACGTGACGAAGTGTCGGGTGAACAACACTCAGGCTAATTCCCCGAGGAATTAAAAGGCCGAGCCATAAATCAGCCGTGTTTCCTGATGGCCTCCCCGCCCCTCGAGCCAAAAACAATACCACCATCAGATGGAATGGAGCAATCCCCCCATTACCTGCCGCCTGTGGAATTAACAGCGGCTCCGTGTGTTAATTGCTTGTTCTGGGCCGTTAATTAAATAGTTCTACAGTTCACTTGGAATCCCCTTTATTCCCATTTTGTGCCAGTTTCATCCCTACATTACGACTGCTGTGATAGAGATGTATGGGGACATCTGAGACTCTTCTTCGGACACGATAAAAACAACAGATGGAGGGTAATAGAAGGCGACTGCTTTTACTGTTAGTGCACCACATGTCTACACATGTGAAATGCAGTTCGACTTTGCACTTACAAATGTGCCAGAGCCCCGTTTGGTTACTTGCACTCACTGGTGGTGTTGGACTTTTGCAATAATCGGGGGTCATTTGCGCTTTTTTTTTTTTAATCAGAAAAAAAGTGCCCAATGCGGGAATCGAATCCGGGTCGTAGCGGTCGAAAACCAACGGTTTAGACCATCTTTCCACTGACCCCCTGGTTATAAACAAACATATATACAGTTAAACCCGTCTATAGCGCCCCCTCTAAATAGCGCCTTCCTCTCTATAGCGCCCGATTTTAAATACGTAGTACGATGCGATTTACATTAAAAATGACCTGTCTATAGCACCCTATTTTGGTGAATCCCAAGAGGGGGCGCTATAGACAGGTTTAACTGTATACCTGTTTTCAAAATTATATTCAATGTTGAGATGATACTTATAAATAGAATTAATAAGTGTTATATGCAATACAAATAATACATATGCATATCAGGAAAAATTATTTCTGCTGTTAAGAGATTAATTGCTTGTAGAGGAATTATTGGTCATTTGCTTGATCTTGGAACCTATTATTGCTGTTTCCCGATGGCCGGCTCAAACCGCTTGTACATTATGTAAATAATATTTTGTTTTCCTGTTCTACTCGCCTTAAGCCAGGCAGTACTTATATCAAATATGTTTTTTATATATCCCATAAGCTCAAAGCTATTTCTAATATTCATTATTTTTATTATTATAGTTTCAAGATTTTAACCACGACTGCATGACCATAGCATAATCCTTAAGATAATCAAAAATCAAATATAAATATCGTCTTTTTATTTATAATGTATATATGTATTTGGATTCAATTGGTTGTATTGGTTATATGTAATAGAGAATGTCTATATTTCCATATCCCTCCACCACACCAGGTATTACCCCTCAGCCCTCCTAATTGAAGTAGGCTTGCCGGATCGATATTCTTTCTACCAGGAACATTATCACCTGCTCTCTCCCCAGACAACCTTCATCCTCTTCCTTTGTTCCTCAATCCACGTGTATTCTACGCCAAGTCAAATATTGACTCCCGTGTCATCGCGGAATCAACCACAAGTGAGCTTGTGATGAGAAACACGCTTCCCTTATAACATTATAAGGATTACAAACCCTTTATTACAACTCTGGAACCATTGGAGAAGAACTGCATTCTACAATGGATTCCTGCTCATATTGGAATCGTAGTTAATGAGATGGCGGATAAATTAGTAATGGAAGCTATAAGGTTGAGCCAAAGGAAAGAACAAATGTCAATATTTGATGCTGAGGCTTTGGTAAAATACAAGATAATAATAATTAAAAAAAAGATAAGGAGCGGTCAAATATGCGAAATAAACTCTGAGAGAAGAATTACAAAAACAATGATAAGACTCAGAACGAAACACTGCAAAGTAATGACATAGATATGGTTCAAAATGTCTAAGATCTTCATCTGTCGAAGTTGATTTTTGTTTCTTATCACCCGCCTGAGCCTAAAAGAGAGATATTCAGTTCCATTGCACTTTTTCAAAATCGATACAACAACAAGTTTTGTCTAACATTTAAGCATTTTTCTACCTGGTTCTGATACTTTTCTTGATCGGTAAACTTCTTCTTGCTGGTGTCGGTGAGTCATTCCTAAAACCTAAACTCGAGGTATAATTGGTGCGCAAGTTCCATCTATATATGTTTGAGGCGTGGTAACAAGTTTCTTCCCTAGTCCAATAGTGCCAAGAATCACTCTGGGAATAAAAAAGAAAACTTTACTCATATGGAAAAATAGTACAAATGTGATATTGTACTGGGATAAGGTGTATAAACAATGAAAAAGAATAAGGCATCTCCAACTTTCAGTTGCACGATAAGGAGATGCCTTTTTATTTTCACCTTTACTCCTAATCGGATTCTTTTCAGTTGACAGGACATATGTATCATTTGAACGGTCGCTCATGTGACATAAAATGATTGAGACGAAAAGAACTGGAATTCCGACATAGATAATGAATATAGCAGGCTTACCAAGATATAAATAACTATTGTTCCTGCGGAGAAACTGAACAAACTGCTCTTCACCTTATCTATGACTGTCCGAACTTTACAGAAGTGAGACATCGTTTGTTCCCTGATCTAAATGATTTAACTCTCTTACATCAGCCACTTTACCTATACGTCAGTGGACAAGTGGGTAACACCCTCGATTCCCGACAGCCATGAACTGGGATTGAATCCCGCGTTAACATTTTGTTTAATATGTGAATAACCTTAACCTATTATTCACTGTTGCAAATATCATAAACTAGGTTTCCCTTTTTGAGCGGTACCTAATAAAGTGATTTTGTAACTTTGTCTATATAAATTTTATGAACTCTGTAGAATAATACATGTAAATATGTATATATTTATTTCTAAATTCAAATTTGTTTGTTGTTTTGTTTGTTTCCCCTCTGTAATAGACACAAAAAAAATCAATAACGCATCTGTTTGATTAATAAACTTTAAAAAAACACACACGCGTATTTATATACTTTTTTTATACCTTGAAAAAAGTTGGCATTCAGCCAACTGAAATAAAAGCTGCATATATCCCACTTATATGATGCTGTTACATATTTGAGAAGTTTTTCGGATATAATATACGCATATTATTCAATTTAGTATAAAATATTGAAAATAATATAATTTTTTAACCACTCTCTCTTATTTTATTTCAAATTAAAGCGCTATGTCCCCCAAGGGACACTTGCGCTGTCATACATGTATACCTTTACATTTGTCTATACATATATATACAATAATTTTAGGCCGTGAATAGAATAGTCATATGATGTTAACAATGAGAAAGAGAGAAAAAAGAACTGTGTACAAAAGAAAGAAGTGTCTGGCAATATGTACAATCAGCATAATATAAATTATCAGTTTCTTAAAAGATATTGCAATATAATTTAAAACCACCCTTTAACATTGGTCTTACATAAATAACACACACTTTATTTTTACCCAACTACAATATTCGTACAGGTTCGCATCCTGTCGACTAAATTGTTATAAATATAATGTTTTGTTGTTTTGAAAAATATAGAGAATTGAAGGTGCAGTCGTGAAAATAGGAAAGATAATTATTTACTTATCAAGTAGTTTTTATTTTGAATTACTTGAAGCAAATTACACATAAAATTATTTTTCACAGTAATATAGAATTTATAAAATGAATTCTATATTCGTGAATTAAAAAAAAATAGGTAGGTCAACTATACATATTTACATCAATATTCAAAGGGTTCTAAATCTATGGTCAAAAATGTAGAATAGTCAATGAATGAAAATGAAATATTTGCATTTGCATTAGATTATATAAGATACTAGACGGGTGACCCGGGCTTCGCCCCGAGATTGACCCGTGTGCATATCTACCCGAGTGATATATATTTAGATAAGATTTTTTTAAATAATTGTTTGTTATTAGCATTATCTATTTGTTTGCATCAGCATAATTTAATCTAATATTTGATAGAGGGCGCTGTTCGTGAGCTAAGTAGAATAATTTGAATATATAGTTTTAATAATTGATTTATATATTTTTTAAAATAGCCTATCGTCTTCCCCGTATTTTTTTACCTATGTATGGAAATTTTGGTTTGAATTAGTGAACTACTGCAAATTTGTATACCGGACATACAAACAAACAAACATACAAACATTGATTTATATATATAGAGATATAGATAAACAAGAATTTTTCACAGCTACTTTTCCTACCTAGGTGCCTCTTGATGTATCGGTTGATAACCCGTTCTCCACGAGTCGTGTGTTTGTTGGAAAACTAAATTTGTAAGTTTACGGCTTAATCAGGCTCCGATGATAGATACCGGTAATTTAATTAGGAAATCATTAAGCCATGGATGACATTATTAATCATCGCATTAGCTTATTAACCCATAAAAAAATCAATGAAGAACATGACAAACCTGGTGATTTCTTCCAATTAGTGCTGATGAAAATGAATGAGTCAATTCGGCGTTCCATCTTTTAATTAATGTTTTTATTGGCACATTTTTTTTACCTTTACAAGCTTATGATCGAAGACCCCAAATATAGCCCTTAATTTAACCTGTTCTACGCATAAAAAAATCCTGAAGTAAAATAAATTGAAAAAAAAACACTCTAGAGTCAATATGTTCATAATTTTAATCATAAAGATATTATAAAAACGAAAAAAAACAATGATGAATAAATAAATAGAAATTAATTATTTTTCTATGAAAAATAGACACTTCGGCCAGTTAGAGTTTTTTTTTTTTTTTTCAACGTTTCGACAAAAATCTTTTCTCTTCGTCAGGAGAAGTAAAAATAAAAATAAAGCATTTGCAAGGCGTTAAAAATTGTTCTAAATGAATAAGTCTTAAAAATGAATGAGTGAATAAATAAACAATTAAATACTCACATTATTCCCCTGGCTACCCGTGAACTTGTAACTGTATTATAACACTAATGTACCCTTCCAATTTATACTTTCATAATCTTTCTTTGGCTCCCTGGGCCATCGGTACTGGAGCTGCCCTAACATCAGGCCCCTCGTCCGCGAGGCTTTCCAGGTCGTCGGCAGACCCCCTGATCTACAAGCCTGGATCTTCGGGATTAACCTGGTGGACGATGAACTGGCCATCCTCGCATCGGCGAAATCGAGAATCAACCGATACTTCGTCCAGGTCGGGCTGGCCCAGGCCATCGAGGACCCCGTCATCGCCTGGAGGAGGACTCTATCGCGGTGGGGAAGAAAACCTGGCTGATCTTCTTCATGTAAACATTTTAAACTGTTGACTAGATGTCAATAAGCTGTTTTAAATTGTAATTGTAACCTTTCTTTAACTATCTGCTCACTACAGTATCATTGTACATATCTGGGACTCACCTCTTGACTTGTTCTCCTTACCAGACCCACCACTGAACCATCTTCAGATGAGTCCGGAAAAGTCCCCAGATGGACTTGAGCGGGCGATGTAAGTGTAACCCGTCCACATTATGGGCGGATGTTGATGTTGTAAAATACAGAATTCATTCATTTATTGATATTTATGTGAGTATTGCAGTATTTTCAGTAAAGAAGTATATTCATAATGAAATTGTGAAAAACTTTTAAAATTAAAAATTATTTCCTCACAATGTTTTTCTTTTTATCTTTATATTTGTAAATAATTCTTGTTTTTTTTTTTAACAATAAAAACCTTTATTAAGACACTATTGCCCTACAAGGGGATTCCCCTAAAAGGATATATATGTACATGAGTGAGGAGGAAAAGCAATTTAGAGGGGAGGGGGAGCAATCAGCCGTTGTCTGTGGAGTTGAGCACTTCTTCCCTTATTTTATCAATCGTATTGAAAAATTTAAAATATTTATAAACAAATGTTTTATCCAGCAGGAGAGCAGTAAAAATTGTATATACATGTTGTTCATTATAGTGAGTTAGCCCCGATATTTCGCGAATTTCCTGTCTCTTTTCCTGTAGAAATGGGCAATGGAATAGGATTTGTAAATATTTCTTGTTAGAGAGAGATTGAGATTTAAAAATATTTTATTGACCTCATACACGAGTCAATGGTAAGTATTATATAATAATCATAAAAAGAGGGAAAAAAGGGATAAAATAAAAGAGTAAAATATATACAGTTAGGTCAAGTCCAGGAGACAAATGACAAAGAGTACAGACAGTAAGTCACGTTCTCTCCTCATCTCAAGGCTCAGAAAGAACCTGTGTATGGATGACTTGGCAGACGCGAGGAGGGTGTCGTCATTCAGCCCTTGACCGAAGAGCCAGTAGCCCTGCAGGTCGGCTGTATTATTTTGAAGGCCTCCCGTATGAGGGGCCTGATGGAGCTGCAGGACCAGTAGCGGTGGGCCAACGCTAGAGAGAGATTGAGATTGAAACTGATTTATTACAATGTCCATATAAGATTATATAAGGTTAAATACAGAATATATATGAATAAATATGATTATATAATGATATATATATATATGAATAAATAGATAAAATATATTATAAAATAATTGATAAATATATACATATATATAAAATATATTCTCCGCCTCCGATGGACTGCGAGAGTTCTTTCCCACAAAGTGGGCAGGTCGATGTGATGGCTGGTGTTACCCAAGACCAAGATGGTACTTGTAGATGGTAGCCATCGCCACACTAGTGGTATTTATTGCCTCGGGATGGAGGCCGACGCCGAAGAGCCAGGCCTGCAGATCCAGGGGCTCTTCGCAGGAGGCGAAAACCTCCCGGAGCAGGGGTCGCACGGCTCGGAAACTCTAATATCTGTGGGTCAGCGACCCGTCGACCCACACAGAGAGAGAGATATATATTCGATATTTTTTAAACCCGTTGAAGAGTGATCATCACTTGAAAGCTAGCATTTAAAAAATAAAAAAGAAACTCATTGTGGGTAAATATTTTGTAATTTTAAAAGGAGTATATTGATTTGCAGATATATTTTGAATTATATTGTAGCGAAGTATTTAATATTTTACACTAGTATTAACAGAGTATCATATTTTATGTTTATATTTTGCTACACTGTAAAATTCCCTCATTCCTTATCTTTTGTTTATCCTTCATAGTTGGTTCTTGCCTTAAATAAATTACTGTCTCATCCCGAAGTTGGTCTTCCCTAATTTTCCACGTGGAAATATAGCAACAAATATCTTTTAGGAAACTGATAATTTATATTATATTGATTGTACATATTGCCAGACGTTTCTTTCTTTTGTACACAGTTCTCTGTTCTCTTTAAGATTTGAGAGCTTCATTTTTTCTTAGAATGTTTAAACTCATACATAATTTTTTCTCTTCTCTTTTAATAATAATGAAAAATGAAACAATTTTGATGTGAATATTTGATGGCAATGTTTGTATTTTTTCATCTTTTTCTCCTTGTTAATATCATATGACTATTCTTTACGGATTATTGTATATATATATGTATAGGCAAATGTAAAGGTATACATGTATGACAGCGTAAGTATCCCTAGGGGAACATAGCGCTTTGAATTGGAATAAATAAATATTGTGGTCAACATTGAGATATGAATTTATCCATTTTTTGATCCAAAATATGCATTTTTTATTAAAAATCATTTTTCTGAATTCTAAAAAAAAAAAAACGAGAATTATTGGGAAATGCTAAATTTGAATCATTGATATAATTGAGTTTTAGAGTGAATAACACAATACAATGTACAAGACCAATATAATTACAGCTTACATTTTCATATACAGTTAAACCTGTCTATAGCGACCCCTCTTGGGACTCACCGAAATAGGGTGTTATAGAGAAGGGTGCTATAGACAGGTCACTTTTAATGTAAATCACATCGTACTACCTATATAAAATCGGGCGCTATAGAGAGGAAAGCGCTATTTATAGGGGGCGCTATAGACAGGTTTAACTGTAACTGAAATCTCAAAGAGTATGGAAACTCAATAAAACTTCGCCATAACAAAATGCTGAAGCGAAAGACATGTGCCAGGAGTGGTTTCTAGGGAGAAACGCAATAAATAAACGTAATCCTGTTAGATAGAGGCAACGGTTGTAACATTGTATCATTGTTGTTCATTGTTGAAGACTCTTTCTTTATATCAAATCTACCTTGACCCAGCATTTCAGGACGTTCTTTTGTTCCGGCTTGAAGCCAGTTTCGGCAAACTTGGTAGCTTGGGTTTAACATTCCTATTGTTCTTTCTATCCATGCTGTTCTAAGCATGCAAAATATTGATATGTTTTTATTAATCAACCAATCGCGATATTGAAATATTTGAGCTTATTACAGAGAAACAAACAAAACAACAAACAAATTAGAACTTAGAATTAAATACAGTAGGACATCCCTGTAAAAGACACCTAATTGCAGAGCCAAACTGTTTTTTTTTTTTTTTTTAGGAAGAGATGTCCTCTTATTGGAGAGTTACTACAGTAGAACCTCCTTGTAAAGGATACCTAATTGCAGAGGCAAACTGTTCTTCAGGGAGAGATGTCCTCTTACTGGAGTGTTACTACAGTAGAACCTCCTTGTAAAGGACACCTAATTACAGAGCCAAAGTGTCCTTTAGGGAGAGATGTCCTCTTACTGGAGAGTTACTATGGTAGAACCTCCTTGTAAAGGATACCTAATTGCAGAGCCAAACTGTTCTTCAGGGAGAGATGTCCTCTTACTGGAGAGTTACTACAGTAGAACCTCCTTGTAAAGGACACCTAATTGCAGAGCCAAACTGTTCTTCAGGAAGAGATGTCCTCTTACTGGAGAGTTACTACAGTAGAACCTCCTTGTAAAGGACACCTAATTGCAGAGCCAAAGTGTCCTTTAGGGAGAGATGTCCTCTTACTGGAGAGTTACTACAGTAGAACCTCCTTGTAAAGGACACCTAATTGCAGAGCCAAATTGTCCTTTAGGGAGAGATGTCCTCTTACTGGAGAGTTACTACAGTAGAACCTCCTTGTAAAGGACACCTAATTGCAGAGCCAAATTGTCCTTTAGGGAGAGATGTCCTCTTACCGGAGAGTTGCTAAATAGTAAAAATGGTAATTTTGCAAATGAAAACTGTCCTTTGTAGAGAGGTGTCCCCTAGCGGGCTGTCCGCTAAATGAGACTTTACTGTATTTACAAATTTACTTGCATTATTCGACAGAGTTCATAAAATTTATATAAAAAAAGTGGTTGATGTAAGAGAGTTAAATCATTTAGATCAGGGAACAAACGATGTCTCACTTCTGTAAAGTTCGGACAGTCATAGATAAGGTGAGAGCAGTTTGTTCAGTTTCTCCGCAGGAACAATATTGAAATGTTATGAATGTATTTAGGTAGCAGTCTTGAGAAGAGTAGCTGCGTAAAAGTAAGAACTCAGAAAAATTAATTTAACTATCCTTTAAGACAATATTCATTGTTATATCTGCCTTCCCCCATTGTGAATGTGATTTCAATTCAACTATAACCTCTTATCATTGCTGCTAAATTATATTTGTACCATCTCTATTTTTTTTAAAATAATTCAGATAATCCATATACCCTTCCTAAGAGAGAGTATGCGAAATCAATTTTAAATTCTCATATTTGAAATATATATATTTATATATATATTATTTATTTACCAGTTGCAAACAAGACATGCTATATCCGATCTGGATAATTGCGCGTGAAACTATTTACAATAATTGTAGTAGAGTAGGTAACAGAACTATCAAAAAGTAAATAAACAATTAAGAAAAAGAGCATTAAATAAACATATACATTAAACAAATAAGCAACAACATAAGCAGATAGTAGAAACCACAAGGTAGTTATTTACAACTAGACGAATGGCCCGGGCAACGCCCGGGTTTTACCCGAGTGCGAATATATTTTAAAAACGTTGTCTTGGGTGGTCGCTCTATACAGGGTGGTCTGTATAGACAGGTGTATGTATCACACAGCTGATAACAGGGTTGTCTAGAGTGGGCGCTATAGACAGGGTGGTCTGTATAGACAGGTGTATGTATCACACTGCTGATAACAGGGTTGCCTAAGGTGACCGCTATAGACAGGGTAGTCTGTATAGACAGGTGAATGTAACACACTGATGATAACAGGGTTGCCTATAGTGACCGCTATAGACAGGGTGGACTGTATAGACAGGTGGATGTATCACACAGCTGATAACAGGGTTGTCTAGAGTGGCCGCTATAGACAGGTGTATGTATCACACAGCTGATAACAGGGTTATCTAGAATGGCCGCTATATACAGGGTGGTCTGTAAAGACAGGTGGATGTATCACACAGCTGATAACAGGGTTGTCTAGAGTGGTCGCTATAGGCAGGGTGGTCAGTGGTCGCTATAGACAGGGTGGTCTGTATAGACAGGTGGATGTAACACACTGCTGGTAACAGGGTTGTCTAGAATGGCCGCTATAGACAGGTGTATGTATCACACAGCTGATAACAGGGTTGTCTAGAGGGGGGCAGGGAGGACACGTGTTCGCCGGCAGCCAATGGGCGCGCATTCTATCCGTGAGCTTCAGACAGAATAAGGCAATTATATATATAGATATGTTACGCAATGATGGAAGTTGATTTAGTGAAGTTATCTGTAATAATTAGTATCGTGGAGAGAGAAAGTTGATCAAGTTGAGCTATTTACAATGAGTTATATTCTAAAGTAACTTATTAATTATTTACATTGATGTAAATCAAGTCGTATAGGAGTGCATTTCCTCAAGCTGCATGAAGCTGTCTATTTATAATAAAAAGTCTGCAGAACCTATTAAATTTCGTATATCTTTCCCTATTATAAACTTTTTGACCCAGATAGGTTCTTTCCATCTTGCGCTCTGCTGTCTTAGGTTTGACACCAGTGGGCATGAGTTCAGAATGTGTTTGGGGGTTTCTTCTTCCGCTCCACAAGAGCATCTGGGCGAATCTATTTTTCTAATTCTGAAGAGATATGATTTGAAGTTACAATGACCCGTAAAGAATTGAACATAAATTTATATATAAGCACAACAAAACAAACACAACACACAACAGAATCATCCAATACAGTATTAGAGCTATAAAAAGCGGTCTAGTAGATTAAATTGGCGAAACCGCTGAGAGTGTTCACCACTGATGAACCAAGCCCTCTCAATATTTTTCATCGCAGTAAGGACAGTAGAAGTTTGTTTTATGTGTAAAAGAAACATCGTGCTTTATTTTTTCCATTTCTTATTTTGGAGTTGGCGTGTTATTCCCTTATAATATACATTTATAAACAAAAAGGCATATATTGACACCTTCACATGAGCATTTCAGATGGTAGAACGCTATCTAGTGTATCAGGACATGCCTTTTTTGTTTTAAATATTGTGACGAAGAAATAACTTATTATTCAATTTAATTATTCAATGAAAACATTCGGAAACAGATTTATTATTAGTAAAATCATCATTTAGTTGCCTAGCTTGCTTGCTCGATATTCTCTAGCTGTAGATAGTTTGTTTGGTTTGTTCATATTTGTCGACTGGTCGTGGTGACGTTATCAATAAATACTTTCACATCTCCAGATATACACAGACTTGATTTCTACGCTACAATATCGATACCTGACCATTTCTCTATTTTTTCTTATTTTTCCATATTAATATATATAGTCACGACCGTCTTTCCTCAATTCCTCATGTCACGGATGCGCGCGCATCATCATTATGATCATTATCTTCTATTGAAGCTTCTATCTTTATAATTATGTACATTTACAAAAAGTCAATTCGCTCGCGCCTCTAGCGGTGAAAATGAGGGGTAATACCAGCTGACCTAATGTACATGTAAAGTTTGGAGCGGGACGTTTCACAAGAGTGACATCCACGGCTCCAATTTATAATTGTAACAAATAGTATTTGAATCAAAACATTCAATCGGGTAAAACACGGGCGTTGCCCGGGTCATTCGGCTAGTATATATATACTAGCCGAGTGACCCGGGCAACGCCCCGGGTTTACCCGAAGGACCCGCAGGTGAGAAACTATAGAAGAAAAATTTTAACAAATCAGAAAATGAAATTGCAAACAACAGAACTACACTACTTTAAGGACATGAGAGCACATGCACTGTATCACCATACGTGTACCATTTTCAAAGACCCTGCTTAGGATTAAAACTTCTCAGAAGCATAACAATAGTACCAACCTAGAGGTTAACTGGTGTGGATGCATTCCTCTGGGAGTGAGACTATTGAGAAATTCAGTAGGGAGTTATTTTGCTTCTCCGCATTCTAACACTCCAACTGTTAACACTGTGGAACCACTGACTCATGTTTGGTAAGCAATTTCAGGGAAGAAACTATAGACATTGGATTAAATAAATTATTAATTAAATTGCATTAAATAAAAATTATTAGATTTAAATAAATATTATTAGAGTGAAAAAGAAAGAAATTAACAAATTAGAAAATAAAATTTCGAAAAATACAACTATATTGCAGATAAGATAAGAGGACCTTATTAAAAAATACATAAACAAACTGTAATTCGACACTCGATAATTCGACACTTTCGATAATTCGACACTTTCGATAATTCGACCATTTTAAAAATCAAATTTACAAGGTTGATTGTTGTTTAAATACAACTTTGATTTTGCATGCATAAACACAGGCTCTTGTAGCAAGAACCCAAATATTATTTATAGTCATAGCAAAAGCCAACTTTAGTGAAAACTGATGCCTCTTCAGAATGAATGGAAGACTGAAATCTGAAGGAGCAGAAGATATGGGTCATCTTTACATGTATGCTATCCAATGTTCGCACACTTGAAAAAGCCACATATAAAGTTGTCCGTGCGTAAACACAGGCTCTTGTAGCCAAGGTTTGGCCTTGAGCCTTATTTATAGTCATAGCAAAAGCCAACCTTAGTGAAAACTAACGCCTCTCTAGAATGAAGCGAAGGTTGGTATCCGAAGGGGCCAAAGATATTTCAGACACTATACAGTGTGTTCAACTTTGGGCACTGTCAGTATATGTGCTTCAAGGACATGAGAGCACATGCGCTGAAACACCATACGTGTTCCATCGCAAAGATCCTAAAGGCATTGGTGAAAGTATAAATAAATATTTTGGAAATGAAAAAAAATACATATATAAATAAGAAAATAAATTGGAATAAAAATTTACAAACTATATTTCAGAGTGGATACATATTTGAAAGGAAAAAAAAAAGAAAATTGCAAACAACAAAACTATATTACAGATATGACATGAAAACTAACGCCTCTCTAGAATGAAGCGAAGGTTGGTATCCGAAGGGGCCAAAGATATTTCAGACACTATACAGTGTGTTCAACTTTGGGCACTGTCAGTATATGTGCTTCAAGGACATGAGAGCACATGCGCTGAAACACCATACGCGTTCCATCGCAAAGATCCTAAAGGCATTGGTGAAAGTATAAATGACCCATATCTTCTGCTCCTTCAGATTTCAGTCTTCCATTCATTCTGAAGAGGCATCAGTTTTCACTAAAGTTGGCTTTTGCTATGACTATAAATAATATTTGGGTTCTTGCTACAAGAGCCTGTGTTTATGCATGCAAAAGCAAAGTTGTATTTAAACAACAATCAACCTTGTAAATTTGATTTTTAAAATGGTCGAATTATCGAAAGTGTCGAATTATCGAAAGTGTCGAATTATCGAGTGTCGAATTACAGTTTGTTTATGTATTTTTTAATAAGGTCCTCTTATCTTATCTGCAATATAGTTGTATTTTTCGAAATTTTATTTTCTAATTTGTTAATTTCTTTCTTTTTCACTCTAATAATATTTATTTAAATCTAATAATTTTTATTTAATGCAATTTAATTAATAATTTATTTAATCCAATGTCTATAGTTTCTTCCCTGAAATTGCTTACCAAACATGAGTCAGTGGTTCCACAGTGTTAACAGTTGGAGTGTTAGAATGCGGAGAAGCAAAATAACTCCCTACTGAATTTCTCAATAGTCTCACTCCCAGAGGAATGCATCCACACCAGTTAACCTCTAGGTTGGTACTATTGTTATGCTTCTGAGAAGTTTTAATCCTAAGCAGGGTCTTTGAAAATGGTACACGTATGGTGATACAGTGCATGTGCTCTCATGTCCTTAAAGTAGTGTAGTTCTGTTGTTTGCAATTTCATTTTCTGATTTGTTAAAATTTTTCTTCTATAGTTTCTCACCTGCGGGTCCTTCGGGTAACCCCGGGGCGTTGCCCGGGTCACTCGGCTAGTATGTATATAAAAAAGCAAAGCCCAATTCTAAACCCAAATATTTTTTTTATGAGAAGAACATCAACATATTGTATGATTACGGCAGTCCATAGCTTCCCTGACAAAAATTCACCAAGAAAGTAAAATATTCCAAAATTTTTCTGTGTGTAAATTGCTAAATATGTAAAAAACATGTATACAAAAAAGCAAAGCCCAATTCCAAACCCAAATATTTTTTTTATGAGAAGAACATCAACATAATGCATGATTACGGCAGTCCATAGCTTCCCTGACAAAAATTCACCAAAAAAGTTAAATATTCCAAAAATATTTCTGTGCATATATTGCTAAATGTGTAAATAACATGTATATAAAAAAGCAAAGCTTAATTTTAAATTTCATTATCCTTTTCACAGGAAAAGCATCAAAATACTGCATAAGTACGGCACTTTTGCAGCCGCATGATTACGGCAGTCCATAGCTTCCCTGACAAAAATTCACCAAGAAAGTTAAATATTCCAAAATTTTTCTGTGTGTAAATTGCTAAATATGTAAAAAAACATGTATACAAAAAAGCAAAGCCCAATTCCAAACCCAAATATTTTTTTTATGAGAAGAACATCAACATAATGCATGATTACGGCAGTCCATAGCTTCCCTGACAAAAATTCACCAAAAAAGTTAAATATTCCAAAAATATTTCTGTGTATATATTGCTAAATGTGTAAATAACATGTATATAAAAAAGCAAAGCTTAATTTTAAATTTCATTATCCTTTTCACAGGAAAAGCATCAAAATACTGCATAAGTACGGCACTTTTGCAGCCGCATGATTACGGCAGTCCATAGCTTCCCTGACAAAAATTCACCAAGAAAGTTAAATATTCCAAAATTTTTCTGTGTGTAAATTGCTAAATATGTAAAAAACATGTATACAAAAAGCAAAGCCCAATTCCAAACCCAATTATTTTTTTTTATGAGAAGAACATCAACATAATGCATGATTACGGCAGTCCATAGCTTCCCTGACAAAAATTCACCAAAAAAGTTAAATATTCCAAAAATATTTCTGTGTATATATTGCTAAATGTGTAAATAACATGTATATAAAAAAGCAAAGCTTAATTTTAAATTTCATTATCCTTTTCACAGGAAAAGCATCAAAATACTGCATAAGTACGGCACTTTTGCAGCCGCATGATTACGGCAGTCCATAGCTTCCCTGACAAAAATTCACCAAGAAAGTTAAATATTCCAAAATTTTTCTGTGTGTAAATTGCTAAATATGTAAAAAACATGTATACAAAAAGCAAAGCCCAATTCCAAACCCAAATATTTTTTTTATGAGAAGAACATCAACATAATGCATGATTACGGCAGTCCATAGCTTCCCTGACAAAAATTCACCAAAAAAGTTAAATATTCCAAAAATATTTCTGTGTATATATTGCTAAATGTTTAAATAACATGTATATAAAAAAGCAAAGCTTAATTTTAAATTTCATTATCCTTTTCACAGGAAAAGCATCAAAATACTGCATAAGTACGGCACTTTTGCAGCCCCCCTGACAAAAATTCACTAAAAGAGGTAAGTATTCAAAAAAATATTTTGGTATATATATTGCTAAATGTGTAACAAACATGTATATAAAAAAGCAAAGCTTAATTCTAAGTTCTAATATTTTTTTTATAAGAAAAGCTACAAAAGCAAATAGGGAGAAGTGAAGCCATTTAGCCATTTTCAAAATCTGATTGTGAAAGAGTAAAAAAATGAGTAAATAAGAGCAAATATAAAGAAAAGGTATTGCTAAATGTGTAATAAACATGTATATAAAAAAGCAAAGCTTAATTCTAAGTTTTAATATAAAGAAGAAATAAGACACAAAAATGGAGCTAAATTCAAATGAAAAACTATAACAAATTAATAAAAAAAAAAAGACCTAATCCAAATGCCACCATCATCAGACAAAAGAAAAAATGAGATTTTATTCTTTAGTTCATTTATTCTTCTGTCTGATGCTGTTGCTGAAACGTCACACACTATTAAATTATTTGGATTAGGTCTTATTAATGAGAAAAAAAAAGATGCCAAAGAGAGATGAAAAGATGCCAAAAAAGATAACCAGATACAAAAATTGTGCTAAATTCAAATGAAAAACTATAACAAACACTTATAAAAGATAATTATTATAGAATAAAAGTAATAATTCAATCTACAATTCGAAAAATTTATATATTTGAATGAAAAACTATAACAAAGTACTTACATAATCAAATGAATCAGAAATATATATTATTTCAAAACACATTTTTACGCATTTCAAAACAAATGAATTGATGATGATAAATGCAAAAAATCTACGATTGTAAAATAGATTAAATTAAAAAATAAAAATAACTGTTAACATTAGGAAAATAAAAACAGGCCTATCATACGAAGAAAAAAATAACGAAAATTTTGGTATATAGATTGTTATGTGTAGTTCAGAATCTTCGGAGGAGATAGCTCAGGACTTTACAATGGTAAACTCTGTTACGGTATTATCTATATAGATGTCGAAATATTACGATATAGGCACAAGATATAATGCAGTTGAAATTTTATTATAAAATTTATCTTTTTGCAATGAAAATAGCATATTAATGCAAAAATTCAAAAGTTCAATTTCGACGCAAAAATTTCCGAAGTATTTTGTTGTTATTCACAGACTGTTTAGAATTATAAAAAGGTAAATATATTTTTAAAAACTATTTGAAGCATTATCTCTCATTACTTTTGAAACATTCTATATAAATTTATATGTTTATATACTAGCACCCAAATAAATAAAGTCTATAAATTTGTCATCCAAAAGGGTAAAGGTTGACAAAGACATCAACAACTATGGAATTCCGAGGAAAAGGTCAAGATAAGGCCAATGGCTGACATCAAATATGAAGGATCCTAAATTACTCAGATAAAAAAAAACATGATGTCGTGGGTCTTGTCGTCAATAACTTGGGGACACAACTCCCCCGACATTATTTCAGCCGTTAGGTTCAATCAACTCGGCTGTAGGAAAATGTCAAATTTATCACAGCGGTCAGTTTCAACTTCATCATGGAAATATTAATTCGGGGGGTCGGTGGAAGGATGGTCTAAACCAGGGTTCGGAAAATTGCGGCTCTTTGGATGTGAAGCTGAGGCTCTTTATTATTTATGTGAGTACTTTTTATTGATAGCAAATAAACATTTTTTGACTCTAAAAAATTTGAAATTTTGTAAATTGTAATTTTTTCTCTTCCGACTCATAAGTTTGCCGACTCTTGGTCTAAACTATTAGTTTTCAACCGCTGCATCTCGGGATCGAATCCCGCATTGGGCACTTTTTTCTAATTAAAAAATTAACATCTAGACCGCTCTACTATTGTATTTGATTGGTTTGGAATATACCCTGTATTTTCTATGGAAGGCAGCTTAGGGATGTTTAGTGAACTATGGACATAAGCTTATAGGTCTGTAGAGGTACATACATATAATTGAAGGTATTGCATCGAGCAGTATTACGGAAGAGCTTTGTCCGAAGCAATACCTTGAAATTATATGTATGCACCTCTAAAGACCTATAAGCTTATGTCCATAGTTCACTAAACACCCCTAAGCTGCCTTCCATAGAAAATACAGGGTATATTCCATACCAATGCAATACAATAGTAGAGCGGTCTAGAGATTAATTTGGCGAAACCGCTGAGAGGATTCACTACTGATGAGCCAAGCCCTCTCATTCAATAACTCATATCATTGCAGTAAGGTCTGTAAAGATAATATTTGATGATATTTAAAAGAAACGTATTGCCAGTAAATTTATTTGTGTAAAAAATAAACAACTATATATTGTTCAATTTCCATTTATTAACCATCCTTCAGCGATACCGATAATTTGAGTTAGAATTGAAGAACCAATTCAGGATATAGGCTCATCAAGCCTCAAAGTGTCCCACCTTCACCGTGTGAGGGTTAAATCTTAAATCAATCATATTCCAACCTACAATTATGGCATTATCCATCAATGCCTCGTCATAATTTCAGTAACAGTCTGTAATTTTTAATTAGCAACAGCATATATATATATGCTGTTATATATATATATTAAAATTAAAAAGGCATCTCCTGACCACAAGCACATGTACTTTTTTAGATGGCAGAGCGCCATCTAGTGGAGCAAAAATAAACCAAACGTTTATTTAGCTTGTTCCGTGATATTTGGCCATCCCAATTTCTTGATAAATCAATGATAAAAATAAATAAATCTGCCATCTAAAAAAGCACATGTGCTCGTGGTCAGGAGATGCCTTTTTTATTTTTAACATCAACACTTGACCCACTTATCTTTTATTTTTCTATTGTTTTTTCATATATATATATTAAGAAAAAGGCATCTTCTTATCGTGCAACTGAAAGTTGCTAATGGCTTGCGCCATCTATCGGAATAAATATCAACTATTCTAGTTGATTTTTAATTATTCCAGAATTGGCCAAATATATATATATATATATCATATAAAAAATTATCTTTCAAATATATTTCATAGATTAAATTACTCTGTTAAATCGACCACCAGAGGTCGTCGTTTTCACTATATAAACACTATTGTTGTTGTTTCCCGATGGCAAGCAACCTGGGATCCAGCCCATAGAGCCATTTATTTAAACCTACAGGGAAAAGTTAACAAAGCCCTCAAATCCGACTCCACCGAGAACTGGAATCAATTCATACACAAGATTGAATCAAGCCCAAAGGACTTCTGAAGAAAAACAAAACCCGTCAGGAAAAAAACGGAAAGGATCTCAAGCTTAGTAACGAACTGCAAAACCTTATTGACCGACAAAGAAATCGGAAATGAACTTGCAGAACACTTCTCCAACCAGTTCTCCAAGGAAAAAGAAGACCAACCAAATATAACTTATAATCACCAACAAGAAAAAATGCTCACAATGACGACACCAAATGAAGTCAAAGAAGTGATTAAATACTTAGCTAACCACAAAGCTCCTGGCCATGACAATATCACTCCGCAAATGGCCAAGAATCTTCCCATCAAATGGATTGTATTTCTAGCTGGAGTATTCAACGCCGCACTGCACTTGTGTTACTACCCCAAAGTCTGGAAACATGCTATCATAATTCCAATTCCAAAAAAATCCGCTAAATCCCCTGAAGATCTAAGACCTATCAGCCTCCTCCCCACCATCGGCAAAATTTACGAAAGAATTATTTTACGTAGACTTCAGATGTACTTGGACAACTCTAACTTCATCATCCCGCAGCAATTCGGATTTAGAAGGGGGCATTCAACAACTCACCAACTCATTGCAGTTCTGGACTACATCCAGATAAGAAGATCCCACAAGGAAGTGGTAGGTGCTGTCTTTCTAGATTTTGCGAAAGCATTTGATAAAGTTTGGCATAATGGCCTTATAAAGAAACTCACAAAACACCAGTTTCCAAGTGACATTATCAATTTTATGCAGAATTATCTACAGGGCAGGACTTTTTCAGTCAAGCAAGGAAATTTTATAACTGAACCAAAGCCAATCCAGACTGGAGTACCTCAAGGCTCTATCCTCGGACCCTACCTTTTCAATATTTACATTAATGACATCCCACTGCACTCTAAATGTAAACTTAAGCTCTTCGCAGATGACACAGCAATTTTATTTAACTCTAAATCAGTCAACCTATTGGTTACTCAGCTTCAGGATTACCTAAATGACATAATCAAATGGTGCGATGAGTGGAAACTAGATATTAACCCAACTAAGACTCAAGCAATACTTTTTCCCCCAAGAGATAACAAAAAATTCAAGCCACAAACCAACTTGACAGTAAACTCAAGCACTATTAGTTGGGCCGACCATGCCAAGTATCTTGGTGTCACTTTGGATTCGAAATTAAAATTTAACCTACATGTCCAAAACACCATAAGAAAGGCAAAGATAGCCAAAATATCTCTATCAAGCCTGCTCAATTTTAAAAGTAATTTAACAACAAAGCATAAATTCACGTTGTACAAAACCTGTATTCTACCCATCATCACGTACGCACTACCAGTCTGGGGCAAATATATCACACCTACGGATAAAAAAAAGAATAGATGCCTTCATGAGGATTTGCTTACGAACCACTATAGGAGCCCCATTCAATCTTTCAAACAAAATTCTCAAAGAAGATCTCAACCAGCCTAATCTAGAAGAGATTTATCAAGACTCTGCGACAAGACTATTTTCGCAATTTCAAAAATCATCAAATCCAACTATACAAGAAATTGTTCAAAATCAAGGTGACCTCAGCCACCGAATCCGACGACCTGGACCCAATGGCTAGCTGACAGCCAAACACCCAACAACTGCCCTCCTGTAAGGTTCCGGGGGCCACTCCAGCATTACAACTCGCCATGTGTAAATAATCTGGACAAGGTGACTCACGAGCTGTGCTCGAATGTAACACCTGCAAATTGAGATGAAATAAATAAATAAATAAATTCCCGATGGCCGGCTCAAACCTTTTGTCAATTATGTAAATAAGTTTTCATTTTTTTTATTCTTACGCCTTAAATCAGGCAGTATTTCTCGGATTATTTATTTTGTGTTTCACAAGCTAAATTAAAGCAAATAATGATCTGAACTATTTTTAGTATTATTGCCACGACTGCAGTGTCACATGCTCATTAATTCCGGGATCAAGCAAATGATCAATAAATCTATATAAAATCCTCTGAATTCACGAAATCTTTTCACAACATATATATTTCCTAATGGCTCTCACAGAATATAACATTTGTTCTTTCCTTTGGCTCAACTTTCTGGCTTTCTTTGCTAATTCATCCGCCATCTCATTCCCCCGATCCCAAACATGGGCAGAAATATATTGTAGAATGCAGTTCTTCTCCACAATGGTTCCATTTAAAAATATATATATATCTTTCAATAGGAATAAATGAAAATAAATTTTATTCGTATGTGCCGGCTCGGACATGCATCAGACTATATTACAGCTATATATTATTTTTATATACATTTTATCTACCCTTTATTTACTATTTATCATATATTTTTCCTCCTTTGTAACGATTGATTAGAAAAATCAATATAATTGTTTAAATTGTCAATAGTCTATCTTTGCGAAAAAAACACCTCAGTATTGTATTCGACATATATCAGAATAGGGAAGCATCATTTCCAATGTCTAACATTATAGATTAAGCTAATTTGATAGAATTGTCCAACATTCTTTATGTTCCTTCACACATTCTTACCGACAGGATTACACCAATACCACCTAATTCTGGTAGATGTTTTGTGAAAAGATATTTAACATTAAGAAAAGCTTTCAACTAGATAATGCGTGTTTTTGTGTGTACGTGTGTTTTCTACTTACTTGAATCAGTTACCATTAGTGTTTTTCTATTTGGACGCTCGAGATGTAATTCATTCCTTTTCCGCAGTCACCGTTCGGAGTAGATTAATAGAATCGCCGAATGTAGTGGTCCATTTGCATGAGGAAAGCATAGACGCGGCTGATTCCACACTCGTCTTTTGTGTGTGTGTGTGTGTACGCTGAGCTTGTGAAATGCACGTAAGAACGTGTGGCCACTGGACATGCGTCGGACTTGTAGGCTGTTGTTGGGTGCTGTGCTGCCTGGAGTATAGGAGCTCCATCTATGCTTCCTTTCTTCTTGTGGTGAATATGTATAAGGCCGGTGATCTTAATAAATCTGCGTATGTGTAATTCAAGCCTTTTAAGATTGGTACTACATTCTAAAAAAGATAATATATATGTGCATCATACTATGTACAATGTACATGACGTCTCTACCAACGCTGCATAGTTTGGTGGAGAATCACCAGCAGGTCTCCAGCGACATCACACAGTCTAAAATAGATTATTCTTGTCGAATTCCTCAACACTGTCATCGAACATGCTGGGGACATGGATTTCATAATCCGCTACGGACTGTCCGAACTCAAGGTGGCTTTAAGCTCCTGATGAAATCCAGACGTCCCTCCGTCTGTTGTATATATTTCTCCTTATTTTAAAAATGGCTGTAAACCTTCTCCCTACTGTTGACTAGATGTCCATAAACTAATTGTCAATTGTCAGTCTAAAATAGATTGCTACATCAATGCCACAGAAGATATTTGGTGAAGTGGGTAGTCTTCAAACAATCTTCCTTCAAATAGAGAATGTGTATAGTTGCCCCAGTAGCTATGTAATTCAATTTAGGCGGCCGAGGTGTGTTGCGCGTGTCATCCGCCAAAGAGCACCACAAGGGGTCCGGCGGCTTCCGCTCAAGCAGGATGCTCATTAGTAGGCCAGCGCCACAGGAAACGGAACAGGTGCACTGGACTGTCAATACCAGACGACCGTCCAAATGACATTTTAATTGAGAATTCAGTTACACTGTGATCAACAGGCGTGCTTCCACGTGTGAATTTACCCGAATGATTCATTTACTCATCCTGGTATTTGATGGCAGTTTGTGATCTTGTTTCTTTTTTGGGTATGTTTCAACTGTGAACGAATACATTTTTTGAAACTCTGTTGATTGATAAATTTGTAAATAATTAATTCTAAGTTTTAATTTGTTTGTTTTTGATTTTTGTTTGTTTCATTTGTAATAGGCGCAAATATTTCAATATCGCCAAATAATCTCTTGTATCAATGGTCAAATTACATTGACAAACATTTGCACTTTTATCTTATCTCAGTTTTAGTGGGAAGAATTTTGTTTTTGTTTGTTAGTGAACCAATCTCTCCCGTCTTCTCATTGGACGAATGTGGCCATGTCTGTATATAAGAGGGTGCTAAGGTATTGCGATGAGAAAGTGTGGTGGATTATTGTGTGGAGACGCTTAAAGTGTTCTCTGTCTGATTTATCCATGTCTGGTGATCTCCTCGCATACCTGTGTGACCCCGGTCCAATCCCTACCAACGCTACAATAAAGGATAAGTACTGTTTTGTTTTTATAAAGCAATTCGTGAGGTTTTTTTTTGTTTTGCTCCTTTTTATTGTTGCTGTTGTACGCGTTGTACGCTTTTCTGTGTGTTAGTTACTCTTACGGTAGGCCCTAGTGATGTATATAGTTGTTTATTTATAAATTAATATCATAATTTAGTCTGTGAAAATAAAAATATTGGACCGGTGACGAAAACAAAACTGAAAATAGTTGGCTTAATGTAGCTAATAAGCTTATGTCCATAGTTTTCTTGAAAACCATTTCTGAGATTCCATCCTTCAGTGCTGCGTATATAAGCAGAATCGTCCAATACAGTATTAGAGCTCTGAGAAGCGGTCTGGTGGATTAAATTGGCGAAACCGCTGGGAGGGTTCACTACTGATAAGCCAAGCCCTCCCAATATATTTTTTCATCGCAGTAAGGACAGTAGAAGTTTGTATTATGTATAAAAGAAACATTCGTGCTTTTAAATCCTTTCATTTTATATGTATAGATGGCGCGTTATTGCTTTGTGTTAAAAAGACATATATTGGATCAAAATATCATTTATTTTACCAATATTTCAGTTGGCTGAACGCCATCCTTTATCAAGGTATTATGTCATATTTAATGTGTGGGTCAACAACAAACTCAAGCGCCACATAAAAGTTTTAAAATTACCAAGATATTCTCACATTAAGTATCTTTATTATTTTAAAAACGCTAGCTTTCAAGCGTTAATCGCTCTTCAACGACGCGCGCATCGTGGATATTTATAACTGAAAATTTTTATAACCGAAAATTTTTAAATTGGTTTGTAATTTAACTATTTTATTCTGGTGGGATAAAATCGATATTATAGTAAGCCCGTTGAAGAGCGATTAACGCTTGAAAGCTAGCGTTTTTTCAATAAGAAGATACTCAAAATTCAAAACTATTTTAAAGGCGTAAGATTCTTTTTGATATTAAACAATTTATACTGCCCTTACTGCAATGGAAAAATTAATGAGAGGGCCTGGTTCATCAGTGGTGAACCCTCTCAGCGGTTTCGCCAGTTTAATCTACCATCAGTGGTGAACCCTCACAGCGGTTTCGCCAGTTTAATCTACCATCAGTGGTGAACCCTCTCAGCGGTTTCGCCAGTTTAATCTACCATCAGTGGTGAACCCTCTCAGCGGTTTCGCCAGTTTAATCTACCATCAGTGGTGAACCCTCTCAGCGGTTTCGCCAGTTTAATCTACCATCAGTGGTGAACCCTCACAGCGGTTTCGCCAGTTTAATCTACCATCAGTGGTGAACCCTCTCAGCGGTTTCGCCAGTTTAATATACCACTTTATAAATGTATAATAGGCTTCGAGCAATCGCTCTTCCGCAAATATCAAATTGTTTATTTTATTAGATGGCGCGCTAGTGCATCATATTGTAAAGAAGATACTCATTTGAGAAAATATTTGTAATTATAAACCTTTTTCACAATTTTATCATGAATAGAGATTTACAAAAAAGTTTGTTGTTGACACACAATGATATATTATAATACCTTGATAAAGGTTGGCCTTCAGCCAACTATAAATATTAATAAAATAAATGATATTTTGATCCAATATATTCCTTTTTTAATTAAATATTTTTTCCTAGATTGCTCTATTTTCAAAAAAGAAAAATTAATCTTATATGAAAGATATAATAAAAATATGAAAAAGGCATCTCATTATCGTGCAACTGAAAGTTGCTGATTGCTGGTACCATCTATCGGAATAAATATCAACCATTCTCGTTCATTTATAATTATTCCAGAATTAGACAATTACTCATCCTTGATTAATCAAGAAAAGCTAACCACGTACGCGTTTCGGGCTGTTGGCCCTCATCAGCGTGGTGCAAGCTGTACCTCAACGACCAAAAAAACTGGTCCTTCGGGTATCTTGAAAATCATGAAACGGGTAGTTAAGGCCAGAATTGCGTGAGACCGCGACATAATGTGAAAAAATAGTACAATTACACTTTTTTCACATAATAAAATTAGTTACAATTTTTCTCTCTCCCGGGCGTGGATGACATCACCAGCTCCTGACGTCTGGCTCTCACCGAAGAGAAGGAGGCTTCTGTGTCTCTAGGAATCCGTGTCCAGTATTCTTGAGCTGAACCACCGAATTCTCCATCCTGCCAGCCTGAGGTCTCTGCATCTTCGAGGCGACAACAGGTTCCTGCGGCCTCCAGACCTGCTGGCTCCCGACCGCTGGCTTCAGACGACTGTCGGGAAGTACCCCAGCCAGGGGAAATACTCCAACAGTACAGGTCAGCGGTAGGTACCCCAGCCAGGGGAAATACTTCAACAGTAAATTACAGGGCAGCGGGAAGTACCCCAGCCAGGGGAAATACTCCAACAGTACAGTACAGGGCAGCGGGAAGTGCCCAGCCAGGGGAAATACTCCAACAGTACAGGGCAGCGGGAAGTACCAGCCAGGGGAAATACTCCAACAGTACAGTACAGGGCAGCGGGAAGTGCCCCAGCCAGGGGAAATACTCCAACAGTACAGGGCAGCGGGAAGTACCAGCCAGGGGAAATACTCCAACAGTACAGTACAGGGCAGCGGGAAGTGCCCAGCCAGGGGAAATACTCCAACAGTACAGGGCAGCGGGAAGTACCAGCCAGGGGAAATACTCCAACAGTACAGGGCAGCGGGAAGTACCAGCCAGGGGAAATACTCCAACAGTACAGTACAGCGGGAAGTACCCCAGCCAGGGGAAATATTACAACAGTACAGTACAGGGCAGCGGGAAGTACCTCAGCCAGGGGGAACTACAACAGTACAATACAGGGCAGCGGGAATTACCCCAGCCAGGGGAAATACTCCAACAGTACAGTACAGGGCAGCGGGAAGTACCAGCCAGGGGAAATACTCCAACAGTACAGGGCAGCGGGAAGTGCCCCAGCCAAACCAGGCAGCTGTCAATCACCAACGTACCGGATGAATATGAAGAGGGTAGGAGGGCGGGTTGGGGCACGTTTCTCCGGCCACTCCCTGCTCCAGGATGTCCTAGAGCTTGTTAGCTGCGCCTTATTGATTTCACCCTTAATTTGCATCTCGCCCCCTCCCTCATCCGTCTCCAGGGGAACATCTGTCCTGCCCCGTGTGGCCATTAACCTTAATCACTCCACCTCTTTACAATGTTCGAATCACAAATATAAACCATTAATAAAACTGTACACTTATATCAGACCCTATAATATCATCGTTTTATCTTAAAGATAGAGGCTGCCTGCCCGGCATTTATATTTCAATGAAAAATAGAAACTTCGGAACTTCAGAACAATTTTTAACGCCTTACCAAATGCTTTATTTTTATTTACTTCTCCTGACGAAGAAAATGGATATTTTTCTCGAAATGTTGAGAAAATAAAAAACTCTAACTGGGCGAAGTGTCTATTTTTCATATAAATCATCGTTTTACTTTATTATAAGCTATGGTCAACACAAAAAAAAAAGCAACATCCGCATTCTTACACATCAATGTTTTATTCGCACAAATTTTCCTTTGCAATATATGATTTACCCTAAAGCCTAAAAGGACACTGCAAGTTTTTGTTTATCAAAGGGTCAACGTTCTTTTATGTGTTTATTCTTCTATTCTGGAGTCCTATATCTCAAAATGATCATTAAATATCTTTTCCACGCTTTGGATCCTAGGAAGAGTAAAGGCTGATACAATGGTAAAAGCATTCAGGATTTCAATGATATCACCGCTTAAACAGTTCATCACTTATGATGCAGCCTTTCTAATATTTCCATATTGTCAAAAATATTCTTGAGTGAGATGAAGAATTTTAATTGCTAGTGCACAAAATAATTGCAGAAGAGAAAGAACTAATCAAACTGACCACATTATGTAATTTCAAAAATAAAGAATGTTAAAGAAAAATAACACGTCGAGAATTGGACGCGCACAGCTCAAGATAGCGAAAGTGTATTTATTCTATTTTACAATCTCGAACAACAAACACCCCTTGGTTCGATGGAAAAACTCCCCTCCTGAACTCACAACTTAACAGATCAGACTTCACCATGCCGTCTTAGAACAGGCCATCTACGTCCAATGATTTTCACAAGTGGATCCAAAACCTTTCCGAATTGCATCAAATGTCAAGATTCTCAGCGAGCCCAGAACACATCACATCGGGCATTGCCGAACAGACATCTACACCAGCTGTGGTCATCGAGGCGATAAAGAGGCCTTCAGGATCTGGTCTAGACTTGAAGTTCAGGCCTGGGACAAGGAAAAAAAAAACACAATTTTGAACAAACTGCACTTCACCTTATCTACGACTGTTCGAACTTTACAGAAGTGAGATTGTTCCCTGATATAAATGATTCAACTCTCTTACATCAGCCACTTTGTCTATATAAATTTTATGAACTCTGTCGAATAATACATGTAAATTTCTAAATACAGTAGAACCTTTTTTTAGCGTACACAATTCCACAAAGGGCAGTTTTCATTTGCAAAATTACCATTTCAACAATTTAGCAACTATCCGTTAAGAGGACATTTCTCCCTAAAGGACACTTTGATTCTGAAAATAGGTGTCCTTTATAGGGATGTCTTACTGTATTTGATTCTAAGTTCTAATTTTTTTTTGTTTAGTTTGTTTCCTCAGTAATAGGCGCAACTATTTCAAAATATCGCGCCTGGTTGATTAATATATTTTTTTAAAAACCTTGAAAGAAAGAGTTAACGTTGTGGAAATATGACATTAATCCCTTTCCAAAAATTAGCAGAGTGACCTGCTACTTGCTGGAAATAAAACTATATCGTTTTTTTTTTATCCCATGGGTAATATTACACCAGGTCATGAAGGTTGAAAGTATTGGTGTTTTTGGGGGTAAAAAAGAGAAATGTTACTTAAATATATTATCAATGTTATCTTTATGCATAGAAACTACAAAAGTAAAATTTAAGAATTAAGAAGAAGTACAAAAAAGAATTAAGAAAAAAAACAAGAAAGGATCAAGAAGGCACTAACTACGTTGCCAAATCGTTAATCAACATATGCTAGCTAATGTTATCATCATCAATATATATTTATTCATATATCTATACTATCCGAATGACCCGGGCAATGCCCGTGTTTTACCCGATTGAATGTTTTTATTCAAATACTATTTGTTACTATTATAAATTGGCGCCTTAAATAAATGCATATATTAGTTAATAACTATAGTCTATGTACTGTTGGCTTCCGTAGGCGTCTCATACTGGGAAAAAGAAAGAGAGGATTCCATTTAGTTATTAACTAATATATGCATTTATTTAAGGAGCGACCCGCTCCAACACAATAGTTACAATTTACATAGAGAATCTCTATTTACATAGAGAAAAATTCTTTGGATTAATATACCTAACAGAAAGCAATAATTCTTTCTACTATAGATTTGGGGTTCTTGTATAGGACTTCCTTTTTAGCTCCAATACAGTCCAGGATATGTGCTGCATGCTGCAGTGGAGTTGGAGCATTTTGAGCAGACAGGGAAAACTTTACTATATAGTTCTGAAGACCATTTGTTGGTTGGAAGAAGATTTAGAGAAAAACACATCAACCAATAGTGGTAACTCCCGACATTTCAGTCACTTCCTGTAATTCTCTTCAGTGGAATGGTTGAATCCTATTTCTACCTATATACATATACGGTTTTCTGAAATACAGCGTCACGTATCTGCATATATAAAAAAAAATTCTAAAAATTTGAAAATAGAAACTATTACAAATTAAAAGATTAAAAATATTGACAAAAGTTATTATATATATATATTAAAAATAAGAAAGCATCTCCTGACCACAAGCACATGTGCTTTTTAGATGGCAGAGCGCCATCACCAGACACGGATAAATCACACAGAGAACACTTTAAGCGTCTCCACACAATAATCCACCACACTGGTCTCCTCGCATTCCTTTAGCCCCCTCTTATATACAAACATGGGCACATTCGTACAATGAGAAGGCGGGAGAGATTGGTTCACTAACAATATATATATATATATTTACGGGATAACACACAAAGTTGCAAATTACTAGGTCCTTATTTAATAGTAACTAACACACAGAAAAGCGTACACTTAAGAGTACAACAACAACAATTAAAAAAGCAAAATAATAATTGAAAAAAAAAAAAAACTCACGATTTGCTATATAAAAACAAAACAATACTTTTATTGTAGCGTTGGTAGGGATCGGACCGGGGTTACACAGGTATGTGAGGAGATAACCAGACAAGGGTAAATCACACAGAGAACACTTTAAGCGTCTCCACACAATGATTCACCACACTCCTCTCTCGCAATACCATAGCTCCCTTATATATACAAACATGGCCACATTCGTCCAATGAAAAGGCGGGAGAGATTGGTTCACTAACAAACAAAAACAACATTCTTCCCACAAAAAACTAAGATAAAAGTGCAAATGTTTGTCAATGTAATTTACAATATAAAATCATATTCAATCAAATTACAAAACTATTTTAGAGGGGTAATATTCTTTTTAAAATAAAACAATTTCTACTGTCCTAACTGCAATGGAAAAATTAAAGGGAGGGCCTGGCTCATCAGTGGTGAACCCTCACAGCGGTTTCGCCAGTTTAATCGTAATTTCATCGTAATAAAATTATATACAGTTTTTTTTATATATGCAGATATACGTGACGCTGTATTTCAGAAAATGGTGCATGTATATAAGTAGAACTAGGATTCAAACATTCCACTGAATAGAATGACAGGAAGTCATTGAAATGTCAGTAGTTAAATAAACCATTATTTGATGTAGCTGTGTTTTTCTCTAAAACTTTATAAGTACGAATTTACAATAGATTTCGGCTATTAGGCGATTACATACCATCTATATTTAAAATACAATATAACGCGGCTGATGATTGTAAAACGAAAATTGAAATTATACCGCGAATGTTTCATTTATAAAAATCGAAATTTATTTTCAAAGAGAAATGTCGCTATTTCTCTTTGAAAATAAATTTCGATTTTTATAAAAGAAACATTCGCGGTATAATATCAATTTTCCTTTTATACCATCTATATGTAATAAATGGAAACAAGATGGCACAAGAATCTATAGGACATGCAACAACTGTCCTGGTGTGGAACTAACACCTACTCACATATTCTCATGCCCAGCAATGGCTGCAGCCATGCAGAAAATTGACATGGACCCAGAACAGAAGTTTTACACACCCAAGATAGTGGACATTGCTGCTGCTGTGATAGAGATATATGGAGACATCTGAGGCTCTTCATTGGACACGACAACAACAGAATATTGACATGGACTCAGAACAGCAGCTTTACACACCCAAGATAGTGGACATTGCAACTGCTGTGATAGAGATGCTTGGAAACATCTGAGGCTCTTCATTGGACACGGCAACCACAACAGAATATTGACATGGACCCAGAGAAGCAGCTTTACACACCCAAGATAGTGGACATTGCTGCTGCTGTGATAGAGATGTATGGAGACATTTGAAGCTCTTCATTGGACACGACAACAACAGAATATTGACATGGACCCAGAGCAGTAGCTTTACACACCCAAGTTAGTGGACATTGCTGCTTCTGTGATAGAGATGCATGGAGATATCTGAGGTTTTTCATTGGACACGACAACAACAGAAAATTGACATGGACTCAGAACAGCAGCTTTACACACCCAAGATAGAGGACATTGCTGCTGCTGTGATAGAGATGCATGGAGACATCTGAGGCTCTTCATTGGATACGTCAACAACAGAAATTTGACATGGACTCAGAACAGCAGCTTTACATACCCAAGATAGAGGGCATTGCGACTGCTGTGATAGAGATGCATGGAGATATCTGATGCTCTTTATTGGACACGATAACAACAGAATATTGACATGGACCCAGAGCAGCAGTTTTACACACCCAAGATTGTGGACACTGCTGCTGCTGTGATAGAGATGTATGGAGACATCTGAGGCTCTTCATTGGACACGACAACAACAGAATATTGACATGGACCCAGAGAAGCAGCTTTACACACCCAAGATAGTGGACATTGCTGCTGCTGTGATAGAGATGCATGGAGATATCTGATGCTCTTCATTGGACACGACAACAACAGAATATTGACATGGACCCAGAGCAGCAGTTTTACACACCCAAGATAGTGGACATTGCAACTGCTGTGATAGAGATGCTTGGAAACATCTGAGGCTCTTCATTGGACACGACAGAAACAACATAAAATTGAAATGGACCCAGAACAGCAGATTTACACACCCAAGATAGAGGACATTGCTGATGCTGTGATAGAGATGTATGGAGATATCTGAGGCTCTTCATTGGACACAACAACAACAAAAGAAAATTGACATGGACCCAGAGCAGTAGCTTCACACACCCAAGATAGTGGACATTGCTGCTACTGTGATAGAGATGCATGGATATATCTGAGGTTCTTCATTGGACACGACAACAACAGAATATTGACATGGACCCAGAGCAGCAGCTTTACACACCCAAGATAGTGGACATTGCTGTGATAGAGATGTATAGAGACATCTGAGGCTCTTCATTGGACACAACAACAACAAAAGAAAATTGACATGTACCCAGAGCAGCAGCTATACACACCCAAGATAGTGGACATTGCAACTGCTGTGATAGAGATGCTTGGAAACATCTGAGGCTCTTCATTGGACACGACAAAAACAACATAAAATTGAAATGGACCCAGAACAGCAGATTTACACACCCAAGATAGAGGACATTGCTGATGCTGTGATAGAGATGTATGGAGATATCTGAGGCTCTTCATTGGACACAACAACAACAAAAGAAAATTGACATGGACCCAGAGCAGTAGCTTTACACACCCAAGATAGTGGACATTGCTGCTGCTGTGATAGAGATGCATGGATATATCTGAGGTTCTTCATTGGACACGACAACAACAGAATATTGACATGGACCCAGAGCAGCAGCTTTACACTCCCAAGATAGTGGACATTGCTGCTGCTGTGATAGAGATGTATGGAGACATTTGAGGCTCTTCATTGGACACGACAACAACAGAATATTGACATGGACCCAGAGCAGTAGCTTTACACACCCAAGGTAGTGGACATTGCTGCTGCTGTGATAGAGATGCATGGAGATATATGAGGTTCTTCATTGGACACGACAACAACAGAATATTGACATGGACCCAGAGCAGCAGCTTTACACACCCAAGATAGAGAACATTGCGGCTGCTGTGATAGAGATGCTTGGAAACATCTGAGGCTCTTCATTGGACACGACAAAAACAACATAAAATTGAAATGGACCCAGAACAGCAGATTTACACACCCAAGATAGAGGACATTGCTGATGCTGTGATAGAGATGTATGGAGATATCTGAGGCTCTTCATTGGACACAACAACAACAAAAGAAAATTGACATGGACCCAGAGCAGTAGCTTCACACACCCAAGATAGTGGACATTGCTGCTACTGTGATAGAGATGCATGGATATATCTGAGGTTCTTCATTGGACACGACAACAACAGAATATTGACATGGACCCAGAGCAGCAGCTTTACACACCCAAGATAGTGGACATTGCTGTGATAGAGATGTATAGAGACATCTGAGGCTCTTCATTGGACACAACAACAACAAAAGAAAATTGACATGTACCCAGAGCAGCAGCTTTACACACCCAAGATAGTGGACATTTAACTGCTGTGATAAAGATGCTTGGAAACATCTGAGGCTCTTCATTGGACACGACAAAAACAACATAAAATTGAAATGGACCCAGAACAGCAGATTTACACACCCAAGATAGAGGACATTGCTGATGCTGTGATAGAGATGTATGGAGATATCTGAGGCTCTTCATTGGACACAACAACAACAAAAGAAAATTGACATGGACCCAGAGCAGTAGCTTTACACACCCAAGATAGTGGACATTGCTGCTGCTGTGATAGAGATGCATGGATATATCTGAGGTTCTTCATTGGACACGACAACAACAGAATATTGACATGGACCCAGAGCAGCAGCTTTACACTCCCAAGATAGTGGACATTGCTGCTGCTGTGATAGAGATGTATGGAGACATTTGAGGCTCTTCATTGGACACGACAACAACAGAATATTGACATGGACCCAGAGCAGTAGCTTTACACACCCAAGGTAGTGGACATTGCTGCTGCTGTGATAGAGATGCATGGAGATATATGAGGTTCTTCATTGGACACGACAACAACAGAATATTGACATGGACCCAGAGCAGCAGCTTTACACACCCAAGATAGAGAACATTGCGGCTGCTGTGATAGAGATATATGGGGACATCTGAGGCTCTTCATTGGACACGACAACAACAACAATGGAAACATTGAGACACGAATGTTCATTTTTTTGAACTATAAAACAAACTTCTACTGTCCTTACTGAGAAGAAAGAATATATAAGCCACTAATGAGCCGAGCCCTCCCAATATGCATACTTTAGTCAAATTCCCAGCTCGTATTTTGAAAAGAAATACATTCCGGGACTTAGAATAAAATTAATCAACTGTCCAAAACTAAATCACAAATTTATATTTATGATGTCCAAAGGATATCCCCATATGCTTAATTCAAGATGGCTGATGCAATATCAGGGAGATTAAGATATTCAGAAATTTCTTAATTTAACCAAAAATTTTGATAAATTGAAAGACAACTTTGTAAAAAGCTTTATAGTCGTTTTGTCATCTATCCAGATCATATTGACGAACTTGTTTTAACGCTCTTTTTTTAAATCTTTCAGCAAAAAAATGGGTTTACGGTGTGATAAATCTGTCAGATAGCTGTAGGACTTATCTCGCCGGATTGGCAAACAATTTATAATCCTCCAATTAGATTGAAGCCAATGATTCATTTCCGCTGCGCATTTGTCAACGGATCGTTGTTTTTTTTTTTTCCTTCTCCGCCTACAGCCAAGAAGCTTTGTCCACAAACCCGATTGATATTCCAGCCTGAACGGGAGAAAATTAATTGTCCGCTTGTTTTTTTCTTATCAGTGGAATAGTCCGCTTGTATGAGTAGAGTTCTTGTTGATGTTATTCTTTCTTTTGTAAATGTTTTTCATCCTTTCACACGGTCTATGCTAATTTTATTCATTATACATTCACTTTATATATTAAATATATTACTATTTCAGTTTAGTATAAATTATTACATTTATATATTGTTTGAACGATATTGTAGAGTCTTTCTCAGCTTGATGAGAAGATCCGCTTAGTTCCTGATCATAGCGCTAACGTTACAAAGAGATATGATTCGTTCCTGACCGCGGCTCTAGCAACAGGAAGAGATACGCCTGAATTCTGACCGCGGCTCTAGCAACAGAAATAGACCCAGTTGGTCTGAAATTTTGTCAATTGTATTGTGATCATATTTGACCAAGTATACAAATTTTTGATTTCTATATGCTTTGTAACTATCTTAAAAATTGATAACAAGATTCGTGGACAGACATAGAAGCAAGTTAAATAAAAAACTTTCTATGTTAAAAGAGACCTAAGGTTGACGCGCGACGAGTTTCCTTATTTATAGGGCTGCGAAAAGGGACAATAACGTCTTCCAAAAGACAATTACGTGAATACAAGACAGTCTTGTATTCGAATTACAGCCTGTTGAAGGACGTTTTTGTCCGAAAGCTCTCAGCAACTCAATAAAGAAACACGTCAAGTCTATCTTTGGTCTCTTCTAACAATCCTGTTATTGTCCGAAAGCTCTCAGCAACTCAATAAAGAAACACGTCAAGTCTACCTTTGGTCTCTTCTAACAATCCTGTTATTGTCCGAAAGCTCTCAGCAACTCAATAAAGAAACACGTCAAGTCTACCTTTGGTCTCTTCTAACAATCCTGTTATTGTCCGAAAGCTCTCAGCAACTCAATAAAGAAACACGTCAAGTCTACCTTTGGTCTCTTCTAACAATCCTGTTATTGTCCGAAAGCTCTCAGCAACTCAATGAAGAAACACGTCAAGTCTACCTTTGGTCTCTTCTAACAATCCTGTTGTTCCTTCTATTGATATTAATACTGGTTAACACACAAAAATCAAATTACTAGGGCCTCAATTAAAAGTAACTTAACGCGTACACTCAGAAATACAGCAAAATAAAAAGGAAGGACATAAATAAACCACTCGATTAGTTATAACAAAACCAATACTTATTTATTTGCAGCGTTGATAAGTAGCAGACTGGGGTTACACAGGTATGCGAGGAGATCACCAGACAAGCACACAGAGAACGCTTTAAGCGTCTCCACACAATCACCACTCCACCACTCCTTACATTCCGTTTCAACTCTCTTTTATGTACAAACATGGCCATATTGTCCAATGAAAAGGAGATATCAGTTCATTTAACAAACAAACAACATTCTTCCCGCATAACTGAGAAGATTAAAGCTGATATGTTTGTCAAATAATTTGACACTAATGTAAAAGCCTTCTTTTCAAATAAAAACTAAAATCTCATTCATAGAGGAATAAATTCAAAAAATGCATATTCTGACCACGTTCACATGAACTTTTAGATTGCAGAGCGCCATCTAGTTAAACAGAAATCAACAAAATCTAGATTTAACCTATTCCCTGATATCAGGCCAATCCATTTTCTTGATAAATCAAGAAAAGTAAACTACGAACGCGTTTTGGGCTGTTGGCGCTTGTCAGCGTGGTGCAGACTGTGCCTCTATGACCAAAGATATTTTGGTCCCAGAGGCTTCCTGAGAAATCAAGAAAGAGGTAATTAAGGCCAAACTTGCATAAATACGCTTTCATATTATTTTTACACATAGGAATAAATCTTGAAAATAAAGATAATTCTGCCAGTAAATCTTTTTATTACCTCGACGTTTCGACAAAAATCTTTTGTCCTTGTCAGGAGCAAACAAAAATTAAAATATTTGGCAAGGCGTTAAAAATTATTAATAACGCCTTGCCAAATGTTTTAATTTTTGTTTGCTCCTGACGAGGACAAAAGAAATTTGTCGAAATGTCGAGATAATAAAAAGATTTACTGGCCGAAGTATCTTTATTTTCAAGAAATATGAATGCCGGCCAGACAGCCTTTATCTTTACGATAGGAATAAATGTATTGGAATTTATAATAGTAATCTATACGTACTAGGAACAGAGATTGTCTCCAGAAGCACGTACGCTATGTAAATAACAGGGCCAGGTGTACCCTGGCGCCAACGCCGATCCCAAATTGATTTAGAAAGACGGAGGCAGTAATTGCCGGCGAGGTTGTGGGTGGGAGGCAGAGCGTCCGTTCTCCGAAGAGTCGTGACCCGGGGGACATTTGGCGCAGACTAATGTCTTACACCATTTCCCTTGTCTGTTCAAAACGGTCTAGTTACGTTTTTTCCCGTGACACGCCGCAATGCCCGCGACTTCTGCGAATTGATTGTTGTGAGGACCATTGGGAAATCACATGGTGATGGCTGATTGCAAGAGAAGCTGTCTACATAGCGTGACTAGAGTACTATTGCTTTCAAACCATTTTTTTTTTACTTTGCATTTCATTGTGAACCAATTTCAGCCCATATAACACTTTATAATCAACAATAAAAGCGTTATTAAAGCATTACACCTTATAATGATTCGCCATGCAAAAAGAAAAAGGAAAAATGAAACCAAATATTTACATAATTAAGGTATGAGAAGAGATTTGTTATTATAAATTGTTACATCATGATTAATGGCGTATTTCTTATATTAGTTTTAATATATTTGAAATTTAAATTATATATTTATTTATTTTTATATAAAATATTCTATGATATTTATTTAAAACAGATTATTAATTTATCATCATTTGTATTTAGGTACACTGTGACTTCACTGCTCTCTTTGATGTGAGAAAATAAATAAAGGATTCTGGTGGCTACTTAAAGAAGACTTATCTCGTTATTCCCTTTTATAAATTTGTAGGATGGTTGAAACACGCTCTGGTAAGATGCAAGACCCAGCACAGGAGAGAATCCAGGATGAAGAGTCTGCCAAGCCGCAACCTGGTGTAACAATTGGTAGAGATGCTAGTTCCGACCCAGTTGTCCTGAATCCCAACATCGACATCCCCAAGTATGATGGAACGGAAGACCCTCGCCCATGGATTGAATCTCTTGAAGAAATTGGCTTCTTGTACCATTGGGCAGACTACATTATCTCTCGTTATGCCGCCATGAACATGACGGGAAGCGCTAAAACCTGGTTGAATTTACACAAAGCTAGTTTCACGAGCTGGGAAAATATTAAAATCCGCCTCATTCAGGATTTTTCTTTGGACGCGAATAAAGAAGAACTTAGAATGAAGCTCAACAGAATGCAACACTGGAATGAACCAGCAATCAGGTTCGCGGAAGACATTCTAGTGTTGTGCAACAAGGTTGACCCCGCAATGGAAGAAGAAACAAAAATTGAACATGTTATTGGAGGACTGAAAAAAGAGTACTCATTCGCGCTCTACCTGAACCCTCCTAAAACGACCGATGACCTTCTTGTCGTGTGCAAGAAAATGGATTCTTTTGAAAAGAAGTATCGGGAACGTGTGGAGAAATCCAGAAACCTATATAACGGTCCACGCTATTCTAGACCCCAACAACAATCGAGGTACGTGCCGCCGACTGCCGCACGAAACTACCAGACCACTTCCAGGCCCCAAGCCCCTGTTTCCAATAATTACAAGAACGACTCCCATCCTACCCCCAGACAGTATCGAAACAACTTTCCCCAGCCCTCTACCCCTAGACGTCCTTATAATCCTAACTTTGTGCCGAAACCAAACCTTCAGAGAAACACTTACAATAAAAGCCAAGAAGTGAGCAAAAATAGGACGGAAGATGGAAGACCAATCTGCTTTAAATGTAACAAGCCAGGGCACGTGGCCCGTTATTGTAGGGTCAAGTTTATAAGAATCCTAGAAGAGGATCCAGCAGATACCCAAGAGAAGGTCGAAGAAAAATGCCAAATGAATGAAATATCAGAGAAATCAGGACCTCGGCTTTATGCTGATGTATGTCATAGCACACAGACAAATATTCCTACCCGGAATAGATATTCCGTGTTGGAAGATTTAAACTAAGCGTCGCGCCTGAATCTGTCAATCAAAGCAAGTCGACCATAAACGGAATCAAGAAGTTGGACCCTAAATACAAATTAAAAATTAATGTGGACAAGATAGGGACTTTTGAAGCTTTGGTTGATACAGGTGCTGACCTCTCAGTGGTCGACCTCAGAACGGCCCTCGATACAGGCCATGGTATAAGTAAACTCGCAAAAATTTGTGCAGGACCCGATGGAAAAAAATTGGACATGGTAGGAAGTATATTTTTAAATATAAAAATTGATGACGAAACATTATCACACAACTTTGTGATATTGAAAACGCATTTACGGACATTAATTCTTGGGAGAGATTTCCTTAAGAAAATGAACGCAAAAATAGATTGTAAGCAAGAAACTATAAAATATGATTTGACGAATAATCATGACGAAATCAATTTTGAAATGTTGAAAATAAAGAGTGCCAAGGATTCCATTGTACCGGAATGTTCCATGAAATTGATCAAGGCATTGGTAGAAACAGAGGATGGAGAATATATTATCGAGGAGAGCAGCAAAATGTTTCAAACAAATGGACTTCGTCTAGCAAGAAGCTTTATCAATGTTATAAATAGGGAAACACACATCTGGATAACTAATCCATATCCTCGACCGTTAAAAATAATGAAAAACCAAACATTGGCTTTTGGAAGTAGTCCAGCGAAAATAAATGTGAGTCGAGAAAGAGAGGTAGAAAAGAACGAAGAACCTAGATTCCAAATAAACGAAAATCTTTCACCAAAGGAACAGAAGGAGTTAAAACAAGTTTTAGAAAGGTATGGAGATCTTTTTTCATCGAGATTAGGGAGAACCAATTTGGCAAAACATCGGATAGACACAGAAGACGCGAAGCCAATTAAACACAAGCCTTACCGGGTAAGTGCTAAAGAACGAGATATTATAAAAGAGCAAATTGACGAGATGCTTACAGAAGGCATAATTAGGCCATCTTCTAGCCCCTGGTCTTTTCCAGTAATATTGGTCAAGAAGCGAGATGGTAAATACAGATTTTGTGTGGACTACAGAAAACTGAATAATGTGACAGTAAAAGATGTCTATCCGATCCCTAGAATAGACGAAGTTATGGATACTCTCCAAGGATCTACACACTTCTCAGCAATAGACCTCAGATCTGGATATTGGCAAGTTGAAGTCGAAGAAAGAGACAAAGAGAAAACAGCTTTCACTACAGCGCATGGATTATATGAATTCAACGTGATGCCTTTTGGACTTTGTAACGCGCCTGCTACCTTTGAGAGAAATATGGAGAATATGCTTGGAAATCTGAGATGGCAAATTTGTTTGTGTTATCTGGATGATGTTATCATATATAGCCCGGATTTTCCAACGCACCTCAAAAGACTTGAAGCTGTTTTTAGATGTTTTCGTGAATCTAATTTAAGGTTAAACGACAAAAAATGCCGATTTGCTTTTGAAGAATTGGAGATTCTCGGCTATATAACGAGCAAACATGGTATAAAACCCGCGGAACATAACATCAAAGCTGTCAGAAATTTTCCTCGACCCAAAAAGGTCAAAGAAGTACAATCCTTTTTGGGAATGTGTTCATATTATAGAAAATTTATCAAAGACTTTTCAAAAATTGCTGACCCTTTGACCAAACTTATAAAAAAAAGTGTATCATTTACCTGGACAGAAAGACAAGAGGAAGCGTTTCAAACCCTAAAAACAGCACTATTAAGTCCACCAATTTTAGGTCACTTCAATCCAAATGCACCTACTTATGTTCATACTGATGCGTCCAACATCGGCATAGGTGCAACACTTGTCCAAGACATCGGTGGTGAAGAGAAGGTGATCTCATATTTGAGTCGTACCCTAAGTAAAGCGGAGCAAAATTATTCAACCACTGAAAAAGAATGTCTGGCCGTTGTCTGGTCAATGTCAAAATTACGACCCTACCTTTATGGAAGACACTTTAAAATAGTAACAGACCATCACGCCTTATGCTGGCTCAAAAACTTGAAGGATCCAACAGGTCGATTGGCAAGATGGGCATTGAAAATTCAAGAATATGACTTCGATATAATACATAAATCGGGAAAGAAGCATCTGGACGCCGATGGCTTATCTAGGGGGCCCTTACCAGAAACTGATTGGGATGAGGATTTTGAAAGGCTATTTTTAAATCAAATAACAGACGAAGAGGATAAATTTATCGAAAGTGTTAAGAAAAACCTTAATGGAAGCAGGCGATCAATTGCGCAAAACTTTAAAGAAGAAGATGGATGCCTCTTTAAGAAAAACCCGAACCCTGAAGGCAGGGCGTGGTTGCTTGTGGTTCCAGAGAATAAAAAGAGAGAAATTATGAAAGAATATCACAATCATATGTCGAATGGCCATCTGGGCGTCGCCAGAACCATGTACCGAATAAAGAGTAAATACTTTTGGCATCCATGCTAAAGGATGTCTCAGAATTCGTTAAGACGTGTCACCTTTGCCAAAGTAGGAAAGGCTCTAACCAATTACCTTCTGGACTACTACAGCCCATCCCCCCAGCCAACTTTCCTTTCGAAAGAATTGGAATTGACTTTGTTGGTCCACTACCATCTACGAAAAACAGGAAAAAATGGATAATCGTGCTGACGGACTACTACACTAGATATGCAGAAACAAGAGCAGTCTCGGAAGCAACAGTGAAAGAAGTTTCTAAATTTCTAGTAGAGGATATTTTTCTTCGGCACGGAGCCCCACAATATCTTATTAGTGACAGAGGCTCTCAATTTACCAGTAATTTAATGAAAGAGGTGATGAAAACGTGCAAGATTAAACATTGCTTCACAACGAGCTATCATCCCCAGACTAATGGATTGACAGAGCGGTTAAATAGAACATTGATCAATATGCTCAGTATGTATGTGAACACTGATCAGAAAAATTGGGACGAAATACTCCCATTCATCACTCACGCTTACAATACTACAATTCAGGAAACCACAGGATATTCTCCCTTTTTCCTGATGTTTGGAAGAGAACCCACGTCTCTTTTGGACGACAGGAATATCTCGGTGGACATTGACAAAGATGATTATGATGAATACATAAAACATCACTTAGACAAAATAAACAGAACAAGAAAATTAGTTATTAACAACACAATAAAGACTCAAGAAAGAATGAAAAAGAACTATGACAAGAAACACATGGAAAGAAGCTACGAACCAGGAGAATTAGTAGCAGTTTGGACACCAATTAGGAAAATAGGAAAGTGTGAGAAACTACTGAGAAAATATTTTGGCCCATATAGAATATTAAAGAAGCTGTCCAACGTAAATTACTTAATTGAACCAAAAGATAATCCTGGCCAAGACCCATTGATTGTCCATGTCTCAAGAATCAAACCCTATTTTGAAAGAATTGATGAGGTCAATCACGAGGACGTGACGACCTCTGGAGAGGGGGAAGTGTTACATCATGATTAATGGCGTATTTCTTATATTAGTTTTAATATATTTGAAATTTAAATTATATATTTATTTATTTTTATATAAAATATTCTATGATATTTATTTAAAACAGATTATTAATTTATCATCATTTGTATTTAGGTACACTGTGACTTCACTGCTCTCTTTGATGTGAGAAAATAAATAAAGGATTCTGGTGGCTACTTAAAGAAGACTTATCTCGTTATTCCCTTTTATAAATTTGTAGGATGGTTGAAACACGCTCTGGTAAGATGCAAGACCCAGCACAGGAGAGAATCCAGGCTGAAGAGTCTGCCAAGCCGCAACCTGGTGTAACAATATACATGTTTTGACTTTTATATTGTGAGGCTATGTTTCCCAAGACCGCTTTATGATAGTTCTATAGCTATGTTTTCTGATGTGATTTTAACCAGTTGAACTGTGGTTCAACATATATCTGATTAATGTCCTTTAAAATTCTTCTAACTCCGCCTTTGCCGGTCTCAAGCCCAGATGAAAAAGGAGGAGGGGGAGCAGTAACAAGCTTGCTAAAAAACCTGGGCTCAGCTGGCCCGGCTGATAGTCACTGTAAAGGTTCCTAATCCAGGGATACAGGATGAGCAGCGTTTGTACTCCATGTTAGGAGCGGCTGTACATGGCGTCTGTTCCTCATGTCAGAGGCGGCCATTTCTTTTGGAGCTAAGTCGGCCTGCCACTTAGTAGTGCTCCCAGTCTTAATGACATAGGCAGACGCATTCTACTTCACCCAGTTGTCAAACAGACACCATCAAGCGTCACAACTTGATATCCTAATATGATTGAATGGAGATAAGAAAGAAGAAGAAGAGAGCTTTCAGGCATCTCTGGCCTTTTACAGGAGTATAATAACATATTGTCACAAAGTACTTTAATTCAACTATTGTGTAGATATATAAATGTTCTAACTAGTTTTCTATTAATTCATTTTTTTGTTTGGGTCTATGTGAATATTTGAGAATTAGTTTTTTTTTTTATTAGGCTGACTGCACTACAAATTTTACTGGACTTCAAAGTCGATGACCAACTGTACTCTGACCACCACCCTTTGGTTTTAACGATAAAAGGCCAAAACTTCAATGAGAAAAAAACCAAACGGGAAGATTATAATATTACGAGATATAGATGGTCAGCCGATGGACTCGCAATGTTTAAAATGAAACTGGAAGAATTGCGGGAAAAAAACATACTAGCCTCCGATGACCTTGTATACACTTTCAATCAGCGAATTTTGGAAGCAATGTCATCTGCAAAAATAACCTACTCAATTAAGGGCGGCCCCAGGAAATCTAAGCCGTGGTTCGATAAGGACTGCTATGATATGAAAAAACTGGCAAAAGAAAGTCTGAAGAAATATCGTAAAACAAATAGATTGGAAGACAGAGAATGTTATGCTTCTTCCAGAAAGAAATATCTCGCTTTATTGGATCTAAAAAGGAAAGGCTTTGATAATGAAAAACAGGAAATACTCAGAAATGCTAAAGACTCAAAGACCTTCTGGAAAACTATTGCGCTCTACAAAAGCACATCTATAATCCAAGGAGAAATATCTATACAGGACTGGCTGAACTTTTACCGCGAACTAATGACTACAGAGAAAAATTTGAGAATTTGTAATTTACATAATGTGATTTCTCAGAACGATCCTTTATTGGACTCAGAGATAACCAATGCAGACATATACAAGGAGATAGCTGGTTTGAGGAGTAACAAGGCATGCGGGCCCGATGGCATCCCCAATGAAGTATTAAAAACACTCCCTGATTCGTACATACTGCTGTTGAAACAACTCTACAATAGTGTTATGACGACTGGAAAATACCCAGCAATTTGGACTAATTCCATTATACACCCAATCTTTAAAAATGGTTATAAGAACAGCCCCTCCAACTACCGAGGTATTGCACTGATTAGCAATGTATCAAAGCTTTTCACATCAATCCTAAGATCACGACTGGAGGAATGGGTCGAAGGAAGAAGGGTTATACCCGAAAACCAAGCGGGATTTAGAAAAGGAAGATCATGTATTGACCACATATTTACACTAACTACTTTAATCCAACTATCATTAAGAAAAAAGAGGGGAAAACTATATGTCTTTTTTGTCGATCTAAGGAAGGCATTTGATACTGTACCTCACTCAATACTTTGGAAAAAACTTTACAACCTAGGCATAAGTTACCAATTCATAAGTACGATCAGAAGTTACTACGAACAAGCAACTATAGCTATCAGATGGAAGGGATCATTTACGGAAAGTATTAAGATAAACTCGGGAGTCCTCCAGGGAGAACCACTTTCCCCACTGCTATTTATATTATTTATCACGGACTTAATCGAAATTTATAATAACTCAGAACTGCCGAGTGTAAATTTGCCAGAATTTGGAGATATCCATTTATTGCTGTACGCCGACGACATAGCAACTATAGGTGAGTCCAGGATGAACCTCCAAAAGAAGATCAAAATACTGAAAGAATATCTCTTAATGACACTAAATGAGTCCAAGTCAAAGATTATGGTGTTCCGTAATGGAGGTAAACCCTCAAATAAGGATAGATGGTTCTGGAATGATAAACCCATAACAATAACTTCAAGATATACATACTTGGGATTCCCACTGACACCAACAATAACAACTACTCACCCGGCAAATTACTTTAAAGGAAAAGCACTTACAGCAATTAACGCCACACACCCAATACTATTAAAATCAAAAGCAAAGTCAATAAATTTATCAACCAAACTCTTTGATACAATAGTGAGAGCTGTCCTGATGTATGCCGCTCCATTGTGGGCAACAGAGCATAAAGACTTATTGGATAGTATACAAGACATATTTATCCGTAGGTTCCTGAATCTGCCCAGATACACTCCAGGCTACCTAATCAGATTAGAAACCGGTCGTATCTCATTGAGTGTAACAGCCTTAAAATTAACCCTGAAGTATTGGCTGCGGGTGTTGAATATGAGCAGTGACAGATTGCCACGTATATGTTTTAATAGAACACGGGAACTGTCTAATGCTTCGGGCACACCCATCGGTTTCATTAAAAAGCTCACCAATCTGCTTAACAATAATGGATCCCCTGCACTTGTTTCCTGTGATGACCCTGAAACGCTGAGGAGCGCGATTACAGGGCTCTTAAAAACAGCGGCAGACCAATCTATACAAAACGACCTTACAAGAATGGATAAATCAAAGCTATACTCTCACTACAAAGACATTCACATATCTTTCATGACGGAGGGATACCTTTTAGGAGATTTTCCTTTCCCGGTTGTAAGACTACTCGCACAAGTTAGAATACTTTCAAGTTTTTTTAGAGAAAACCACACCAAGATGCTCTGCGGTGAGGACCCGACTTGTACCTTCTGTAATTCAAAACTAAAAAATGAAATCACTCACTATATTTTTGATTGCCCCGCTCTGAAAGAAGAAAGAAGAACCCTTATGCTCAAAACTGGGCAACTCTGTGCTTCACTTCCATCAATAATTGACAATATGACCCAGAATAAGTATATTGCTACGGCGTTTTATGGTTTCCACAAGTCCATATCTCAGAAGAAGGCCAAGTGATACTCACTCCTCACTTTCTTACTGCTACTCTTTTTGTGTTGATTTCTTGCTTCCCTCTTTCTTTTTTTTTCTTTTCTTGTTTTTTTTTTCTTTTTCTTCTTACTCTGTATATATCGTTATTTCCTTTGTCTCACTGCTTTGTTCTTATGCATACCTCTGGTGAATCCTGTATAGGGTCAGTGACCCTAAATAAAGGCTTTTTTGTTGTTGTTGTTATTAGGCTGACTGTCTAGAGTAAGATAGACAAAGCATATAGTTGTTGTCGGCTTTTGCTATTTGACAGTGTGTTCAATAAAACTTACTTTTGAGTTTGTTTCGTGATTCCGTGGCTTACCAGCGACAGAATTAAAGAAAAGATCGTAACAATTTGGTGGAGATGCTGGGAAAGACTTGAAAAAAAAAATAATAGAAAACTAGTTAGAACATTTACATATCTACAGAATAGTTGAATTAAAGTACTTTGTGACAATATTAAAAAAACGTTTCCATTAAAATATTCAAGTATCAGAGTCATCAATAAATTCTTAATTCTGTCACCGTTTGCTTTTGTGAATGGAATAAATACCCAAATATGGCCATTTTTTATAAGCATCGGTGGTTCAGTGGTAGAATGCTCGCCTGCCACGCCGGCGGCCCGGGTTCGATTCCCGGCCGATGCTTTTTTTTTTTTTTTTACAATTTTTTAAACTCATTTATATTATTATCCCTAGCGTATGTATGTGTGTTTGTTCCTATTTCGGCTATACACGTCCTCAATACGTAACTAATCTGACTGAAATTTTAACAGTATATAAAGTAGAATCTGGAAAAACTCTTAGTGAAAATTTCAGGTCTCTATCCCGAATATCCGTCGTTTTATTTGCAAATTTGCTCTTTCGCTCGCGCCTCTAGCGGTGAAAATGGGGGGTAATACCAGCTGACCTAATGTACATGTAAAGTTTGGAGCGGGACGTTTCACAAGAGTGACATCCACGGCTCCAATTTATAATTGTAACGAATAGTATTTGAATAAAAACATTTAATCGGGTAAAACCCGGGCGTTGCCCGGGTCATTCGGCTAGTATGTTTTTATGTACTCCTGCAGAAGGACAGAGATGCCCGAAAACTTGAGATTACGTTTAATAAAGATTGAAGAAACTTATCTCCAGAAACTTATGACTTTTTTTGTTTAATATCCATCATATTTAAATATATTGAGTGGGACATTTCGTTTGTAGTTTTTATTCCGTAAATCATTTGTAGATCAGTAAACATGTGTGTTTATCATTTCTCCAAACCCCATACCAGATCTCTATTCATTATGAAATTTACCAGATCTACCTAAAAGAACTCTTTAATTGTTTTCAACACTAAAATCTTTCATATTCTAAAGATAGCTTTCACAATCCTTCTCTTTGTCAACTAAGCTCTATCGAGGATTTAGATAATTGTTGATGGTAACTGAAAAGTGTGCTTTTTAGTTCTACAAACCTCAACATATATACCTAAAATACATCTTTGATTGTTTTCAACCCTGAAATCTTTCTTATTCCAAATATGACAACCACAGTCCTTCTCTTTGTCAACTAAGCTCTATCGAGGATTTAGATAATTGTTGTTGGTAACTGAAAAGTGTGCTTTTTAGTTCTACAAACCTCAACATATCTACCTAAAATACCTCTTTAATTGTTTTCAACCCTTAAATTTGTCGGAATCCAAAAGTAATATCCACAGTCCTTTTCTTTGTCAACTGAGAGCTATCGAAGATTTAGATCATTATTGTAAACTGAAAAGTGTGCTTTTTAGTTCTACAAACCTCAACATATCTACCTAAAATACCTCTTTGATTGTTTTCTACCATGAAATTTTTCTTATTCCAAATATGACATCCATAGTCCTTCTCTTTGTCAACTGTGCTATCGAAGATTTAGATAATTGTTGGTAAGTGAAAAGTGTACTTTTTAGTTCTACAATCCTTACCAGATATACCTAAAAAGCCTTTTTAATTGTTTTTATCACTGAAATCGGTTGCATTTCAAATAAAACATTCACAATCTTCTTTTCTGGCAACTGAGCTCTATGGTTAGTAGCCCGCAAAAAAAAACATATTCTCTCACTTATCAGAGCTACCTTAAAAAGCTTCTTTAATTGTTTTCAACGCTGAATTCTATCGTATTTCAAATATAACATTCACAATCCTTCTATCTGTCAACTGAGAGCTATCGAAGATTCACCTAATTGTTGTAAACTGAAAAGTAATTTTTAGTTCTAAAAACCTTACCAGATCTACCTAAAACGCTTCTTTAATTGTTTTATTATTGAAATATTTCGTATTCGAAATATAACATTAAGAATTTTCCTTTCTGCCAACTGAACTATCGAAGACTTAGATAATTGTAAACTGAAAAGTGTACTTTTTAGTTCTATAAATCTCAACAGATCTAACTAAAAGACCTCTTTAATTGTTTTCAAAACTGAAATCGTTCTTATTCCAAATATAACATCCACAATCCTTCTCTTTGCCAACTGAGCTATTGAGAAAAAGGTAATTGTAAACCAAAAATTGTACTTTTTAGTTCCCCAAACCATACCAGATTTACCTAATAGGCTTCTTAACTTGTTTTCACTCTGAAATCGGTTGTATTTCAAATATAACATTCACAATCCTCCTTTCTGCCAACTGAGAGCTATCGAAGATTTAGTTAATTGTTGGTAACTGAAAAGTGTACTTTTTAGTTCTATAACTTTATTAGATTTACCTAAAATGCTTCTTGTTCTCAACAATGCAATCTCTCATATTCCAAATATAACATTCACAAGGGCATATAAACCGTAACTTTCTTACATCCATATCGAATCCCGTATTGGAAACCTTTTTTTTTCTGTGAAGAACCTGTTCATATTTTTCATTGTAAATAAAAGGGGGTCGGTAAAAGGATGGTCTAAACCATTAGTTTTCGACCGCTACGACCCGGGTTCGATTCCCTCATTGGGCACTTTTTTTCTGATAAAAAAAAAAAAATGCTCCAATGGCCTCCGATTCTTTCAAAAGTCCAACCCTACCAGCTAGTGCAAGTAACTAAACGGTGGCCTGGCACATTTGTAAGTGCTAAGTCGAACTGCTTTTCACATGTGTAGATATGTGGTGCACTTACAGTAGAAGCAATCGCTTACTTCTACCCACCATGATGTAGTAGTAAGTGTAGTAAATACCATAAGCTAGGGATTGCTCTTTTTGAGTTGTACTTAATAATCTATCTGCTAACTGAGATATCGAATATTAAGATGATTGTTGTGAACTGCAAATTGTCAAACTGATAAAAATAAACACAGGTAGAGGAGGGCTACCTATGAATTCAGCATGGAACCGCTGATTGTTCTGCACCACTCAACACCCTGTAGCAACACGTTGTCACCGTAGGAAATAGTGGTGTGGATCGTACGACAAATTTGTCAATTAAAGTTGATTTATAGTGCTGCTCCATTGTCTTCCTAACGAGGAAGGAACAACACAAAGACTTTCCATGAATTATTTACAGTAATGGCACGGCATACACGGGTTTCGATGTAGCTGGCTGTCTCTCAGATACACAGATCCGTATTCTCACGGCCTCTCACATCCTTAATTAATATAATTCAAAATTTTAGGTTCATTTCATTTATTTGCCTTATATATTTTTTTGTTATGAAAAATAGAGCAATCCATATTTTTAAATATTATAAAATAAAGCTTCCAGGGCTAAGTTTCTTGTACAAACCTTTTTATTTTCAAGTTTTCAGACTTGTCAGTCCTTCAACAGGATTATCACGTTAACAAAATAAATACTATTTTTATATGCACATTATTATGTACATATTTTAAAATCTTCAATCATATATATTCAACACAAAAGACAACACACAAAGACAAAACGAAAACACAAACAAACAACAATTATATGATTATATGCAACACACACAAAAAAAATATATATATATATATATTATAGATTAGAAATTTTTTGTGTGTTTGATTGTTGAAAAGAGGTGCAGTCGTGGAAAAATAAAAATAATTATTTACCTTTCAAGCAGATTTTTATTTTGAATATCTTGAAGTAAAAATATACATAAATTATTTATATCACAGGAATATAGAATTTATATAATGAATTCTATAATCGTGGATAAAAGATAGGTAGGGTTAAATATACATATTTACAACAATAATAATTAAAAGTGATATTTTTTTGAATATATGGTCAAAAATGCAGAACAGTCAATGAATGAAAAAATAAAATATATGTTTTTAAAAATATATATATATTTGTATTTTAGATTATATAATATATATATACCTTTTATTAGCTAAATGTATTCACAAAAATATATTTATTACATGGTTATCACAAAAGTTCGTAAACATTTGCAAAAAATTGAAATACAAATTTTATTCGCCGTTATATATAATGTCGTTGTATTATGTATTATTATGTATTCGCCGTAATAATATTATTCGCCATATATAATAATAAAAACAACGTTTTAAGAAAAACACGAACTTTTGGGACAACCTTATAACACAAGGTAATATGACCAAATTCAAATAAATAAATAGTGAGTGATGTTTCGGTAACAACTCTGTTACCCAAACGTCACACACTATATATTTAATTGGATTTGGTCTTATTACCTAGTGTTTATAATCTATAATTCAAATTATGCGTTATCAAAGCCTTTATCAAGACGCCAGACTTATACAGATTCTCCTCTCTCATTGCCGGCTTACAACGATATCCTCACGATGATCAATCACCATCATGTAGTGGAGGAGAAAACTATGACTCTAAGTTCCTACTTTCTGATATAAAAAGGAGACCTTATTGTGAAATAATGGGTCCAAGACAAATCTTTGGTAGATTTGAGAATTCATCTTGATATTTGGGTCCACCATCTTTATAGGAAGTTTCCCATTGTAGCTGATCCTGCAACGTTCAAAAAGCCCTGTGAGAAAATTTCCTTGCATTGCTTGACTCAGTTATGAAAGATGTTTATTTGAGAGTTAGCGTAGTAAATGGCACGGGATTGGTTACTATCATTGAAGTAGACTCATGCCTCGTCCAATAGAATAGAATTCTTCAATTTTTCACCTGCCAGGTACTTTTCATAAAGGGACCTGTTGCAGGTCTTGCGTTCCTAGATATGGTGCGGCTTGAGGACATGAAGTTTAGCTTTTTTATGTATTTTAAGACGATTTTTTTTTATAATAGGGTTAACGGTAAAGCAAGGTACGTAGGTTATTGTAGAAATGTTCCTTTGAGAAAGTGGATTCTCTCTGACAACTATTCACAAAATTAAAAAGCTCTAAACTAGATCAAAGAAGTATCAGGACAGAGAGAGAGAGAGTGATAAGAAAGATATAAGTCAATAAAGTAAAGACAAACTATGTTATAAATTAGCCTTCGAATAGTACAATGGAAATATAGGGCAGCGATGATATAAGGAGGCATTGATATAGAACAATAAAATATAGAGCAGGGATGATATAAGGAGGCGTTGATATAAAACAATGGAAATATAGGGCAGCACTGATATAAGGTGGCGTTGATATAGGACAATGGAAATATAGGGCAGCGATGATATAAAGAGGCGTTGATATAAAACAATAGAAATATAGGGCAGCACTGATATAAGGTGGCGTTGATATAGGACAATGGAAATATAGGGCAGCGATGATATAAGGGGGCGTTGATATAGGACAATGGAAATATAGGGCAGCGATGATATAAGGTGGCGTTGATATAGGACAATGGAAATATAGGGCAGCACTGATATAAGGTGGCGTTGATATAGGACAATGGAAATATAGGGCAGCACTGATATAAGGTGGCGTTGATATAGGACAATGGAAATATAGGGCAGCGATGATATAAAGGGGCGTTGATATAGGACAATGGAAATATAGGGCAGCGATGATATAAGGAGGCGTTGATATAAAACAATGGAAATATAGAGCAGCACTGATATAAGGTGACGTTGATATAGGACAATGGAAATATAGGGCAGCGATGATATAAGGAGGCGTAGATATAGGACAATGGAAATATAGGGTGGCGTTGATATAGGACAATGGAAATATAGGGCAGCGATGATATAAGGGGGCGTTGATATAGGACAATGGAAATATAGGGCAGCGATGATATAAGGGGGCGTTGATATAGGACAATGGAAATATAGGGCAGAGATGATATAAGGAGGCGTTGATATAGGACAATGGAAATATAGGGCGGAGATGATATAAGGGGGCGTTGATATAGGACAATGGAAATATAGGGCAGCGATGATATAAGGGGGCGTTGATATAGGACAATGGAAATATAGGGCAGCGATGATATAAGGGGGCGTTGATATAGGACAATGGAAATATAGGGCAGCGATGATATAAGGGGGCGTTGATATAGGACAATGGAAATATAGGGCAGAGATGATATAAGGGGGCGTTGATATAGGACAATGGAAATATAGGGCAGCGATGATATAAGGGGGCGTTGAATATAGGACAATGGAAATATAGGGCAGCGATGATATAAGGGGGCGTTGATATAGGACAATGGAAATATAGGGCAGAGATGATATAAGGGGGTGTTGATATAGGACAATGGAAATATAGGGCAGCGATGATATAAGGGGGCGTTGATATAGGACAATGGAAATATAGGGCAGAGATGATATAAGGTGGCGTTGATATAGGACAATGGAAATATAGGGCAGCGATGATATAAGGTGGCGTTGATATAGGACAATGGAAATATAGGGCAGCGATGATATAAGGTGGCGTTGATATAGGACAATGGAAATATAGGGCAGCGATGATATAAGGAGGCGTTGATATAAAACAATGGAACTATAGGGCAGCGATGATATAAGGAGGCGTAGATATAGGAAAATGGAAATATAGGGTGGCGTTGATATAGGACAATGGAAATATAGGGCAGCGATGATATAAGGTGGCGTTGATATAGGACAATGGAAATATAGGGCAGCGATGATATAAGGGGGCGTTGATATAGGACAATGGAAATATAGGGCAGCGATGATATAAGGGGGCGTTGGTATAGGACAATGGAAATATAGGGCAGATATGATATAAGGTGGCGTTGATATAGGACAATGGAAATATAGGGCAGCGATGATATAAGGGGGCGTTGATATAGGACAATGGAAATATAGGGCAGAGATGATATAAGGGGGCGTTGATATAGGACAATGGAAATATAGGGCAGATATGATATAAGGTGGCGTTGATATAGGACAATGGAAATATAGGGCAGCGATGATATAAGGGGGCGTTGATATAGGACAATGGAAATATAGGGCAGAGATGATATAAGGGGGCGTTGATATAGGACAATGGAAATATAGGGCAGAGATGATATAAGGTGGCGTTGATATAGGACAATGGAAATATAGGGCAGCGATGATATAAGGTGGCGTTGATATAGGACAATGGAAATATAGGGCAGCGATGATATAAGGTGGCGTTGATATAGGACAATGGAAATATAGGGCAGCGATGATATAAGGGGGCGTTGATATAGGAAAATGGAAATATAGGGCAGCGATGATATATGGGGGCGTTGATATAGGAAAATGGAAATATAGGGCAGCGATGATATAAGGTGGCGTTGATATAGGACAATGGAAATATAGGGCAGCGATGATATAAGGAGGCGTAGATATAGGACAATGGAAATATAGGGTGGCGTTGATATAGGACAATGGAAATATAGGGCAGCGATGATATAAGGGGGCGTTGATATAGGACAATGGAAATATAGGGCAGCGATGATATAAGGGGGCGTTGATATAGGACAATGGAAATATAGGGCAGAGATGATATAAGGAGGCGTTGATATAGGACAATGGAAATATAGGGCAGAGATGATATAAGGGGGCGTTGATATAGGACAATGGAAATATAGGGCAGCGATGATATAAGGGGGCGTTGATATAGGACAATGGAAATATAGGGCAGCGATGATATAAGGGGGCGTTGATATAGGACAATGGAAATATAGGGCAGAGATGATATAAGGGGGTGTTGATATAGGACAATGGAAATATAGGGCAGCGATGATATAAGGAGGCGTTGATATAAAACAATGGAACTATAGGGCAGCGATGATATAAGGAGGCGTAGATATAGGAAAATGGAAATATAGGGTGGCGTTGATATAGGACAATGGAAATATAGGGCAGCGATGATATAAGGGGGCGTTGATATAGGACAATGGAAATATAGGGCAGAGATGATATAAGGGGGCGTTGATATAGGACAATGGAAATATAGGGCAGCGATGATATAAGGGGGCGTTGATATAGGACAATGGAAATATAGGGCAGCGATGATATAAGGGGGCGTTGATATAGGACAATGGAAATATAGGGCAGCGATGATATAAGGGGGCGTTGATATAGGACAATGGAAATATAGGGCAGCGATGATATAAGGGGGCGTTGATATAGGACAATGGAAATATAGGGCAGAGATGATATAAGGGGGCGTTGATATAGGACAATGGAAATATAGGGCAGCGATGATATAAGGGGGCGTTGAATATAGGACAATGGAAATATAGGGCAGCGATGATATAAGGGGGCGTTGATATAGGACAATGGAAATATAGGGCAGAGATGATATAAGGGGGTGTTGATATAGGACAATGGAAATATAGGGCAGCGATGATATAAGGGGGCGTTGATATAGGACAATGGAAATATAGGGCAGAGATGATATAAGGGGGCGTTGATATAGGACAATGGAAATATAGGGCAGAGATGATATAAGGTGGCGTTGATATAGGACAATGGAAATATAGGGCAGAGATGATATAAGGTGGCGTTGATATAGGACAATGGAAATATAGGGCAGCGATGATATAAGGTGGCGTTGATATAGGACAATGGAAATATAGGGCAGCGATGATATAAGGTGGCGTTGATATAGGACAATGGAAATATAGGGCAGCGATGATATAAGGAGGCGTTGATATAAAACAATGGAACTATAGGGCAGCGATGATATAAGGAGGCGTAGATATAGGAAAATGGAAATATAGGGTGGCGTTGATATAGGACAATGGAAATATAGGGCAGCGATGATATAAGGTGGCGTTGATATAGGACAATGGAAATATAGGGCAGCGATGATATAAGGGGGCGTTGATATAGGACAATGGAAATATAGGGCAGCGATGATATAAGGGGGCGTTGGTATAGGACAATGGAAATATAGGGCAGATATGATATAAGGTGGCGTTGATATAGGACAATGGAAATATAGGGCAGCGATGATATAAGGGGGCGTTGATATAGGACAATGGAAATATAGGGCAGCGATGATATAAGGGGGCGTTGATATAGGACAATGGAAATATAGGGCAGATATGATATAAGGTGGCGTTGATATAGGACAATGGAAATATAGGGCAGCGATGATATAAGGGGGCGTTGATATAGGACAATGGAAATATAGGGCAGAGATGATATAAGGGGGCGTTGATATAGGACAATGGAAATATAGGGCAGAGATGATATAAGGTGGCGTTGATATAGGACAATGGAAATATAGGGCAGCGATGATATAAGGTGGCGTTGATATAGGACAATGGAAATATAGGGCAGCGATGATATAAGGTGGCGTTGATATAGGACAATGGAAATATAGGGCAGCGATGATATAAGGGGGCGTTGATATAGGAAAATGGAAATATAGGGCAGCGATGATATATGGCGGCGTTGATATAGGAAAATGGAAATATAGGGCAGCGATGATATAAGGTGGCGTTGATATAGGACAATGAAAATATAGGGCAGCGATGATATAAGTTGGCGTTGGTTTAGGACAATTAAAATGTAGGGCCCACTAAGTCGGCCTGCTACTGAGTAGTTTTCCCAGTCTTAATGACAAAGGCAGACGCATTCTACTTCACTCAATCATTATGGTTATCAAATCTACTTTAATGATAACTACTCATTCCCAACAGACACCATCAACAAGCTCTACAGACTTAATACCCTAATATGATTGAGTAGAGATAATAACGAAAAATACAATTACAACTATCTGAAATATGCTCTATTTTATGTACTTAACTTTGAAAATATTATTTCCTGCACTTTGAGGCTCGTGTTCGCTTTCCTCTCGCCTTCTAAGGCCTTGAGTTTCACTTGATTGCTTACTGTCTATGGCTTTACGATCTAGCATGTTTACATGTTATAACTTATATTATAATAAGCTCAATAATATTAATGCTAGTATGCAAATATTCGGACAAAACATATGTATATATATGATAAAATAGTACAAATGTGATATTGTACTGGGATAAGGTGCATAATTATGAAAAAAGGCGTGTCCTTATCGTGCAACTGAAAGTTGCTGATGGCTTGCGCCATTTTTCATGTATATATATGTTATATTGAAATATTTTATTTAAAAATGTTATATGTAAAAATGTTATTTTATTTAAAGTTATAATTTCATAGATATAAGTACTCTGTTTTAATCGACCGCCAGAGGTCACGCTTACCATATAAAATCTCGTTGTTGTTCTTCCCCGTTGGCCTGTTGTTGTTCTTCCCCGTCGGCCTGTTTTTTAGAGTTGGCCGCCAGTATCCACGATTACATCGCTCTTGACATGAATCCTGCCAAGAAGAAAAAGAAGGCCTACAAGCCTACAACCCGCATCGTGAACGTCGCCGACCTGGAGAGGGAAGGTGAGATGGTGATCTCACGCAACTGCAGCATCCTGAGCTCCATTGGCCATCCTGCCCTGAAATCCCTGCATGAGGACCTGATCCGCTACATCGCCTCGCGGACTGAAATGATCAAGGCCCTCGCTACCAATGTAGAGAACCTCACTGACACCCTCGAGTCCTTCGCAGAGTTGGACGAAATTGAGGAGGCCAACAAGCCCAAGACTGCTTGCCGCGGCACTCAAACCTGCCCTGCTCCTTCCTGCAATGAAACCAGCTCCCAGACTGACCCAATCAAGCCCGCCACTCCTGCTCCTGCTGCTCTCCCTGCCAAGAAGCCTGCCTCCTCCCTGCCTGCTCCTGCTCCAACCAAAAGGAAGCAGTCTGAAGCTCCCAACCCGCCTGCAAAGAGGACAAACCTGAATGGTCCTTCAAAACCTGTGCCTTCCCACGTCTCCAAGCCTGCGGCCGCCCAAGTGATCCGTCATGGAGAAAAATCGGCGGCCCACACAGTGGTCATCTCAGATGACCCACAGGCTGACCCAAGGGAGATGCTGAAAACAGTCCGCGCTGCTCACACTCTCCCCCAAGGCGTTTGGGCCTCCCTGCGCACCAAGGGGAAGCTGGTCCTCCATTCCAGCAATCCTGACACCATCCCTGAGGTTACAACCTCCCTGGCCAGCAAGTTGAATGGAATGAAGGTCCGCCAGCAGAAGGAGATCCTGCCACGGATCTGCCTCTTCAAAGTGGATGAGGAGACATCCAACTCCACAATTGAGGAGACCTTCCTGGAAACCGCTGCTGTTAGAAAACTTCCTGGGGACAAGGTGGTGCGCGTGGCGCACCGTTCTGCACCCAGAAACGGGACCTGCACCGCCTTCATCGAGGTGGACCTCAAGACCTTTAGAGCCCTGGGCGTTCGCGGGAGGATCGTGGTGGATGGAGTAATCCTCAACTTCGAGGAGTCCATCCGCGCCCGCGTCTGCTTCCGCTGTTGTGGCTTCGGCCACAACTCTGCCCAATGCACCAGAGCTCCTAAGTGCTTCCACTGCGGTGAAGACGGCCATGAAGGCCGAACCTGCCCATCCATTGCTGACCAGCGCACCTCCAAATGTGCCAACTGCTGCTCCCAGGGCCTTCCTGACAAGCACGAGGCGAGAGCCTCAAGCTGCCCCATCCTGAAGTCTAGGGCCCTCAAGTTCTAGGCTTCAAGGACCTTCTGCCTCCATTTCCATCTGCCACTTCTCCTGGATTCCTGGCCTATTCAACGCACACCCGCCTCACTGCACCCTGGCGCTATTCCCCTGCTTGCCCAACGTTTCCACCACCCCTGCGAGACATCTCCTGCTTCCACATCCTAGGGTCCCTTGCCACCTGACATCGATTTTGGGCTCAAAAATCATAACTTTTGGTTAGTAGCCCGTAAATAAAGATATTTTCTCTTCCCCGTTGGCCGACTCAAAACTTTGTAATTATGTAAATAATCTTTTCATTTTTTTTTATTCTTACGCCTTAAGCCAGGCAGTAATTTTACCAAGTTATGTTTATCCTATGGCTCAATTAAAGCAATTTATAATCTTTACTATTTTTATTATTTTACTTTCAAAATTCTTGCCACGACTGCATCACCAATACCATTTAGCACTGAAAAGAACCAACAAGAAACTCCATAGCATATTCTTCAAGATGATCAAAAATCAAACAGAAAATCATCTCTTTATCTTTTAATATAAGATATATATATGTTATATTAAAATATTATTTTATTTAAAATTATATTTCATAGATTCAAATACTCTGTTATAACGAGGCCATAGGTCACGTTTCCCTAATAAAATTCATTGTTGTTGTTTCCCAATGGGCGGCTCAAACTTTTGTAAATTATGTGAATAAGTTTTTCATTTTTTAAATTCATACGCCTTAAGTCAGGCAGTACTTTTATCAAATTATGTTTTTTATATATTCCTTTAGCTCAATTAAATCTATTTTTGTGATAACTATTTTTATTAATATTATGTAATTATTACCACGACTGCAGAAAAATACCACATACTCATGGATTTCAAGATCAAGCAAATGCTCAACAATATTCTCTATTCTCAAAATAATCAGCATCAAGTAAAAATTATATATAATTATAATATTCAAAAATCAACAGAAAATATATTTTTTTCCACATAATCTATATATATAAAAATGAATGTCTGTCTGTCTGTCTGTCTGTGTGTGTCCTCTATGGATTCAAAAACCATACATCCAATCGCCGTGAAATTTTGGGATATTATTAGGTGTATCCCCGGAAAGGTTTACGAAAAATAATATCTTGAATATCTTTAATATCCTTAGAGTTATTTGCAGATTTGTAGCTTTAACTCGCAAGCAGCGCCACCATTATAGGCTTAGGTTTGCTGCTCCTGATGACCTTGGGTCTGCCCCACCCCGTGAGAGAATGGATTCGCCCGGCCACCGGCCGACAGTCCAAGTACCCACCGACCAATCAGGGCAGAGTTGGTGACACAGCTATGCCAAGTAGACAAGAAAAAAAGCCTCGCGGGAGCTTGCCCAAGATGACCTCCGGGAACTTCGTCCATCTTCCATAAACGACCATGAATTTATTCAACCTTATCGAGTATTTTTCAAGGGACCGGGAAAAAATGCTCACTAGATAAAACGATGATTTTGTAATGTAGAAAATTAGGAAAGACAAAATTCAGAATGACACGGCACACAGGGACCGGGAAAAAATGATCACTTTATCAGTTTCAAATTATCAAAATATATCTATTTCTTTTTATAAGTTTATAGAGAATTGTTTTAACAAATGTTCGTTAGACAGACCTTTACTCGGGTACCGATTAATATTGATTTTATTCAACTTATCGAGTATTTTTCAAGGGACCGGGAAAAAATGTTCACTTTATCGAGAGATTCGTTAGACAAACCTTTACTCGGGTAAAACACGGGCGAAGCCGGGTACATCCGCTAGTATATATATATACAAGTATAATAGTTATCTAACGGTGTGATATATATATACTCCTGTAGATGGGCTACGAAAGCTAGAGTTGGCAATAAAAAGAAATGAAAAACTCATCTTCGATGATTTATTGACTTGTTTAATAACTTATACGGTTCTACATAGATTGTCGCATACCTATCTACTTAGTATCAGTTACACACACACACACAAAAGCCTTTATTAAGACACACAGGTCTTACAGAGGATTCTCCTTGGGGTTACAAGACGGAGAAACCTATGAAAGTGGGAAATAAAAATGGAGAAAGATTATATACATATGGTAAATATATACATATTATAAGAAAAAATAAAAAAATATATAAGAAAGAAAAAAAAATTGGAAATATGGATGGGAGAAGTGGAGAGCGAAAAGAGGAAAGAAAACAGGTATTTACATATGGAACAAGTCAATTTAAGCTCTTCTGCTCACACAGCACAGGTGGGCTATGTCTTTTTCAAGAAATCTTTAAGAGATTTTCCAGGAAAATCCGAGTGTTCAGGGTTGTAAGGTAAACACCGTTTTATCAGTGTGGGGGGTTAACTTATCGTACCTGCCTAAACAAATAATTGGAAATTGGCTCTGTCCTTCTAATCAAGCAGAAATTTTTGGTATGTTTGGATGTACGGTTACGTCTTTCTTTTTTACAGCATTTTTATGGAAGTTATATAGATTCAAAGCTACTGAACTATTGTCTATAAATTGTTCTTAGAATTGTTCTTAGAAAGCTGGGCCTCTGCAGAAGACACAGAAAGCATAAATAGAAAAATTGATTTACCAGACATCTACACACCATTTAGATCTTCTTAATTTTTGTCTAATTATTTTAATTTCAATTAGTTAATTTTTATTTTAAATTGACTTATTTTATACTATTTTAAAGGGAGAGGTGCCGTTTTTCAAAATTACATAACTTTGCTTTATTTATTTTTATTGCTTTAATGAATTTTTAAATTTTGTTGTAATACCCGCGATTTCTTATATTATATTTTCACACCTTAGTAATAACCTGTAAAAGTAATACATACCACTTGTTTAAAATATTTTTACATTTTATCGCTTCAAATCCCAAAAGTATTGATACATTAAATATATAACATATTACATGCAATACTTTAAACTTTTTTAGTTTCCACTTTTTAATTTATTTTTTCTCATTTATTCATCCTAAATTGTTTTAACTTCCATTTCAATGCATTTTTATAATTTCTTTTTTACTTACATATAAATCGATCTCCTTAAATTTTAAAATGAATTTTTAAATACCCACATTTTTTTGTTAAACGTTTTAAAAAAGTTCATACAGTTTATTGTTTAAATCATTTTATATTAAATATCAAATGTTTTAATAGATACATATATTTTTACATTTATCTCTTATTGAATTATTATTGAATTATTTTTATGTACTTATTACAAATTTTTTTAAAATATAAAGATAGAACTAATTTTTTTTCCTTTAATATTTTTATATATTTTACATATTTGATTGCAATTTTTATAATAATTTTTTCATTCACAAATTTTTCCCACCTACTCTGTATTTTAATTGATTTCAACTGTGATATTATAACACTATGCGGCGCTGAGTTTGTGTATACAAAAATGTAATGCCTCGATAAAGGTTGGCGTTCAGCCAGCCGAAATATTAAAAAGGCAAAATAAATATTTTATTAAATCCAATATATGCCTTTTTATTATCTAAATAATATATTGTGAGGTGTGTATGGCCTATCTTAGAAAAGAGTATTTTTCTTTCCGTGTCAAGAGGCATGCATTCAAATATATAATGTTCTAATTCATTTTCGGTTCTTTTTTTGCATAGTTGGCAATACAAGTCTTCTGTCCTTAGATATTTTATATGGTCTTCTCGATATAAAACAAATAGAATTCTCAATTGCGCAATGAGGCGTTTAGTCGGCAGTGGGAGTTCACTTAGTAGATAGTTCTCTGCTGCGAATGTTTTATGTAAATATTTGTAGTGTGTGTGAAGCTTCGAATTGGTTATTCTTGATTGATCGGTTTGGATAGACTGTTCTATAGTGATTCTGATAATTTGAGGTATTGCTTTCTGTAGAATATTGGGGTCTGAACAATTCTTTAACCACATGAATCCAGTTGAGTTTAGGATATTCATTAAAGGTATTCGTTAGAGTGGACGTTTCCCATAATTGGGCTAGACAGATTGCGGGCAATCTGGATTTTTCCATTTTTAATATTCTTAACCAGAACTTTAGAATTAGTTTGGTTGCTGTGACTCCTAGTGAGAAGCGTCCGGTTTCCATGCGTAGTATGTAGCCTGGTATGTTACTCGGCAAGTTCAATAGTCGTCGGAGATAGTTATTCTGAATTTGGTCCAAGATTTTGTACTTTTCGTTTGCCCAAATTGGAGCAGAATACAGCAGAGTTGACAGGATAATCGAGTCTAATAGTTTCATTGATGAACCAAATGAATTCAACCTGGATTTCTCCATAATTTTCCATACTTCGCCGGTAGCTGCAAGCGCTTTGCCTTTAAAGTATGAAGCCACTTGACTATAAACGAGATTGTTGTTGTGAGGGGATAGCCAAGATAGAGATATTTCGATGTCACTGTCAACAGTTGATAATACTTAGTATCAGTTATCAGTACCTATTACACTTGCGTGTTCGAGTTCTGCCAACCTCATGTTCTTTTGACACCTTCAATTCTTATACAGACCTATACCTAGCCTTTCTTTGGTTACGACATAGCTATAATATCACTGGAGTCTTCATACACACAAATTCCTTTATTAAGACATATAGTCTTATAGACTATGGGATAACACATGGAATCTACAAATGAAAATAATAAAAAGAAAAGATAATCACATTTATAATGTTAATAAGGCAATTTATATACAGGAAAATCTTATTAATACAATCTGAAGATCATAAATAGATTAGTCTGGGTAAATCCGAAGAAAGGAAATTTATCTTTTACATGGCTCTACTCTTTATATGGGTTTCATACCGTATAAACACAAATTTTAAAAATTCTTTCTCAACATATATATATGTACAGCTTTTTCGCATTTTCAAATTAATCATAAAAAACTAGATTGATGCGTACATGATGCCGAAGAGTGGTTTGTCCAAAAAGAACAATCATTCAAATAAATGCGATTAAAAGAAAAATATTTTACACATTTTCTGAGTCGACATAAAAAAAATTACTGCATCAGGTTTTATGTGAAAACTTTTATTTACTAAATTTTAAATTATTATATTTTTAGTGAATACCTTAATTTCAAGTTTTTGTCAACTGATATATTTTGACAGAGTTGCATCATTGTTGTCTATATTTGACAGCATATCACTAGGTCACAGATATGGACAGCATCAAACAACATTAATAAGATTTAGAACAGGCCATTTCAATCCATTGAAGAGAGAAAATAATAACAAAATCTACCCCACTTGCCCAAAATGTAGCTTGGCATCTGCAGCTCCAGAACACATTTTGGCTTGCATAATATGCACAAAAAAGACTTTGGGGAGAGGCCTCTGCTTGAAGAGAAAGAAAGCTGATAATGACAAAGATCCTTTATTACTTAAAGGTATTTATAAACAACTAGACGAATGACCCGGGCAACGCACGGGTTTACACGATTAAATGTATATTACATATGGAAGATGGACGTAGTTCCCGGAGGTCACCCGCGAGGCTTTTTTCTTGTCACCAACTCTGCCCCGCGCGTCAGGACCTCTTGATCCCTCTGATTGGTCGGTGGGAACTTGGACTGTCCAACCGGCCGGCAGCCGGACGATCATATTATCTCGACGGGGGGGCAGGGGGCGGGGAAGTCACGTGCTCGCCGGCAGCCAACGGGCGCGCGCCGCCGGCACTTCGCCCGCGTTCTAGAGGGCTCGTGAGCTAAGTAGAATAATTTGAATATATAGTTTTAATAATTGATTTATATATTTTTTAAAATAGCCTATCGTCATCCCCGTTATTTTTTACCTATGTATGGAAATTTTGGTTTGAATTAGTGAACTACTGCGAATTTGTATACCGTGCATACAGACCAACAAACAGACAAACATACAAACATTCATTTATATATATATAAATAATATAAAATATAATATATAATATAATACAATAAAATATAAATGAGATACTAAAAATTAAATTTCTATTTAATGAATTACATATTTTATTCTTATAAAGATTACACAGGTCTACAAAAAAACTTTTTTTTGCACAAGAGAACCTGATGGTGTTTCTAGTGTAACTTTTCATGCTGAACTCAAAAATCTAATCAGAAATTTCCCATCACCCATGGTTTTTGCCTGACGATCTTTTTTAGTATTGGGATAAATACATGCATCCAACATGAAAGAGACTTACGAAAACATGAAACTGCTTTTGAAAAAGATAGAATATGAAAGATACGGTTGGAAAATATGCAGCGATTTGAAAGTCGTTGCTCTCTTGCGTGGATTAAAGCTTGGATATACAAAATTTTGTTGTTTTCTGTGTGAGTGGGATAGCAGAGATAGGGAAAGGCATTACATTAAAAAAATCTGGCCAAACCGTAAAATCTTTACTCCAGGATATAAAAATATTGCAAATCTACCCCTGATCGATTCAGAAAATATTTACTTACCACCATTACATATTAAACTGGGATTAATGAAGAACTTTGTCAAGGCAATGGATCGAAATGCCAGTGGATTTGCCTACCTAAAACAAAAATTTTCTAGTATAAGTGAAGCGAAGATTAAAGAAGGCATTTTCGTTGGACCTCAGATTCGAGAATTGCAGCAGGATGGAAATTTTCAAAATAGTTTGAATGAAGTTGAAGCAGCAGCATGGAATTCATTTAGAAACGTTTGCAAAAACTTCTTAGGAAGTGTCAAGGTTGAAAATTACCGAGACATAGTTAATGATCTGTTGCTTTCCTACAAGGCACTGGGATGTAACATGTCCCTCAAGATCCATTTCCTGCATTCACATCTAGATTTCTTTCCAGACAATCTTGGCGCAGTTAGCGATGAGCATGGTGAGAGGTTTCATCAAGCTATATCAAGCATGGAGAAGCGGTACCAAGGTAAATGGAGTCCCACTATGCTTGCCGACGACTGCTGGGCACTCAAGAGGGATCTACCACAAGCAAAGTATAGAAGAAAATACACTGTCACTGCTTTTCAATAATAAATATGTTTCGTTCATATATGCCTATATATTAACAATATTTTCAATTTCAAGTAGGTGTATCTCAGAAATATTGTGTAATAGAAAAAAACTAATGGTATATTTGGATTCAGGACATGTAGATAAGATGCTATTTCTTTGTGGACAAAGAAAAATATTTTTTGATAAACCAGTTACGTGACATTGTTTGCAATTTTTAGTGTATTTATCCCAATACTAAAAAAAGACCGTCACGCAAAAACCATAGGTGATAAGAAATTTCTGATTAGATTTTTGAGTTCAGCATGAAAAGTTACACTAGAAACATAATCAGGTTCTCTTGTGCAAAAATCTTGTTGACCAGTGTTATCGATTGAAGGTACTTATATATATTTAAAGGTTCTCATAAAGGTTACCGATTTAAAAGTTTATTTTATTTTATTTAAAGAAACATATTTTCATTTAAGTATTGTTATTTATTTTAAAAGATTAAGTAATTGTGCAAAACGATAATTGCCTTAAAAACAAATTGCCTTAAAAAAAGAAACATTCGCGGTGATTTTGTCTTGCATTCGTTTATACAATTATTATATATATTGGCATCATATATTAACTTTATGAACGGAAAAATATGTCCAGGGTAGCCTAGTGGTCATGGCATCTGCCCGGTAAGCGGAAGGTCGTGGGTTCGATTCCCATCCCTTGACACTTTTTTTATTTTATCCATTCTGACCAAAATTTATCCGTGAACTTCACACAGTGAACTTCACACAGACAGAATAAGGCAATTATATAAGTAGATGAGGAAGAACAAGAGATTGAAGAAATTGAACTAGATAACATTATATATACACCAGCAGCTCTCGTCTATCAGCGACCTGACCTATCCAATAACCGCTAGCCAACATTTTAACAAAGCTGTGATATATAATCAGAGATGTAACCTAGTATAGACAATACTACAACAATTTACAAATTACAACAGAGTAATACATCACTGAAATATGCTATAATTTCCACTTTTAACATTTATATTATATGCTGTATATTCTAATTGATTAATTAAATATAAGAATAAGTTATAAAATTATTTATTAGCCACAATATTGTAAAAAAAAAGAAAATATTTTTTTACTAAAATACATGCGCGCAATGAAAAGGAATTGTTAAAAAATACTCGTTAACTAAAGGCATCGAGTATAGAATTTAAAAAAAGGCATATACAGTAGAACCTCCCTGTAAAGGACAACGCCTAATTGCAGAGCCAAAGTGTCCTTTAGGGAGAGGTGTTCTCTTACTGGAGAGTTGCTAAATAGTAAAATTGGTAATTTTGTAAATGAAAACTGTCCTTTGTAGAAAGGTGCCCACTAAAGGGAGGTTCTACTGTGATATATTATTTACATATTATAAATGAAATAAGTATAAAAAATGTTGACTGTACGAAGTATGACTATGAAATCCTCCACACAAAGACGAGTTCAATATTTATTTCAAGGTCTTAAACCAATTACCAAACTGATAAACATATCACCATCCATTTTATGCTTCTTTTTTTTATCCCGGGCGACGTTGCGGTGGAACCTGTTTGTCACCGTCGCCACTAGAATTTAATCTCGGGCCCATAAATCCTTCAGATGGTAATTAGAACATGCAGGCACGTGCCGGCGCTCCCTTGGCTGACCCTTCGGCGACATGGCCCGGCCTCTTCTTTGGCACACAATGACACACTGAAGAATATAACGAATGAAGACATTAAGACTTAGGACCTTCGGCGACATGGCTCGGCCTCTTCTTTGGCACAATGACACACTGAAGTGACACACTGAAGAATATAACGAATGAAGACATTAAGACTTAGGACCTTCGGCGACATGGCCCGGCCTCTTCTTTGGAAATGACACACTGAAGAATATAACGAATGAAGACATTAAGACTTAGGACCTTCGGCAACATGGCCCGGCCTCTTCTTTGGAAATGACACACTGAAGAATATAACGAATGAAGACATTAAGACTTAGGACCTTCGGCGACATGGCCCGGCCTTTTCTTTGGCACAATGACACACTGAAGAATATAACGAATGAAGACATTAAGACTTAGGTCCTTCAGCGACATGGCCCGGCCTCTTCTTTGGCAATGACACGCTGAAGAATATAACGAATGAAGACATTAAGACTTAGGACTTTCGACGACATGGCCCGGCCTCTTCTTTGGCAATGACAGACTGAAGAATATAACGAATGAAGACATTCAGACTTAGGACCTTCGGCGACATGGCCCGGTCTCTTCTTTGGCAATGACACGCTGAAGAATATAACGAATGAAGACATTCAGACTTAGGACCTTCGGCGACATGGCCCGGTCTCTTCTTTGGCAATGACAGACTGAAGAATATAACGAATGAAGACATCAAGACTTAGGTCCTTCAGCGACATGGCCCGGCCTCTTCTTTGGCAATGACACGCTGAAGAATATAACGAATGAAGACATTCAGACTTAGGACCTTCGGCGACATGGCCCGGTCTCTTCTTTGGCAATGACACACTGAAGAATATAACGAATGAAAGCATTAAGACTAAGGACCTTCGGAGACATGGCCCGGCCTCTTCTTTGGCAATGATATACCGAAGAATATAACGAATGAAGACATTAAGACTTTGGACCATCAAGAACATGGTCCGGCCTCTTCTTTGGCACAATGACACACTGAAGAATATAACGAATGAAAGCATTAAGACTTAGGACCTTTGGCGACATGGCTCGGCCTCTTCTTTGGCAATGACATATTGAAGAATATAACAAATGAAGACAATAAGACTTAGGTCCTTCGGCAACATGGCCCGGTCTCTTCTTTGGCAATGACACACTGAAGAATAAAACGAATGAAGACATTAAGACACGAATGTTTCTTTAAACAAATGAATCAAATTTATATTATTTTACTGCTATGAAAAAATGAATTGGGAGGACTTTGCTCATATCTAAATACCATTTCTAACATTCCATCCTCCAGTGTAACATATAAAAGCAGAATGATCCATTGCAGTATTAGATCTCAAAAGAAGCGATCCAGTAAATTAAAGTTGCTAAATCGCTAAAAAGGCTCACCACTGATAGGCCAAGCCCTCCCAATTCATTTTTTAATCGTAAGAAAGACAGTAGAAGTTAGATTTATTAGTGAGAAGATACATTCACTTCTTAATGTCTCAATCGTTATTTATAGATGGCGCGTTATTTCTTTGTACTGAATAATATGGAAGACCTGACAGATTGAGTAGAAGTATGTTATTCCCTTTGTTAGATTCTCAATATATGTTTTTTTTTTACAATCAGTTGATCAATCTATTAAAGGTTTTGTTTGAAAAATAATGTGATGTTTTCTTTTCTCTGTTTGAATCTATATAGCGTTGATTTGAAAGTTTGTTTATCTGCCTTTATATAGAAGCCGTTTCCAACTTCAAAGGAAACTATATTCTCTCTTTACGTAAAGCTAGATTCGTGGGTTTTACTTTTATTAAATTCTCAGATTTTTGTGTGTTTTCAGGAATCCTGTGAAGGATTGGCTGACCAACGTGAGCATCATCGTCCACTGATTCTCTGCCATTTTAAATCGTAATATACTTATCTAAATCAAAGCAGTAATGCGCCATCTATACATAACAAATGAAAACATTAAGACCCGAAAGTTTCTTTTCAAATGAAATGTGAAAATGAAAAGAAACATTATAGTCTTAATGTTTTCATTTGTTGTGTATACTTATCTCTTATCAGCTTCATCTTGGCTTAAGCTTGTCCATCTTACACCACTTAGCGATGCAAGATAAAGATTTTCCCTTTTAATGAGATGGGACTTCAAAGTAAGGAATTTCCTACACCCTCACTATAGTTTGATTGGAAAAAAGGTATTGCCAACCAGATTATGTCTATAAATCAATCGTCTCGGCAAACCTATTTGAGCAGGCACATACACACACTAGTCTTAAAACGGATTCCCTCATATGAAAATAAATATGATTGTAATACAATATAATTCGGTTTATGATTGTAGAACGACATTTGGAAATTATCCCGCATGTGTTTCTTGTAAACGAAAAATCGATTTTTTTTTTAAGGAGAAATAACGATTATTTCTAACCTTAAGGATGAAGCATGAAAGGATGAATTGTGAAGAGTAATGATAAACGGAAAAATAAAGTGTCCTGGGATGGGAATCGAACCGACAGTGTTCCGCTTACCGGGTAGATGCCATGTCTACTAGGCTACCCTAGACATATTTCCCCGTTCGTAAATATTATACAAGGTATGTCCCATAAGTTCCCGGACTGGGTCCATAAAAAAAAAAGGTAAGATTTTATTTTTATTTTTTTATTAAAACTTTTCAAAGTAATCCCCCCTTGCTTCAACGCACCAGCGCCATCGTTTCTCCCAATTGTCGAAACAGTTTTTATAAGCCTCTTTTGGAATGCTCTTCAATGCTAACGGCGATTTTTCTATTATGTCATCCCTGGTGTCAAAATGTCCTCCTTTTAGAACTGCTTTAAGTTTGGGGAACAGGAAAAAGTCATTTGGTGCGATGTCTGGGAAATAGGGTGGTTGAAGTAGGATTTGTGTCCCGTTTTTCGCCAAAAAGCTAGTCATCAAGTGCGCTGTGTGAGGGCGAGCATTGTCATGGTGTAGGATCCAGCCACCATTAGTCCATTTTTCTGGCCTTTTTTTTCGAATCGCTTCCTTTAGACGGCGAAGAATGCCCAAATACATTTCCTTAATAACTGTTTGGCCTGCAGGAAGATACTCGTGATGAACAATGCCCTTGTTATCCGAAAAAGCGACCAGCAACACCTTGTTTCTGGATTTTTTGGGTCTAGGCTCACCCTAACCTCTCCACTCGGCAGATTGAGGTTCGGTTTCAGGGTCATAGCCATAGACCCATGTCTCGTCGCCTGTGATTATCTTGTCTTTCCATTCTGGATCCGTTCTTGTCATTTCCATCATGTCCTCACAGGTTGCAAGCCGACACAGTTTTTGCTCATTGGTGAGGAATCTTGGGATGAATTTTGCAGGAGTCTTTTTGAGCTTCAAATCTTCGGTTACGATCCTTCCAATCGTTGTTTTAGAGATGCCTGTGTCTTGCTCCAGCTCCAGCAAAGTGGTTCGAGGATTTTCTTTTATCAAATCGGTGATTTTTTGCACATTTTCATCAGTCCTTTGAAATTTTGGGCGTCCTTGACGAGGATCATCTTCAATGGAAATTCTGCCAGCTTTAAATCTAGAATGCCATTCAAAAACAGTTGTTCTCTTTGGGGCGTCATTGGGGAATGCTTTATTAAGCATTTCAAAAGTTTCGGTTGCTGATATTTGAAGTTTCACACAAAATTCTATGCAAATCCTCTGCTTCAATTTTTGTTCCATCGTAAAATCGCCGCAGCGCTAGGTGTGACCTTTAAATAAATTAGAATAACCTTGGCGCGCGCGCAAGTACCGCCTCGATATTGGTACCACCGTGTAGCCAGATATTTTTTCTATAATAAACAGTCAAATTCATTTACATTTTTCATTTATTTTTTTTTTTATGGACCCAGTCCAGGAACTTATGGGACATACCTTGTATAAAGTAATTTATAATACAATATAATCGGTTTATGATTGTAGAACGACATTTGACAATTATACAACATGTGTTTCTTGCTGATCAGGCACTAACCAAGTTGGAATCAAATCTTAAAACCTGATCTTTGACTATAGCTCCATTATTACAGAGGCGGCTACGATGTCAGTAGATTTTATAACTACGATGAGATTATGCCAAAGTTAATCCAAATCGAAGCCTTCAAACCAGCGTCACGTAATGTCTGGAAATTACATGGCTTCTGAATGGACATAGCTTTGACAACTTAACAAAATATTTAAATCCATGCTTCGTGGAATTTGTTTTAAAATTCATGCTAATATTGACCGTAAAATTTATTTTGGTCCTTGTGGTTATAATAACCCTAGTATAATTTTTCATATACAGTTAAACCTGTCTATAACGCCCGCTCTTGGGACTCACTAAAATAGGGTGCTAAAGAGAGGGGGTGCTATAGACAGGTCACTTTTGATGTACAATTAAACCTGTCTATAGCGCCCCCTCTTGGGACTCACCAAAATAGGGTGCTATAGAGAGGGGGTGCTATAGACAGATCACTTTTAATGTAAAATTTTTACCTTTTAATGTGTGTTGTGTTTAAAATCGGGCGCTATAGAGAGGAAGGCGCTATTTAGAGGGGGCGCTATAGACAGGTTTAACTGTTTATAAATTCCATATATTTTCTTTCCCCTTGAAGAGTGTAATGCAATTAACCATTTGTGTTAAGATGAAGACATCTCCTGTGATTGTGAAAATAAAAATTGCTGATGGCTTTCGCCATCTGTCAGAATAAATATCAATAAATCGTTGATTTTTAATTATTCCGTATTGGCAAAATATCCATTCTTGATTTATAAAGAAAAACTAACCACGTACGCGTTTCGGGCTGGTAATCCTCGTCAAGAATAGGTATTTGGCCAATTCTTAATTACTTTTTTTTAACAACAAAAAAAAAACCTTTATTAAGACACTATTGTCTTACAAGGGGATTCCCCTAAAAGGGTATATATGTACATGAGTGAGGAGGAAAAGCAATTTAGAGGGGAGGGGGAGCAATCAGCCGTTGTCTGTGGAGTTGAGCACTTCTTCCCTCATTTTATCAATCGCCTTGAAAAATTTAAAATATTTATAAACAAATGTTTTATCCAGCAGGAGAGTAGTAAAAATTGTATATACATGTTGTTCATTATAGTGAGTTAGCCCCGAAATTTCACGAATTTCCAGTCTCTTTTCCTGTAGAAATGGGCAATGGAATAGATAATGGACCAAATTGTCTTGGATGACAGCATTGCAGAAGTAGCAATTTAAACGGGTCGCTGTTCCAAAATCCCGTGATATCCTCGCGAAAAAATAGCCATAGAATCCTTTGACGGGCTATAAATCATTTAATTTTTCAAAGCAATTTTTAATTAATTAAAAATCAACGAATAATTTATATTTATTACAATAGATGGCGCAAGCCATCAGTATCTTTTAGTTTCACGATCAGGAATGCCTTTTTCCCAAATTATCGTTGAGTATTTGTTGGAATTTCTCGCCGTATACCAGCAGCAGACCATCATCGCCTCGTCAACTGGCTGTTGAAGGATGAGAGAAGCTTCACGCGATCAGGTCACGATGCTCACGCGCGCGCCACTGAACAATTACACTTAAGGTTAGGGCTTCAAGACTGTAAGATAATTATATTCTAAATGCGAAGGCCAGTAGCCGCGTTCCCAGAAACATCACTGGTAAACCCCGTTCAACAATTACCTTTAAGGTAATAAATGCTATGACTGTGCAGTAATTATATTTTGATATGAAAACCGGTAGCCGTGTTCCCAGAATCCATATTCTTTCAGCATTACCCTTAAGATATTATGCTGTGCAATAATAAATGCTATGACTGTGCAGTAATTATATTTTGATATGAAAACCGGTAGTCGTGTTCCCAGAATCCTTATTCTTTCATCAATTACCCTTAAGATATTATGCTGTGCAATAATAAATGCTATGACTATTCAGTAATTATATTTTGATATGAAAACCGGTAGTCGTGTTCCCAGAATCCTTATTCTTTCAGCAATTACCCTTAAGATATTATGCTGTGCAATAATAAATGCTATGACTGTGCAGTAATTATATTTTGATATGAAAGCCGGTAGTCGTGTTCCCAGAATCCTTATTCTTTCAGCAATTACCCTTAAGATATTAGGCTGTGCAATAATAAATGCTATGACTGTGCAGTAATTATATTTTGATATGAAAACCGATAGCCGTGTTCCCAGAATCCTTATTCTTTCAGCAATTACCCTTAAGATATTAGGCTGTGCAATATTAAATGCTATGACTGTGCAGTAATTATATTTTGATATGAAAACCGGTAGTCGTGTTCCCAGAATCCATATTCTTTCAGCAATTACCCTTAAGATATTATGCTGTGCAATAATAAATGCTATGACTATTCAGTAATTATATTTTGATATGAAAGCCAGTAGCCGTGTTCCCAGAATCCTTATTCTTTCATCAATTACCCTTAAGATTTTATGCTGTGCAATAATAAATCCTATGACTATTCAGTAATTATATTTTGATATGAAAACCGGTAGTCGTGTTCCCAGAATCCTTATTCTTTCATCAATTACCCTTAAGATTTTATGCTGTGCAATAATAAATCCTATGACTATTAAATAATTATATTTTGATATGAAAACCGGTAGTCGTGTTCCCAGAATCCTTATTCTTTCAGCAATTACCCTTAAGATATTAGGCTGTGCAATAATAAATGCTATGACTATTCAGTAATTATATTTTGATATGAAAACCGGTAGTCGTTTTCCCAGAATCCTTATTCTTTCAGCAATTACCCTTAAGATATTAGGCTCTGTGCAATAATAAATGCTATGACTGTGCAGTAATTATATTTTGATATGAAAGCCGGTAGCCCTGTTCCCAGAATCCTTATTTTTTCAGCAATTACCCTTAAGATATTATGCTGTGCAATAATAAATCCTATGACTGTGCAGTAATTATATTCTGATATGAAAACAGGTAGCCGTGTTCCCAGAATCCTTTCAGCAATTACCCTTAAGATTTTATGCTGTGCAATAATAAATGCTATGACTGTGCAGTAATTATATTTTGATATGAAAACCGGTAGCCGTGTTCCCAGAATATATATTCTTTCAGCAATTACCCTTAAGATATTAGGCTGTGCAATAATAAATGCTATGACTGTGCAGTAATTATATTTTGATATGAAAATCGGTAGCCGTGTTCCCAGAATCCTTATTCTTTCAGCAATTACCCTTAAGATATTATGCTGTGCAATAATAAATACTATGACTATGCAGTAATTATATTTTGATATGAAAACCGGTAGCCGTGTTCCCAGAATCCCCACTTTCAGCAATTACCCTTAAGATATTATGCTGTGCAATAATAAACGCTATGACTATTCAGTAATTATATTTTGATATGAAAGCCGGTAGCCGTGTTCCCAGAATCCATATTCTTTCAGCAATTACCCTTAAGATATTATGCTGTGCAATAATAAATGCTATGACTGTGCAGTACTTATATTTTGATATGAAAGCCGGTAGCCGTGTTCCCAGAATCCATATTCTTTCAGCAATTACCCTTAAGATATTATGCTGTGCAATAATAAATGCTATGACTATTCAGTAATTATATATTGATATGAAAATCGGTAGCCGTGTTCCCAGAATCCTTTCAGCAATTACCCTTAAGATATTATGCTGTGCAATAATAAATGCTATGACTGTGCAGTAATTATATTTTGATATAAAAACCGGTAGTCGTGTTCCCAGAATCCTTATTCTTTCAGCAATTACCCTTAAGATATTATGCTGTGCAATAATAAATGCTATGACTATTCAGTAATCATATTTTGATATGAAAATCGGTAGCCGTGTTCCCAGAATCCTTTCAGCAATTACCCTTAAGATATTATGCTGTGCAATAATAAATGCTATGACTGTGCAGTAATTATATTTTGATATGAAAACCGGTAGCCATGTTCCCAGAGAATCTTCATTCCATCAGTAATTACCCTTAAGGAAATATATGATATGACCATTCAGTAAGAGCAGAGAACTGCTCAGAAATGACAATAGAGGACCTATTTTCCAGGCCTATAACTACCATCGCAGAATCGGAGAGGAGTGGACTTCAGGAATTGGTTTAACCATGGAGATAAGCACCACCACTACCATTCAGTAATAATATGGAAAGAAAGCCTGTAGTCGGGTTCCCAGAATCGTCATTCCATCAGCAATGCTATGACTATTCAGTAATTAAATTTTGATATGAAAGCCAGTAGCCGTGTTCCCAGAATCCCCACTTTCAGCAATTACCTTTAAGCTAATATATGCTATGACTATTCAGTAATTATATTTTGATATGAAAGCCAGTAGCCGTGTTCCCAGAATCCCCACTTTCAGCAATTACCTTTAAGCTAATATATGCTATGACTATTCAGTAATTATATTTTGATATGAAAGCCAGTAGTCATGTTCCCAGAATCCCCACTTTCAGCAATTACCTTTAAGCTAATATATGCTATGACTATTCAGTAATTATATATTGATATGAAAGCCAGTAGTCTTGTTTCCAGAATCCCCACTTTCAGCAATTACCTTTAAGCTAATAAATGCTATGACTATTCAGTAATTATATTTTGATATGAAAGCCAGTAGCCGTGTTCCCAGAATCCCCACTTTCAGCAATTACCTTTAAGCTAATATATGCTATGACTATTCAGTAATTATATTTTGATATGAAAGCCAGTAGTCTTGTTTCCAGAATCCCCACTTTCAGCAATTACCTTTAAGCTAATATATGCTATGACTATTCAGTAATTATATTTTGACATGAAAGCCAGTAGTCGTGTTCCCTAAATCCTTACTTTCAGCAATTACCTTTAAGGTAATATATGCTATGAATTTTCAGTAATTATATTTTGATATATGAAAGCCAGTAGCCGCGTTCCCAGAAACATTACTGGTAAACCCCGTTCAGCAATTACCTTTAAGGTAATATATGCTATGACTATTCAGTAATTCTATTTTGATATGAAAGCCAGTAGCCGTGTTCCCAGAATCCCCACTTTCAGCAATTACCTTTAAGGTAATATATGCTATGACCATTAAGTAATTATATTTTGATATGAAAGCAGGTAGCCTTGTTCCCAGAATCCCCACTTTCAGCAATTACCTTTAAGGTAATATATGCTATGACTATTCAGTAATTATATTTTGACATGAAAGCCAGTAGCCGTGTTCCCAGAATCCCCACTTTCAGCAATTACCTTTAAAGTAATATATTCTATGACTATTCAGTAATTATATTTTGACATGAAAGCCAGTAGCCGTGTTCTCAGAATCCCCACTTTCAGCAATTACCTTTAAGGTAATATATGCTAAAACTATTCAGTAATTATATTTTGATATGAAAGCCAGTAGCCGTGTTCCCAGAATCCCCACTTTCAGCAATTACCTTTAAGGTAATATATGCTATAACTATTCAGTAATTATATTTTGATATGAAAGCCAGTAGTCTTGTTTCCAGAATCCTCATTCCATCAGAAATTACCTTTAAGCTAATATATGCTATGACTATGCAGTAATTATATATTGATATGAAAGCCGGTAGCCGTGTTCTCAGAAACATCAATGGTTAACTTTGTTCAGCAATTACCCTTAAACAAATATATGCTTTTCATTTTACAAGTAGTATATTTATATTTAACAAAACAAACAATATATAAAAATAGAAAACAACAAAATAAATATTAAAATTTATAAAACATACGAAAATTAAAAAAGAATAATAAAAAGTTTACTTTTTCAGATTACTCTTTTACTTAATCCTTTTCGATTGAATATCTGTTTCGGAAAATAATAATTTGTTTTTTTTTTTTGGACAAGCTCATGACGTGTCAAAGCCGTTTTAAATGCTTGGTTCCGTTGTTAAATCTTGCTTTTAAACATTATAAATATTTATTGATACATTAGGAATATTTACCTCAAAAATAATAATATAAACTTCTTTATACTTATTTCGTTTCTCTTTATTATTTTCATTACTTATTTCGTTACTCTTCATTATTTTTATTACTTATTTCGTTTCTCTTCATTATTTTCATTACTTATTTCGTTACTCTTCATAATTTCATTACTTATTTCGTTACTCTTCATTATTTTCATTACTTATTTCGTTTCTCTTCATTATTTTCATTACTTATTTCGTTACTCTTCATTATTTTCATTACTTATTTCGTTACTCTTTATTTTTGTTTTAATGTCCATCTAACAGAGAGCCAAACAACAACTGACTCACCCGTGCAGCCGAGGTCACGCTCCGCTGCGTCACGTGGGGAAACATAGGTAGATGTTTTCTTACATCTTCTCAGCACATCCCCCTTTTTAAGACTTGAAATATATATATACATTACAAACTTTAAATGCATAATATAATTAATAATGAAGGCGATCCACAGGTTTAACAATTCGTCCACTCCGGGTTCTTATCTGGCCGTCTTCTGAGTCGTTAGAGGGATAATCCACAACTGGGGTCTTTTCATTTTCAACCAGTTCCTCCCCCGAAAAGGTCGGCGTCGATGGGTCGGCTGGATATTGCACTGTAACTCCTTTTCGTAGATGGAACCTGTTTCGACGTAAAGTCCCAACTGGAGTATCAACCATATACGACCTTGGTGTCGATGCTTTCTTCTTTACAATCCCCCAGGTTCGCATATCTGTAATCCAAACAGTGTCACCTTCGGATAGCTCCTCCATGTCCGTAGCTCCGCAGCGTCGATCATATCTGGATTTCATATCCTTTCTCCTTCTCCCCTCCTTTCTTTTCAGGGCCTGAGAGTCCACCAACTTTGGATTAAGATTCTCTGGTGCAATTGGCAAGGTCGTTCGGAGTTTACGTCCCATGAGAAGCTCAGCAGGGCTGTAACCGTTTTCCAAAGGGGTCGATCGATACTCCAGGAGTCCAAGCGATGGGTCTTGATTTTTCTTGAGGATCAACTTAGCAATTTTCACACCTGCTTCTGCCATCCCATTGCTCTGCGGGAATCGAGGACTTGAAGTGACATGTGTGAATCCGTACTGCCTTGCGAAATTTGCAAATTCACGAGCAGCTCCAAATTGCGTCCCATTATCGCTTACAACAGTTTCTGGTACTCCATGTCGGGCAAATATGGATTTGCAACTACGCACCACCACACTGGCTGTGAGCCGATCCAGCTGAACCACTTCAGGAAATCGAGAATAATAGTCAATGACGACTAGATACCACTTATTCTCGAACTTGAACAAATCCATTCCAATCTTCTGCCACGGTCGTGAAGGAAAGTTCGTTGGTATCAAAGGTTCATGTTTTGAGACGGCTTCCTGGATACAGACACTGCACTTTCTGACCGTTTCCGCGATCTCTTCCGAAATTCCAGGCCACCATACCGTCTCACGTGCTCGAAGTCTTGTTTTTGTAATCCCGAAGTGCCCAGCGTGCAACTTATCTAGGATCTCCAGTTTCATACTTGCTGGAATAACAAGACGACAGCCACGCATCAGTAGTCCATTTTGAACGCCGAGTTCATCCTTGACATGCCAATAAGAGAGCAGAGTCTGTGACATCTTCTTCTTATCTGGCCAGCCATGCTCAAGGTAGTTGACTACTGCTTTCAGGGTCGTATCTTCTTGTTGAGCTTCAAAAATCTTCGTCAACATCTCGTCTTTGTCGGTTATACTCGAGAGAACTGCATTTATATGCGCTGAGGTTTGCCGTTCGTTTTCACCTCCCTCGGTCGTAAGAAGTGGTTGTCTGGATAATGCATCGGCGTCGAGCAGCTCCTTTCCAGGGATATGCACTATTTCGAATCCAAACCTCATCATACGCATTCGGAAACGTTGCAGTCTTGGGGTCAGCGAACTCAATTCTTTCGTCGAAAATAGAGGAATGAGAGGCTTATGGTCGGTCTCAATTCGGAAACGCTTTCCAAGCAGGAAATCTTGAAAACGTTCGCAAGCCCATGTAATTGCGAGAGCCTCTTTCTCGATCTGAGCATATCGTTTTTCGGTAGGTGTCATAGTTCTAGAAGAATAAGCAACAGGTCGCCAGATTCCATTCTTACCTTCTTACTTCAGTACCGCTCCCAAGCCGTATGAAGATGCGTCGGATGACACCATAGTTGGTTTCCTGACGTCGTATGCTGCCAAGATGGGTTGAGTCGTGAGCAATTCTTTCAACTTTCGGAATGCTCGCTCCTGGCTGCAATCCCAAACGAAGTCTTGACCTTTCACCAACAACTGGTTCAGTGGAGCCACAATTTCAGATAAATTTTCCACAAAGCGTCCCAGATGGTTCACCATGCCAAGAAATCTTCTTACGCCATGAACATCGGTCGGAGCAGGCATCTTCGCCACTGCTTCGATTTTCGCTGGATCTGGTCGAATACCGTCTTCGTCCAGTATGTGCCCAAGAAAATTAATTCTTGGCACGCCGAAAACACACTTGGCCTTGTTTAGTGTAACTTTCGCCTCTTTCAGTTTTCGGAGCACTAAACGAAGAATTCGATCGTGAGTCTTGGAGTCGGAGGCAAATATCAGGATATCGTCCAGGTAACACATTACACCGTCCATGCCTTGCAAGATTATTGACATAACTCTCTGAAAATACTCTGGGGCGAGTGAGATTCCAAATGGCATTCTGCAGTATTTATATCTCCCAAAAGGAGTGATGAAGGTCGTTAAATGCTGGCAGTCCGGGCTCAACGGAATCTGGTGAAAGCCACTGTTCGCGTCCAGTTTCGAAAATAATCTTGCTTCCCCCAGTTGCCCCAGCATATGCTCCACCACTGGCATGGGATGCACTTCGCGCTGTACATGTTCGTTCAGCCTTGAGAGATCCACACAGAGTCGTATGTCGCCATTCGGTTTACCAGCAATCACAGTCGGTGCACACCATTCAGTCGCAACGTTAACTTGTGCTATGATTCCCGCCTTCTCGAGCTCTTCCAATCTTGTTTTGAGCTTTTCCATCAAAGGTATTGGTACCCGTCGAGGAGTATGCACAGCATGAGGTTTTGCTCCAGGTTTCAATTTGATTTCGTAAGGGTTTCCGATCTGTCCCAGTCCTTCAAATACTTCAGGGAATTCCTTGATCGGGTTAATTCTCGTCGCAACCACTTCAATCCGCCTCGCCAGGTTCAAGAGCTCACATGCCCGGCGACTCAGAAGAGGTTCACTCAAACGACGAATGACATAAATCTTCTCCTTGATTTCATAACTGCCATTTCGCAGCGTTGATATAAACATACCCACAGTCTGAAGTTCGGAGAATTCAGCAGCTATAAGGTTGATATCACTTTCCACTAGTCGTTGCTGTCCCATTATCTTCTTGAAGAGACACAGAGGAACACATGTAACATCCGCCTGGGAGTCGAGCTTGAACTTCAGCTGTTTCCCGTTCACTTAGATTTCTGCTGTCCATCGCCTCCTGCACTCGCGTTCATCATCATCGAGATTAGATGAATCCTCCACAGCTGAGACCTCCAGGAGAAAACCAATTTCTTCATCAAGTTCAGAAACAGCTTTGACCTCCGCAGTCTTCGCCTGCTTATCTGGGCAGCAATTTGCAAAATGGCCTGTTTTTGAACACAGGTTACATCTTTGTCCTTCAGCACGGCAAGCCTGTCCTTCCCTGTGGGTGAAACCTCCGCATTTTGGACATCGTGATCTTGTTTTGGCTGACTTCTCCTTCTTCCTCGAAGGCTGCTGTTGTTGTCTCGGTGATTGTTTCTTCGAGTTGAACTTCACCTGACTGACCTTTTGGCTTGTTGAGGGACGCTGCAGGTCGACTTGCTGCTGTCGAACGGTCTCCTGCTGTCGAACCATTTTCACCGCCTTTTCCAAAGTCAGTTCGCTGTCCAACTGCATTCTTTCAGATAAAGCTTTGTCCCTCACTCCAACCACAATTCGGTCACGGATCAACTGCTCATGAAGACCCTCAAATTCGCAACTATCAGCCAATTTGTACAAAGAAGTGATGAATTCGTCCACTGGCTCCCGATCCTCTTGGATTCTTGAATTAAATTTCGCACGTTCGTAGATAATATTCTTTCTGACACAGAAGTGGCTGTCGAACGCCTTGAGGACGGAATCAAATTTCGTTGCCTCTTCCTCCTTTTCGAACTTGAAGGTCCTGAATATATCATCCGCGCGGTCGCCCATCAAGTACATGAACAAATCGATCTTGTCCGCCTCCTCTTTCTTCTTCATTCCACTGACCACGAGGTATCGTTCGAATCTTTTCCTCCATTTGGGCCATTCGTTGGGAGTCGAGAAGTCGAAAGTTTCTGGAGGTTGAATCTGAGCCATGTTGAATTATCTTCCAAGGTACGCAAAAATCGATATTTTGCGATATACGGGTTCGTATTTTATCCAGTTATCGCTGCCACCATGTTTTAATGTCCATCTAACAGAGAGCCAAACAACAACTGACTCACCCGTGCAGCCGAGGTCACGCTCCGCTGCGTCACGTGGGGAAACATAGGTAGATGTTTTCTTACATCTTCTCAGCACAATTTTTTTCTATATATTAGATTAAAAATCATATATATTAGATTGAATAAAAATATTTATTTGCCAATATTTCTGTTGGCTGAACGTCAACCCTTGTCAAGACATTACATTTTGAATTTATAAATATTATATAACGATATGCACAATGTAATGTCTTGAAAAAGTTTGGTTCAAATCATTAGATAATAAAAAAGGCTTATATTGGATTGAATAAAATATTTATTTGCCAATATTTCGGTTAGCTGAACGCCAACTTTTATCAAGACATTACATGTGTGTAATTATATTATTAAATTATATCATTTTCTCTCTGTAAAAGTGAAAGAACAACTATCAGCATGCTTATAAAGAGTTTCCACAACGTCACAGAATGTTATCCATTCCAAATAGCTCTAGGCTACAAAAACACGTCAGAAAAACACAGCAGCAAAAAAAGGTCGACGTATCCATTGCATCCCCCCAGATCAATTAACGCCAAGTCACTTTTGACAGACAGTCACCCGATGAAACCAAATCTTTTTTTTTTCTTTCTTGTTCTCCCCCTGTCTTGCTGGGAGGCCATGCATTTGGAACTCGTTCTGAACTCTGACATATCTCTTGTATTTAGTTATTGGATAATTCTCTTTCACATTTAGACGTTTGTCAAATATGGATAGAAAATGATCGTATTAACACCAATGTTTTAGATAAAATGAATTTTTCATTATTATTGGCATACATATAATATAAAGAGTCGGTGGACAAGTGGGTAACACCCTCGATTCCCGACAGCCATGAACCGGGATTGAATCCCGCGCTGGACTCTTTGTTTTAATATGTGAATAATCTTCACATATTATTCATTTTGAAAATAGATCAATCCATAAATAAATCTTTAAATAAAAAGGCATATATTGGATCAAATTATCATTTTATTTTATCAATATTTCAGTTGGCTGAACGCCAACCTTAATTGGCGTTGTTGATACACTTTAAAATGTTATAATACCTTGATAAAGCTTAGCGTTCAGCCAACTGAATATTGTTAAATTAAATGATATTTTGATCCAATATATGGCTTTTTTATTTAAATATTATTCATTGTTGCAAATATCATAAACTAGGTTGTTCTTTTTGTGCGGTACCTAGTAAAGCGATTTTGGAACAAGAACATGTAATATATGCTGACCGCTGCAAATATAAAATTAAAATTAAAGTGCAATCAAATCATTTGTTTTTCTCTTCATTGGAAAATGGGTGCCGTTGCCACGTTAGTCACCTTGGATCAGAATTTGGTCAAATATTCCAAGGGTCCAGGGGGGACTGGTGTGGTCGGACTTCTCTTCAATCAAATCATTTTTATGCAAATATATTTTTACATATTTCCCAATTGAAAGTAAAATAAAATTATATCGATGAATCAGGAACCTAACAGACTCAGTTCAATGACAAATACACAATGCCACTCGAGTCAACCGCCATTTTTACATTTTTTTTTTTTCAAAATTGTCTGAGAAAGATAAAATGATAATAAAGTATGAATACTTACAGAAGTAATTATAGACAAAGTGAGCAGGAACATAATTGGCGTGTTATATATATCTCCAAAAACTCTCAAAAAATCAAAAATTCATCTACAATGGATACCATTACATGTTATCATTGAAGCTTCTATTGTTGATATGCCAGCATGCACGGTATATATTTCTTTACCTACAATTACATCACAGATTCCAAATATATAAAGGACTTTAGAATACTTTTTTATATTATTAATATATATGGAAATATGTATACTGATGCTTGCATATAACTGATTTGATTTTATTTAAAATTTCATTACATTCATTTTTATTTGCCATCTTAGGTATAGATTTTCTTTCGCTTTTTGAATTTTCAGTTTCAGTTCATTGGACACTCATGGATAAAATTTAAGGAAGTTGTACCTTTTAGCATGTATATCGGGATTCAGACAATAACTCTGAAGGATAAACTCATGGACAAAACTTAAGGAAGTTGTACCTTTTAGGATTTATATCGGGATTCAGACAATAACTCTGAAAGATACACTCATGGACAAAACTTAAGGAAGTTGTACCTTTTAGCATGTATATCGGGATTCAGACAATAATTCTGAAAGATACACTCATGGACAAAACTTAAGGAAGTTTTATCTTTTATCATGTATATCGGGATTCAGACAATAACTCTGAAGGATACACTCATGAACAAAACTAAAGGAAGTTGTACCTTTTAGCATGTATATCGGGATTCAGACAATAACTCTGAAAGATACACTCATGGACAAAACTTAAGGAAGTTGTACCTTTTAGGATTTATATCGGGATTCAGACAATAACTCTGAAAGATACACTCATAGACAAAACTTAAGGAAGTTGTACCTTTTAGCATGTATATCGGGATTCAGACAATAACTTTGAAAGATACACTCATGGACAAAACTTAAGGAAGTTTTATCTTTTAGCATGTATATCGGGATTCAGACAATAACTCTGAAAGATACACTCATGGACAAAACTTAAGGAAGTTTTATCTTTTAGCATGTATATCGGGATTCAGACAATAACTCTGAAAGATACACTCATGGACAAAACTTAAGGAAGTTGTACCTTTTAGCATGTATATCGGGATTCAGACAATAACTTTGAAAGATACACTCATGGACAAAACTTAAGGAAGTTTTATCTTTTAGCATGTATATCGGGATTCAGACAATAACTCTGAAAGATACACTCATGGACAAAACTTAAGGAAGTTTTATCTTTTAGCATGTATATCGGGATTCAGACAATAACTTTTAAAGATATTTGATACACAGTGATGATACACAGTTAAAGATACACGAGATAACAAAGTGTGAACAAAATTGCCTCTGTCTCCTTAAAATAAACAGACAACAGGTGCGACATCACTTCCCACTTCTTCTTCTTTCTTATCTTCATTCAATCATATTAAGGTATGAGCCTTGTAGAGTTGACAACCATCATGACTAACACAACGCCTTCTACTTCACCCAGTCATTCACTTAAGTTCTGTCACATTGAGAGTAGTTTCAATTAGTATTGAAGAGAAGGATCGGAAAAAATCGAAAGTTCAAGAGTTTATATATGAATAAAAACGCATTGCAAAGGAATATACGTTTTGTCTAATAAGTAAAGTTATAAAAAAAAAATCATAAGCCATTCTTTATAGATATTGGATCAATTAGTATAGATAAATATATAGTAAATCACTTTATTCACGCTCGAACGTTGTGGCCCATTGTACGTATTACATACCAAAAACGACGCCAGCCATTCTGTCATGAGCTTGATGTACAATCTAGATAGTCATATACTCGATGTAATGAGATTGTATGGACATTGCTGCTGCTGTGATGGAGATGCATGGAGACATCTGAGGCTCTTCTTTGGACACGACAACAACAAGAATGAGATTGTAATGAAAAATATCCTGTTCCAGTTACTGGCGACATGACTAATCGGAGGTATTCAGGGTGTCTGAAGTCCGACACTAAGAGAAAGTCCGAGTTAATCCCCGACAAGTCAACCGCTACAAAAGCGGGCGGCGCCAGCGGGATGTGTCAACAGCCCATTGTCCGGCCGCAGGAATGCAACATGTGAATAGCTGCCGTAAAAATCTGATGATCTATTTACCCTCTTCAGCGACTGGGGAATGTTTCCAGTAACTTTGGCGGCCTCCTACATTCCTGGCCTCCCTGCAAGAAGGTATTAGAGCTATAGTTCGAGGTATGTCAAAGCTGGATATTTAAACCACATCCAGAATTTAAGCATTTAGAAAAGATATTTGATCATTGCCAAAGTTATTATTTTTTTGCTTATCCTTAGTCCACGTGGTACAGGCCATGATAATCATGGTGGGTAGAAGTAGGCGACTGCTTTTACTGTAAGTGCACCACATGTCTACACATAGGAAAAGCAGTTAGAATTTGCACTTACAAATGTGCCAGAGCCCCGTTTTGGTTACTTGCACTCGCTGGGGGGGTTGGACTTTTGCAAAAACCGGGGGCCATTGAAGCATTTTTTTTTAACAGAAAAAGTGCCCAATGCGGGTGCGGGAATCGAACCCGGGTCGAAGCGGTCGAAAACCAACAGTTTAGACAATCCTTCCACCGACCCCCTACCACCCCTACCGACCCACCAAAGTTATATTGAATAAAAACGAAATAGTTGCCAGAGAACCAAGTTCAATTTATTTTTGTAGGCAAACGCATTGGAATTGTATTATGGGAATTTTATCACGAAATTCATATTGAATAAAAACGAAACAGCGTATTTTAAAAGAATATTTTCATTAGTAGTTACTAGAGAACCAATTTAAATTTTTATTTTTGTTGGCATACTAGTCATTGTGAAGAGTTAATAGAATTTTGTGGAATTATTGTACTTTTTCAGTGTTTCAAATAGATTTTATGTTTGATCGAATTTTTAAAAATATTTAGCAACAGAATTGATTAACTTCCGCGACATATTTGTGAAGCAGCTTTTGGGAAACTGTGATTTACACCAATTCAATAGTTCAACATTTTTTACAAAAAATATTAGATTTTGAAATTATGAATTTTTCCATCACATAGATTTGAGTGATTATTTTCAACATCTTATGAAAGTATAAAATAAAAGGATTTAAAAGCGCGAATGTTTCTTTTATACATAAAACGAACTTCTACTGTCCTTACTGCGATAAAAAAAAAATATATTGGGAGGGCTTGGCTCATCAGTGGTGAACCCTCCCAGCGGTTTCGCCAATTTAATCCACCAGACCGCTTCTCAGAGCTCTAATACTGTATTGGAACATTCTGCTTTTATATGCTACGCTGAAGGATGGAATCTCAGAAATGGTTTTCAAGAAAACTTTGGACATAAGCTTTTAGGACAGGCTTATTGTTTGCGAAAGAGCATTGATCGATGCAAATATTTAAATGTAATTCTACTGCCCTAAAAGCTTATGTTCATAGTTTACTTGAAAACCATTTCTAAGATTCCATCCTTCAGTGTAGCATATAAAAGCAAAATGATCCAATACAGTATTAGAGCTCTGAGAAGCGGTCTGGTGGATTAAATTGGCGAAACCGCTGGGAGGGTTCACCACTGATGAGCCAAGCCCTCCCAATATATTTTTTTCATCGCAGTAAGGACAGTAGAAGTTCGTTTTATGTATAAACGAAACATTCGCGCTTTTAAATCCTTTTATTTTATATGTATAGATGGCGCGTTATTGCTTTGTGTTAATCTTATGGAAGGTATAAGAAAAGCTACAACACAGATCCACGAGGAGTACTAGTTTTGCGCCTTTATGCTTTTGGAGAAAGCATTAAAATGCACTCAGTTAAAGGTTTTGTATATCATATAAAATCCAAAAATTATCGTTCAAATTAATATCACATTAAAGAGTTGCACAGATAAATCACTTGCATAATACACTCATGGACAAAACTTAAGGAAGTTGTACCTTTTATCATGTACATATATCGAGATTCAGACAATAACTCTGAAAGATATTTGATACACAGGGACCTTTATTGAAGACACACGCATCAACAATTTGACTATAAAAAGTACATTCTATGAGAAGTAAATTAACGTCCAAGCTATTCACGTTGATATTGAAACACAATTACTTTGTACTCTCTAAGTATATACTATTTGCTTATTAATATTGATAGACAAAATTCAATTTCTGCAAGAAAATGGTTATCAGTTCATTTTTTTACTTTGCAAAGTTGTCTTTAGGAATGTAGAGGGTCAGTCTAATGCGTATACCCTCCATCTATGCTGTACTTACACACGCATTTATTTCAACATATATCAATGTTGAACATTCTAAATTAATAAGAATATATATAGAGTCTAGACATTCTGAAAAAAAGTTTCTAGGAAAGAAAGAAAGAAACCCGGAAGGAGCTAGAATTTCTGCCACCATGACAGGTGCCATAGCGTAGGAGTCGGCAGGTGCTTCATGTCATACTGCCACGCTTCCACCTGGCTGCTGGTGGCCATTGTTGCCCATTCCTCCTTCTCTTTAACTCTTTCTTCCATCGCATTCTTGCCTTGGAATCCACAAGAATATCTTGTAAGATTTAAACCAATCTGATGTATAAACACTAACTCTTTTATGGAAAGAAATACGCGTTTCAAACATCGCAATCCACGGAGAATACTTTAAATAAAAGAAGCGTATATCTTAGATTAATACGAACATAAATGCATGTTCATCTTTTTAAAGACAAACCATTCTATAATTGCAAATCTGTTGGAACTGTTTGAATATCTCTCCATTCCTTCTAACTTCAAATCTTTCTCCCACTACATATATTCTTGTCTTGGAATTTCCAGAAATTCTCGCAAGATTTAAACCAATCTAATGTATAAGCACTTAGCTGTTCTCTGAGGGCAGCAGTACGCGTTTTAAACATTGAAATCTATCAGAGAATACAGAGAGATACAGAGAATATTTTAAATAAAAGCGACGTTTTTCTTTGAACATAAATGTACATTTATCTTTTACAAGACAAACCATTCTATAATTGCAAGGCTGTTGGAACTGCTTATATACAGATTAAATATATCTCCCTTCCTCCTCTCTTTAACTCTTTCTTCCACTACATTCTTTGCTTGGAATCTACAATAAGTTCTCGTAAGTTTTAAACCAATCTGATGTACAACCACTTAGATATTCTAAGCAAAGAAGTATGCGTTTCAAATATCGCAATCCTTGGAGAATACTTTAAATAAAATATACTAGCTCTTAGAATAATACGAAAATAAATATACGTTCATCTTTTTCAAGACAAATCATTCTATAATGGTAAAGCTGTTAGAAATATTTATATACAGATTAAATATCTCCATTGTTGGTCATCCCTTTCTCTCTCTTCAACCTTTCCTTACACTAAATTATTTGATTTAAATCCCCCATAAGTTGGGTTTACCTTTAACGGGGCATCGTATTTGTAGGATTTAAACCAATCTGATGCATATTCACTTCGTAAGCGAAGATGTACGCGTTTCAAATATCCCAATCCACAGAGAATACTTTAAATAAAAGAGACGTATATTTTAGATTAATACGAACATGAATGTACGTTAATATTTTTCAAGACAAACCATTCTATAATTGCAAAGCTGTTTATATACGGATTGAAAATCTCTCCATTCCTTCTCCTCACTTCAACTATTTCTTCCACTATATTCTTTGTGCTTGCAATCCCCTATAGAAGTTGGGTTCAGATTTAACGGAGTCTCGTTCTTGTAAGATTTAAAGCAATTTAATGTATAATCACGTAGCTGTTCAAGTAAATAATCATGCGTTTTAAACATCGCAATCCACAGAGAATACTTTGAATAAAAGAGACTATCTCTTAAATTAATACGAACATAAATGCACGTTCATATTTTGCAAGACAATCATTCTTTAATTGCAAATCTGTTGGAACTGTTTATATACATAATGAATTTCTCCAATTTTGGCCATTCACCCTCAATTCAATGCTTCCTTACACCACATTCTTTACTTGCAATCCTTCAGAAGTTGGGTTTAGCCTTAACGGAGCATCGTGTGTGTGTTCTTGTAAGATTCAAATCACAATCTGATGTATAATCACTACGCTATTCTAAGCGAAGAAGTACGCTTTTGAAACATCGAACAATCTACAGAGTATGCTTTAAATAGGAGATATTTCTCAGATTAATATCAACATCATTTTTAAAATTATAATATTCAGGTCAGCAGTACGTTCGCTTTTATTTAAGACAAGCCATTCTATAATGCCAAGGCTGTTGGAACTATGCATATACGCATGGAATATCTCCAATGTTGGATATTCCTCCTCTCTTTAACTCTTCCTTACACCACATTCTTTGCTTGAAATCCCCCAGAAGTTAGGTTTAGCTTTAAAGGAGTCTCGTTATTGTAGGATTTAAAGAAATTTGATTCCTAACCACTTCGCTGTTCTAAGCGAAGAAGCACGCGTTTCAAACATCGCAAATAACAGAAAATACTTTAAATAAAATCAGCGTATCTTTCGGAATTATACAAAGTTCATTTTTTAAATTTAATACTTCGGTCAGCAGTACGTTCACCTTTTTCAATACAAATAATTCTATAATGGCAAGGCTGTTGGGAATATTTATATACACATTGATTATCTCCAATGTTGGCCATTCCTTCAATCTTCAACGCTTCTTTCCTCTACATTCTTTGCTGGCAATCCCCCAGAAGTTAGGTTTAACTTTAACACGGAGCATCGTTCTTGTAAGATATAAACCAATCTCTGATGTATAAGTGTAGAAGTATGCGTTTCAAACATCGCAATCCACATAGAGAATACTTTACCGGGTAGATGTTTCCCAAATACTGGATTAATTTGACCTGTCTACTATAGTACTGTTTTATCACAGTGATATTAGCAACTTACTTATTAGGACCTGTTGATTACCAGCACGATATGATACAATTTAGCCAGTCTAGGATTTTTTTGGCCTAAATTGGCTTGACATGCGGAAGATGTCTCAATGACAATTGACATTTGAAACATATTTATTGTCATCTCGACAATTTTACAAGCTCAATAATAGCGGTAGAAACAACAGTTTAAAGAAAAGAAATTGAAGAATATATACAAAATAAAAACTAAATGATGGAGGATGAAGGAAGGCATCCCCTGCGCACGAGAGTCCTCATCCAGGCGATGAGCGGGTCCTCCACTCCACGGAGCCCAACCTGGACAAAGTGGCGATAGACGCGCAGCTTTGCCGACGTCAGGATGGTCAGGGCGTCGTCCTCAAGGCCGGACCCGCCGAAGATCCAAGCCTGCATGTCAGGGGGGTTGAAGATGTCTCAATGGACTTGTGAGTCACTCTGATCTGGCCTCATTCACCATCAGAGAAGGCAGTGAGCAATCAGCCTTGAGAATATATATCAAGAAAATATTGAAGCCTTCTCTTTGACCACCGTGTCATTTAGGTTCAGCATACTGAGGATGATGGCATTGGCTCGAAGCACCTGTGGTTAATCTCTTATAGATCAATATACGAACATAATTTTAACTTTAATACTTCGGTCAGTAGTACGTTCACCTTTATTAAGACGAATCATTTTATAATAGCAAGGCGCTGTTGGAACTATACACAGATTAGCTATTTCTCTAAAGCCTTGTAACTATAGAATCGTCTTGTTAAAGGTGAATGCACTTCTCACCTAAATATTGAAACAACATTCGTAGAGATCCAAAATTGTGCCTCTTTTATAGAAAGCCTACCTTATTTTATTTATTTCAACACACAAAACGCGATATCCCGGCTAGGAATAATTGCGTCGATTTACATTTTTTTTTTAAACAGAAACAGTTATAAACATATTATACAAGAAAAAAGTAATAAAATATATATATATATATACAAGTATCAGAGTCATCAAGCAATTCTTAATCAATTCTGTCACCGTTTGCTTTTGTGAATGGAATAAATACCCAAATATGGCCATTTTTCATAACCATCGGTGGTTCAGTGGTAGAATGCTCGCCTGCCACGCGGGCGGCCCGGTTTCGATTCCCGGCCGATGCATTTTTTTTTTTTTTTACAATTTTTAAACTCATTTATATTATTATCCCTATATATATATAAGTCAGCGTATGTATGTATGTATGTATGTTTGTAAACTATACACGTCCACAATACGTAACTAATCTGACTGAAATTTTAACAGTATATAAAGTAGAATCTGGAAAAACTCTTAATGAAAATTTCAGGTCTCTATCCCGAATATCCGTCGTGTTATTTGAAAATTTGCTCTTTCGCTCGCGCCTCTAGCGGTGAAAATGGGGGGTAATACCAGCTGACCTAATGTACATGTAAAGTTTGGAGCGGGACGTTTCACAAGAGTGACATCCACGGCTCCAATTTATAATTGTAACGAATAGTATTTGAATAAAAAAATTTAATAGGGTAAAACCCGGGCGTTGCCCGGGTCATTCGGCTAGTATATCTACAAAAATAGTTAAATCTATGATAATTCTCTCTGCTATTTACAAATTGATATAGATCTACAACATTGTTTACTGTCTGTTGTCTAGCGGTGAAGAAGAGTGGGCATTCCAGCAGTAGGTGTCTCGAGTCCCGGAATTCGTTGTCACAATGACAGCTAGAGTCTTCAACCGCTCCAATTATTGATAAAAATCCCTAAAAATTTCCATGGTATTATCAAAATTGGAGCTTTAAAATGTTGGAATTCCAAACGGGAAAAAGCCTACCTTGATCAGTGTTCTTCTGAGGTTAACATCATTTCATTTATATAATATTTTTTTGCACAAACAGGGTCATTCCACTAGCATTTTTAGAAACATTTTGGTATCTATATTACCCTTTCAAGTTGGGTACTATCGTTTTTATGTATTTACTGGAATAATTTATTCACATACACGGTGCTTTTTATACACCATTCATAATATTTGTTTAAAGCAAAATATGTATTGTTGCTCTCAATCAGCGCGTAATTTTATAAAAGTAATCGATTTACAAGAATAGTTTTAAAATATTTAAATAAAACGGCATATATTGGATCAAAATATCATTTATTTTACCAATATTCCAGTTTGCTGAACGCCAACTTTTTCAAGGTATTATAACATATTTGGTAGACACACATTAATATTTCTTGAAAAAAGATACTTCGGCCAGTATAAATATTTTTATTACCTCGACGTTTCGACAAAAAGCTTTTGTCCTCGTCAGGAGCAAATAAAAATTAAAACATATAGCAAGGCGTTAAAAATTTTTAACGCCTTGCTATATGTTTTAATTTTTATTTGCTCCTGACGAGGACAAAAGCTTTTTGTCGAAACGTCGAGGTAATAAAAAGATTTATACTGGCCGAAGTATCTTTTTTCAAGAAATATGAATGCCGGCCAGGCAGCCTCTATCTTCACGATACACATTAATATGTTATAATACCTTGATAAAGGTTGGCGTTCAGTCAACTGAAATATCAGTAAAATAAATGATATTTTGATCCAATATATGCCTTTTTTTATAATACAAGATTCGGTGGACAAGTAGGTAACACCCTCGATTCCGGACAGCCATGAACCGGGATCGAATCCCGCGTTAACATTTTGTTTAAAATGTGAATAACCTTCACATATTATTCATTGTTGCAAATATCATAAACTAGGTTGCTCTTTTAGAGCGGTACCTTATAAAGTGATTTTGGAGAGATATGCCTTTTTATTTAATTGAAGATTTATTTATGGATTGCTCTATTTTCAAAATAGGCCCCCTGACCTGCAGGGTTGGGTCTTCGGACATGGACTAGACGATAACATCCTGGCCATCCTGACGTCTGCCAAGACACACATCTATAGGTACTTCCTCGGTGTGGAACTGAGGAGTGAAGACCTTGTCTGGAGGAGAACTCTCTCAAGGTGGGGAAGTCACCCTTACTGAAGAAATTTGTACACAACTATATATATTCCCTTACATTTTATATTCCCTTTTACTATTTTATTATATATTTTCCACTTTTTAAAATTTGAATAAAAGAATCAATAAAATTGTTTAAATTGTCGAATTGTCTATTTTCATAACGTTATAGAATATGTGAGAGGAAATAGAAGAGAATGAAGTTGAGCGCACACAATGCATTTTTATACTAGCAGATAAAAAACAAGAAGGAGGAGGAACTAGCGAAGGAAAGCTTGACAAGAGGGGCGTGGTGTGAGTGCCCGTGTTGGCAGCACATTCCAGGCTGGAGAACATTCCGCGGCGTGGAGCCATTCGTCTTCTACGTCAGCACTACCTAGGTAGTTCGTACAACATCGTTCGTTTCGTGGTTGGACCTAGTACATCCTCCTTCGTCCAGTCTCTCTCATGGACAACTCTTTCTTCATACGGAAACTTGTTTGGAAGTACAATTACCAAAATTGAAACGATACAGAGAGCATGGTCCCTGTGATACCAGTTCGGCGGTACAACTACTACAATAGGAACGATACAGAGAGCATGGCCCCTGTGAAACTAGTTCGACGGTACAACTACTACGATAGGAAGGGTACAGAGAATATCAGCATGGCCCCTGTGATACCAGTTCGGCGGTACAACTACTACAAAAGGAAGGATACAGAGAAGATTAGCATGGTCCCTGTGATACCAGTTCGGCGGTACAACTACTACGATAGGAAGGATACAGAGAAGATTAGCATGGCCCTTGTGATACCAGTTCGGCGGTACAACTACTACGATAGGAAGGATACAGAGAAGATTAGCATGGCCCCTGTGATACCAGTTCGGCGGTACAGCTACTACAATAGGAAGGATACAGAGAAGATTAGCATGGCTCCTGTGATACCAGTTCGGCGGTACAACTACTACAATAGGAAGTATACAGAAAAGATTAGAATGGCCCCTGTGATACCAGTTCGGCGGTACAACTACTACAATAGGAACGATACAGAGAGCATGGCCCCTGTGATACCAGTTCGGCGGTACAACTACTACAATAGGAAGTATACAAAAAAGATTAGCATGGCTCCTGTGATACCAGTTCGGCGGTACAACTACTACAATAGGAAGGATACAGAGAAGATTAGCATGGCCCCTGTGATACCAGTTGGGCGGTACAACTACTACGATAGGAAGGATACAGAGAAGATTAGCATGGCCCCTGTGATACCAGTTGGGCGGTACAACTACTACGATAGGAGGATACAGAGAAGATTAGCATGGCCCCTGTGATACCAGTTGGGCGGTACAACTACTACAATAGGAAGGATACAGAGAAGATTAGCATGGCCCCTGTGATACCAGTTCGGCGGTACAACTACTACAATAGGAAGGATACAGAGAAGATTAGCATGGCCCCTGTGATACCAGTTCGGCGGTGCAACTACTACAATAGGATGGATACAGAGAAGATTAGCATGGCCCCTGTGATACCAGTTCGGCGGGACAACTACTACAATAGGAAGGATACAGAGAAGATTAACATGGCCCCTGTGATACCAGTTCGGCGGTACAACTACTACAATAGGAAGGATACAGAGAAGATTAGCATGGCTCCTGTAATACCAGTTCGGCGGTAAAACTACTGAAATAGGAACGATACATATATTTCTAAACTGGCAAGATATTTCGGAATATATACTCATCGATAAAAGTTAAGTAAGTTGTACCTTTTACCATGTATATCGGGATTCAGACAATAACTCTGAAAGATATTACAGTGACCTTTATTGAAGACACACGAGATCACCAAGTGTGAACAATCTCTGTCTCCTTCAAAAAAAAAAATAATAAAACTGATGGCCAGGTATTGGAATCTATCTATCTGGCTGACGAGGTATTATAATATATATTTTTCTATCTGGCAAAGTATTTCGAAATATACCAAGATATTTATTTTTAAAATTGGACTATAAATTTGTATAGAGAGCTGTGGCATCCTCTAATGCATCCAATTAAGGAACAAATTTACATTTTTAAAATGTATCGCAAATATAATAAAAATATACACTTGAAACATATCTAAACAAAAACAAACACGCCTATAGTGTCATGTTCTAATTATTTAGAAGACCTCCGCCTTTGACGGTTCCAAGTCCGGATGAAAAAGGAGGAGGGGAGCAGTAACAAGCTCACTAAAAAACCTGGGTTCAGCTGGCCAGGCTTATAGTACCCTATAAGGGCTCCTAATCCAAGGATACAGGATGAGCAGCGTTTGTACTCCATGTTAGGAGCAGCTGCATATGGTGTCTGTTCCTCATGTCAGAGGCGGCCATTTCTTTTGGAGCATAGTCAGTGGCCTGCTACTGAGTAGTGCTCCAAGTCTTAATGACAAAGGAAGACACATTCTACTTCACCCAGTCAGGATGGTTGTCAACTCTATAAGCTTGATACCCTAATATGATTGAGTGGAGATAAGAAAGAAGAAGAAGAAGACTATTTAAAAGAAATCAAATCGTTTTAAAATATAAACTGCGTGGGGTGTCACAAATGGGATATATGTTTTCTTACTTAGCAATGGGAAATAGAGAAATAACGGATAAATTTGTCATCAAGTGTCTCTCCAACTAGGCTATTCAATAAATGTATTAATATTGATATTTTTGACATTTTCAATAAGGAATAAAGGGTTTAGTCTCTTTTCTCATTGATTCCTTATTTATTATGTCAAAATGTCAAAGCAGGAAAGAATCTTTGTAATTTTAATATGTAATTTTTGTGAATTCTAAAATACAGAAGCGTATCTTACATAAAATTATTGTCTTTATTCGAGTATATTTTGCGTTTTAAGATTATATATTTTTCAAAATGACAACTTTGCTACCCAAATTTTATTATAAATATAAAAGTTTAGCAAATTAATATATATTTTTTCCAATTGGTTTTATTCAGTTTTTGTCCTCTTGTTGGTTTGTTATTAAACTAAGGTGTATGGTCATTTCTCCATAGTTAATTCCAGTTTCTTTTTACTGAAAGTAAGCATAGAGATTCGCAAAGAATATGTAATTATCAATTTAAACACATTCGAATATTATTTCCGGACCATATATACAGTTGCCTGACCATCCTTGCAGCCTTCTATATGACAAACATCAATCCAGAAGAGCGGCACCTCAGTTGGCTGGTATTGTGATCAGGGTGTACAGACCGATCTGATCTGCTCCATGGACAAGACACCACCACCACCATCAATCCAGAAGAGGGCATCCATACGGCACCTCATTTGGCCGGCATTGTGATCAGGGTGCATGGACCGATCTGATCTGCTCCATGGACAAGACACCACCACTATCAATCCAGAAGAGGACATCCATACGGCACCTCAGTTGGCCGGTATTGTGATCAGGGTGTATGGATCGATCTGATCTGCTCCATGGACAAGACACCTCAGTTGGCCGGTATTGTGATCAGGGTGTATGGACCGATCTGACCTGCTCCATGGACAAGACACCACCGCCACCAAAAACATTTAAATATGAAAAGGTTATGTTGAATGTATTGTGTTGAAAATAGCGAAAATTATTGTTATGATATGTTAAATAACCTATAATAATGTTGCGTAGTGTATTTATTATTGAATATGCAAAACCTTAGCACTTGTAAATTGTTTCAACTTTATGTAAAATATTTCCTTTTTACCTCTATTTTTCTATTTTGTATAAAAGAAGATTACTGGATGAAATAAACATTCAGTTCAACTTGTAAAGCTGAGTCTTGTTCCGATAACACATAACTATTATAACACCTATAACACATAAATCGAATCCTGGATGAATTTTGAATTCGAAATTTAAATAGGTCAATTTATTGAAAAGGTTGGGTGAGTAAAATTCGATAGAATAGGAGAATCTTAAAATGATATTTTGAATTCTAGGTATGCTGATATGATAAAAACTGCTTTTTGTGTGCGTATGAAATAGAATTGATGTAAGGAATAAATAGATAGTGAAGGATATTCCAAGTCAGCCAACCGGAGGCCAGAAATCTGGGAAGGAGTCCAGGTCAAACGGCAACACTTGCATCCGTGATCCATCAAGTCCGCGGACTTCAATTATTAATAAAGGAGCAGATTGCGGTCGGGAGAGTAGCCCCGCCCTCTATCAATATTGCACGGGCTGAATCGAACGACCGTTGCGGCCTGGAAGCTTCTTTCACGACCTTTCTCTGCCCCGTCTACTTGCTTCTTGTCTGTCTACCTGTTTCTTCTCTGTACCGTCTACCTGCTTCTTGTCTGTCTACTTGCTTCTTGTCTGTACAGTCTACCTGCTTCTTGTCTGTCTACCTGCTTCTTGTCTGTACAGTCTACCTGCTTCTTGTCTGTCTACCTGCTTCTTGTCTGTCTACCTGCTTCTTGTCTGTCTACCTTCTTCTTGTCTGACTACCTGCTTCTTGTCTGTACAGTCTACCTGCTTCTTGTTTGTCTAATTGCTTCTTGTCTGTCTACCTGCTTCTTGTCTGTCTACCTGCTTCTTGTCTGTCTACCTGCTTCTTGTCTGTCTACCTGCTTCTTGTCTGTCTACCTGCTTCTTGTCTGTCTACCTGCTTCTTGTCTGTCTACCTGCTTCTTGTCTGTCTACCTGCTTCTTGTCTGTACAGTCTACCTGCTTCTTGTCTGTCTACCTGCTTCTTGTCTGTCTACCTGCTTCTTGTCTGTCTACCTGCTTCTTGTCTGTCTACCTGCTTCTTGTCTGACTACCTGCTTCTTGTCTGTCTACCTGCTTCTTGTCTGACTACCTGCTTCTTGTCTGTACAGTCTACCTGCTTCTTGTTTGTCTAATTGCTTCTTGTCTGTCTACCTGCTTCTTGTCTGTCTACCTGCTTCTTGTCTGTCTACCTGCTTCTTGTCTGTCTACCTGCTTCTTGTCTGTCTACCTGCTTCTTGTCTGTCTACCTGCTTCTTGTCTGTCTACCTGCTTCTTGTCTGTACAGTCTACCTGCTTCTTGTCTGTCTACCTGCTTCTTGTCTGTCTACCTGCTTCTTGTCTGTCTACCTGCTTCTTGTCTGTCTACCTGCTTCTTGTCTGACTACCTGCTTCTTGTCTGTCTACCTGCTTCTTGTCTGTCTACCTGCTTCTTGTCTGTCTACCTGCTTCTTGTCTGTCTACCGGCTTCTTGTCTGTCTACCTGCTTCTTGTCTGTCTACCTGCTTCTTGTCTGTCTACCTGCTTCTTGTCTGTCTACTTGCTTCTTGTCTGTACAGTCTACCTGCTTCTTGTCTGTCTACTTGCTTCTTGTCTGTCTACCTGCTTCTTGTCTGTCTACCTGCTTCTTGTCTGTCTACCTGCTTCTTGTCTGTACAGTCTACCTGCTTCTTGTTTGTCTAATTGCTTCTTGTCTGTCTACCTGCTTCTTGTCTGTCTACCTGCTTCTTGTCTGACTACCTGCTTCTTGTCTGTCTACCTGCTTCTTGTCTGTCTACCTGCTTCTTGTCTGTCTACCTGCTTCTTGTCTGTCTACCTGCTTCTTGTCTGTCTACCTGCTTCTTGTCTGTACAGTCTACCTGCTTCTTGTCTGTCTACCTGCTTCTTGTCTGTCTACCTGCTTCTTGTCTGTCTACCTGCTTCTTGTCTGTCTACCTGCTTCTTGTCTGTCTACCTGCTTCTTGTCTGTCTACTTGCTTCTTGTCTGTCTACCTGCTTCTTGTCTGTCTACCTGCTTCTTGTCTGTACAGTCTACCTGCTTCTTGTCTGTACCGTCTACCTGCTTCTTGTCTGTACCATCTACCTGCTTCTTGTCTGTCCCGTCTACCTGCTTCTCGTCTGTCCCGTCTACCTGCTTCTTGTCTGTACAGTTTACCTGCTTCTTGTCTGTCCCGTCTACCTGCTTCTTGTCTGTAAAGTTTACCTGCTTCTTGTCTGTCCCGTCTACCTGCTTCTTGTCTGTACAGTTTACCTGCTTCTTGTCTGTCCCGTCTACCTGCTTCTTGTCTGTACAGTTTACTTGCTTCTTGTCTGTCCCGTCTACCTGCTTCTTGTCTGTCCCGTCTAACTGCTTCTTTTCTGTACAGTCTACTTGCTTTTTGTCTGTGCCGTCTACCTGCTTCTTGTCTGTACCGTCTACCTGCTTCTTGTCTGTACCGTCTACCTGCTTTTTTTCTGTACCATCTACCTGCTTCTTGTCTGTCTACCTGCTTCTTGTCTGTCTACATGTTTCTTGTCTGTCTACCTGCTTTTTGTCTGTTAGTTGTTCAAATGATGCTCTTTACCGTCGCTGATGCATAGTCATTTTTAAAGAAATGCTTAAAATTGGCAAAAAATAACGTACACTTTTTTCTCAAAGGTCATTTTTAACTCTTTAATAAAAGTTTATGATACATATTGATCCCAGCCTTTACAATAAAAAAAAATCAAATAAGCAATCCAGTGCAAAGTTTCTTTAGCTATTTTTTAGATCTCTAGTTTCTAGCCATCATGCTCTTCAAAGATAAAACTAGAAGTATGACTTCTAGCTAACTATACTATAACAAATTATTTAATAATATTTTTTTTATTAACAGAGTGGTCATTTTTATGTTTATATTTTTCTACTCTGTAAATTTCCCTCGTGGCTTATCCTTTGTTTACCATTCATAGTTTGTCCTTGCTTGAAATAAATTGTTGTCTCTTCCTGAAGTTTTTGTCTTCCCTAATTTTCCACGTGGCAATACACTATATAGTGTCAAACAACACTTGAAGTTACACCGCATGAGTTTCTTTTCAACGAAAAATCAAAATTTATTTCAAGGTGAAATATTGACTATTTCTAACCTTTTTGGATGAGGTATGAAAGGGTGAATTATGAAGAGTAATGATGAACGGAAAAATAAAAGTGTTCAGGGATGGGAATCGAAGCCACAATGTTCCGCTTACCGGGCAGATGCCATGTCCACTAGGCTACCCTGGACTTATTTTTCCGTTCATAAATAATACATAAAGTAACTTATAATACAATATAATACACTGCGGCTTGTGATTGTAAAACAACACTTGAAGTTACACCGCATGAGTTTCTTTTCAACGAAAAATCAAAATTTTATTTCAAGGTGAAATATTGGCTATAGTGTATAGTTGACTGGTTGTCATACATCTCGTTTTACTGTTGAAGGGCATGTTGGCCCGAAATCTAGAGGGAAAAAAAAATAGTTAAAGAAACGTAGTTCGGTGTTGGTTGTTGAATTTGTTAAATTAATAATAGTTTATTATGGCCAATTACATGCCGCTACTCAGCTAATGCATTTGCTAACTCTCAGTGATTCTGATTATATCATGTTATATCCTAATTTTTATATTCTGTAGAGCTACATTTTTGCCCAAAATATCCCTTCATTTTTATTTATTTTATTTATTACAAAACACACGCTATATCCTATGTGTATATTCGAGTGTAAATGTTTAATCTATTCTATTTACATAGTAGTTAAATATATATATACAAATTATTTATAGTTTTAGAGAGAGAGAGAAAGAGAAGGGAAGGCTTGTTTCATTAGTGGTGAACCCTTCCAGGGTTAAATCTACCAGACCGCTTCTTCAGAGCTCTAGTATTTTTTTTTTTTTTAAATATGGAACGCTTCACGATTTTGCGTGTCATCCTTGCGCAGGGGCCATGCTAATCTTCTCTGTATCGTTCCAATTTTAGTATATGTACCGCCGAACAAGCGAGAGAGAGAGTGAAAGTTATTTAAATTTACATTTTAGAGCAATAAATTATATAAGAAATAAAGATTATTTACACACATATTATCAGAAGTCCAATATATCTTCAGAATATACTCATTCGCAGTGTTTCGTTAAAAAAAACACGCGAGTGTAACATAAAGTTAACCCAGGCTCCTGGAGCGTACATACGAGTGCATATTTATAACCCTTTGATAAAAGGAAAACCTAATTTCTGAAATTAAATTTCAATTGTATTTCTTTTTCTTTAATCTTCATATTTGCAATTTAAATCAGTTTTACAGTGTGTCATATAAGAGGTTACGGAAATATTTTAACTTTTTAATATTATCAAATTCCCGTCTTTGCCGGTCCCAAGCCCGGATGAAAAAGAAGGAGGAGGAGCAGTAACAAGCTCACTAAAAAACCTGGGCTCAGCTGGCCATGCTGATAGTACCCTGTAAGGGCTCCTAATCCAAGGATACAGGATGAGCAGCGTTTGTACTCCATGTTAGGAGCAGCTGCACATGGCGTCTGTTCCTCATGTCAGAGGCGGCCATTTCTTTTGGAGCTAAGTCGGCCTGCTACTGAGTAGTGCTGCCAGTCTTAATCACAAAGGCAGACGCATTCTACTTCACCCAGTTATGATGGTTGTCAAACAGACACCATCAAAGGTCACAACTTGATACCCTAATATGATTGAGTGGAGATAAGAAAGAAGACCAAATTCCTCCATAAATATTAAAAATAAATCTTAATATAAATTACAATAAAACGCAACCTTCGAGGATGAGTTCACCTACTTTATTAAATGTTCTCTCAAGTTTTCAGATACTGTAAATCCATCTGCAGGAATACTCCGAAAAATGTTTTAATTTTTGCTCCAGTAGAAGGGTTCACAGTACCTGAAAGCTTGAGAGAATGTTCAATAAAGTAAGAAACTTCTCCTTGGAAGCTGCGTTTTATTATTATCTAAATATCAGAAAGGATTCTTCCCTTTTTATAAAAATAAATCTAGCAGCTAAGTATTTATTATTTTATTAACAGAGTATCATTTTTTATGTTTATATTCTAATACTATGAAAACTTCCCTCATTGCTTATCTTGTATTTTATCCTTCATAGTTTGTTCTTGTCTTAAATAAATTGCTGTGTCATCCGTCCCATTGACTTTCGTCAGCTCTGCCCTGGACTCCAAGGCCTGAGAGTCCGGGAACTGAGGCAATTCCTCCCAAAAATATGCCTCTTCAAAGTTAAGGCGGAAACCGCGGATGAGAAAATTGTCAAGGCCTTCCTTTCCACCGATGCCCTCAGCCAGCTTCCTAGAGACAAGTCTGTCCGAGTGGCACACAGATCTCCGACCAGAAATGGAACCTGCACGGTCTTCATTGAGCTGGACTTGGCTTTTTACAAGGCCATTGGAAGACGCGGCAGGATCATTGTGGACCAAGTGATGCTGAACTACGAGGAGTCAGCCCCGTAAATAAAGATATTTCCTCCCATTAACTTTAGTACGCTCCAGGAATCCGGGTTATCTCAAGAGAGAGAACTGTATCATCCTGAAGTTTGTCTTTCCTAATTGTCCACGTGGCAATCATATTTAAATTCCCACGAAATCCGTAATGCAATATTTATTTTAACGGTAGCTCAATAAAAAAAAAAGGCTCTCATCCAATTCTGAAGGAATCTATTGATAGAAATCTCTTAATTGGTTGAAGAGGAGCTCTAAAAGCAAACACCACATGGCTGTGAGTACAGTAGGGTAAAAAAAGAAGAGAAATGGGCAGTATCAATCAACTAACGGGGTAGAAATGGGTCAACTCTTCAATGTCAACCTTGTTGGTAAACGTGTCAGCTCCAGAAGCATTTTTCAGCTGCGACAAAAAAGTGGAATGTCGCTGAGTCATGATTTATTGATAGGCCCATGTGTGACTGTAAGATGATACAGGGCGAGCGATAAAGTGGGTGCTATTGGGGGACATGAGCCACTTACAGCTTCCTATAAAATATCATTGGAGTTTTATTGGCCATGGTCGGTGAGCCGAAACCTCTCCCCGCTGAGTAGCAAGGATCCTAACATTGGATTTATTTCCTGCAGAAAACTGAAACCAAAAACATCCAGAATCCCGGAATTTCATTTTGATAATCTGAATAGTTTATTATCATTATTATATTATTATTATTATTACAGGAGACCTGACATACAAGAATGGATCAAGGCCAGGGGACCATTTTATCGAGGAGCCACAAGAACATAGAAAGACTGCTGGAGAGCTGCAGGACATCAGGGGACCATAACGGCAAGGGCCACAGCACTGACCAGGAGTCAAGATATCAAATGTAAATATCTTTATATGAAAAAAAGGCATCTCCTTATCGTGCAACTGAAAGTTGCTTTACTTTTGAAAGTAAATATCTTTGTTTACTTTTACAGTTGTTATTTATTGAAATTGTAAATAAAAATATGTAAATAGACTGACCATTCGTTACACTTTTTAGAGAAAAACTTGTAACCTTTTTGAAAAATAAAGTTATTACTATCACAAGTACACGTGGTACAGACCATGATAATTATGGTAGGTAGAAATTGACGACTGCTTTTACTGTAAGTACACAACATGTCTACACATTTGAAAAACAGTTCGACTTTGCACTTACAAATATGCCAGAGCCCCGTTTGATACTGAGCACCTGGATTTATACAGAGAAGACAATAGAAATTTGATTAATTTTGAAAATGAAAAAATAATTCTGGTAGTTTATTTTTCTTATAACAACAACAAAAAGCTTTATTAAGACCTTTTAGTCTTATACAGATTCTCCAAGCAAAAATGTAGGATACATGCAGGAATGACAGTAATAGTACCTTAATGGTAATATGATATTTATATACAGGAATAATAAATTAATACAATCAAGTTGATAAATAGATTGGTCTGGGTAAATTGGAGCAAAATACATTTATTATACCTGGATTTACCACGGATTCTCTGCAAATGAAGATAAAAAAGTAAAAGCTTATACAATCAATATTGATAATGAAATTTATATACAAGACAACTTTATTAAGACAATTGAGTTCATAAACATATTTGTACTTTTCTTTTATAATATATAGTTTTGAACATTGTATACCACAACAAAAAAAAACTTTATTAAGACCTTTTTGTCTTATACAGATTCTCCAAGGAGAACAAGGTATTGAAGCTGGTGAAGTTTTAATCACTTTCACTAGGGTGATATATAGTACCATTGTTCTGATCCATATTTAAAGGGAGAGGTATCACTTTTGGTACATGCATATCATCCTCCCGTAACTTTATGTTGTCTTCTTCTTTCTTATCTCCACTCAATCATATTAGGGTATCAATCTTGTTTGATAACCATCATGACAGTGTGAAGTAGAATGCGTCTGCTTTTGCCATTAAGACTGGGAGCACTACTCAGTGGCAGGCCGACTTAGCTCCAAAAGAAATGGCCGCCTCTAACATGAGGAACAGACGCCATGTCCATCAGCTTCTAACAAGGAGTACAAACGCTGCTCATCCTGTATCCCTGGATTAGGAGCCCTTACAGGGTACTATCAGGCGGGCCAGCTGAGCCCAGGCTTTTTAGAGAGCTTGTTACTGCTCCCCCTCCTTTTTCATCCGGGCTTGGGACAGACAAAGGCGGAGTTACTTTATATTATAATATATATAATGCAAAGTTGAAAATGTCTTTTAGATATGGCAGCAGTTTTTCGGAGTCATGCGTTACAAAATGAGTTTACAGTACCAATGGCTTCAAAGGTTATGAGAAAATTTCACTTTATTCTATTCTTTATTGGAATCAAAATGGAAAAGACAACCATCAGAATGATAAAGAGTGAGAAAGAAATTTTTAATTCGACAAAATCAATACACTACTATACCTTATTTGCATGAAATAACGAACGAATGGAAAAATTGATGAGAGAGATTGAAACTGATTTATTACAACGTTCATATATAAGATTATATAAGGTTAAATAAAGAATAAATATAAATATGAATAAATAAGATTATATAATGATAAATATGTAAATAAATATTCATAAATATATAAAATAATTGATAAATATACATATATAAAAAATATATATATACAAGGTCTTCATTGGTGGTGCCCACCGCGAGAGAGAGATACCCATTTTAACTTCACGCCCGTTGAAGAACGATGTCATTCGAAATCTAGCAGAATGTTCTACACAAGAATCTCCTTTTTGTTCTTTTATATCATCACAATATAGTAATGGTAATCAGAAAGTTGTCCTCTACAACATAACAAAGAGTATATTGTAGAACGACCTTTGAAATTTATCCCGCATGTGTTTCTTTTAAACGAAAAATCGAAATTTTTTAAAGAAGAAATAACGATTATTTCCAACCTTAGGGATGAAGTATGAAAGGATGAATTGTGAAGAGTAATGATAAACGGAAAAATAAAAGTGTCAAAGGATGGGAATCGAACCCATAGTGTTCCGCTTACCGGGCAGGTGCCATGTCCACTAGGCTACCCTGGACATATTTCTCCGTTCTTAAATATTATATAAAGTAATTTATAATACAATATAATGTGGCTTATGATTGTAGATATAATATTGTCACAGCAGATAAGACAAGTATTCCAAAAGTTTAAGTAAAATATATATATTTATTAACAAAATCTATAGAATGTAAAACGTGATAATTTTACAAGTGATAATCTACAAGAATGGTAATGGGTAGTGACGTAACCAAATATTTTAGTTGATAACCTAACAACAGAGTATTTACAATAATTATTCAGTGACAATAATGTCCACTATCTTGGGTGTGTAAAGCTGCTGTTCTGGGTCCATGTCAATTTTTATTGATGTTGTCGTGCCCAATGAAGAGCCTCAGATGTCTCTATGCATCTCTATCACAGTGGTTGCAATGTTCTCTATCTTGGGTATGTAAAGCTGCTGTTTTGGGTCCATGCCAATTTTCTGTTGTTGTCGTGTCCGAAGAAGAGCCTCAGTTGTCTCTATGTATCTCTATCACAGTGGTTGCAATGTTCTCTATCTTGGGTGTGTAAAGCTGCTATTTTGAGTACATGTCAATGTTCTGTTGTTGTTGTCGTGTCCAATGAAGAGCCTCAATTGTCTCTATGCATCTCTATCACAGTGGTTGCAATGTTCTCTATCTTGGGTGTGTAAAGCTGCTGTTCTGGGTCCATGTCAATTTTCTGTTGTTGTCGTGTCCGAAGAAGAGCCTTAGTTGTCTCTATGCATCCCTATCACAGTTGTTGCAATGTTCTCTATCTTGGGTATGTAAAGCTGCTGTTCTGGGTACATGTCAATTTTTCTTGTTGTTGTCGTGTCCAATGAAGAGCCTCAGATGTCTCCATACATATATATCAATTTATTACAATATTAAAATCATTCAAAAATATAGAAAATGAGGCAGAATTTGATTCATCGCAACTTTCAAATAATATGAAATATTCGTGAAAATTCCGTCTGCAAAGATAAAATATTCAAAATGGCTGCTTATTTAATAATCCATTTTACTATCCTTTCTATAGCACTTTGTAATATTTGTGTCTAAGAGATTCCTTTAAAAGAAGAATATAGTCAGACAGTATAAATTTACATAGCTTTCTCTTTCATACAGGATAATAATTAAACGGATATATCCATGGAATATAAATTGTGTTCTTTGAATAAAACGTCGTATGTACACAGAGATTCTAACGTGGTGGAACGGAAAGACAAAGAATTTTGGTAACAAATAGGTCGACACAAAGGAAGAGGGAAAGAGATGGGGTTTCTAGCTGAATCTTATTAGCTGTGGTGGGGGTGTTACTTGAGATAAGAGGCGAGGAATGTGACCTCCGGGCAGAGGTCAGAGGCCAAAGGTGTTACAACCAACCAACCTTTGGCGGTAGCAACGTCACCACTAGCGTTTCTTTTATCGGAGATTCAATCGTGACTGCTGTCAACGTCGAGAAACTGTCAAACCGGGTAATTGCTACCGTGGGGAGACCGGAGGGTCGCTGCGGGTGACAGAATTGAGCTGTCGACTACAACAAATATGTTGGCTGTGTTTCTTCCCTGGATGCTGCTGTTCGCCTTCTATATTAAATGCTGACTAATCAGTGTTATTTGACGTAAGCTTTATAATTGTGATTCTTATTAGTAATACCTAATTTAATCACATATGATGGATTATCAAAGATATTTAATAATTTTCTTGGAAACTTTTTCATTTTAGAATACTATCTTGTTAGCAGCTTACACACCCGTGATAGAAAACATTGCGATTGCTGTGATAGGGATGCATTGAGACATCTGAGGCTCTTCATTGGACACAACAACAACAGAAAATTTAAATGGACCCAGAACAGCAGCTTTACACACCCAAGATAGAGGACATTGTAACTGATGTGATAGAGATGTATAGAGACATCTGAGGCTCTCCATTGGACACGACAACAACAGAAAATTGACATGGACCCAGAGCAGCAGCTTTACACACCCAAGATAGAGAACATTGCAAATACTGTTATAGAGATGCACGGAGACATCTGAGGCTCTTCATTGGACACAACAACAACAGAAAATTTAAATGGACCCAGAACAGCAGCTTAACACACCCAAGATAGAGGACATTGTAACTGATGTGATAGAGATGTATAGAGACATCTGAGGCTCTCCATTGGACACGACAACAACAGAAAATTGACATGGACCCAGAGCAGCAGCTTTACACACCCAAGATAGAGAACATTGCAAATACTGTTATAGAGATGCACGGAGACATCTGAGACTCTTCATTGGACACAACAACAACAGAAATTTGGCATGGACCCAGAACAGAAGCTTTTAGACAACCAAGATAGAGAACATTGCAACTGATGTGATAGAGATGTATGGAGACATCTGAGACTCTTCACACGACAACAACAACAGAAAATTGACATGGACCCAGAACAGCAGATTTACACACCCAAGATAGTGGACATTGCGACTGCTGTGATAGAGATGTACGGAGACATCTGAAGCTCTTTATTCGACACGACAACAACAATACTATCCTGTTACGTTGAATCCTTGGAATGTCCTCTACTATGCCTATAAGCGAGTATCTCATATAGTTAGATCCGTTATTTCCTGTCTCTTCAAGCTTTTCAACGTATATTTGAGGTGCTCCTTGAATCAACAAAATCTACAGTAATGAGAAATATTCGATTCTTATGTACGCTCGAAGATATCATTTGTTGCTGATTTACCTTAACGGACGATAGCATTAGTTTAAGTCAACGGATTTCTTGAAGATGCAAACATTCTAAGGATGGCCACCCATATCTCCATGACTGAATCGAATAAACGTGTCTGAGATGATCTAAGAAGTAATGTATATCTTCTTTCCACAGATCTCGCTGAAATATATCACTCTTTTGGAGGATGGAAATTTTGCTGGGAGGAAATTGATCCCTAAAATTAAAGGTCGCCTTTTCTATAAAATTAAACCTCAAAACTAGACGACATCTATTGACAGTCTCCGCGAATTAGCGGTCTCGTGTCGGTGAAAAAGCCACAACACCAGCTTTGGCAAACTGAGAAGCATCCACCTGGCAAAATTCCATCTATAATTTAACCATAGATTTGGCCTTGCCACTTTAATATCTAAACACCTCTTCAGCAGATTTTGAAGATTCTATTAGATCCCTTGTGGATCTCATGGAAGTCCACCGTAGGCTGAAAAGGACCATTATCCCGAAACCATGTGTCAGGCGGACGCTTCTCAGTTTGCTAAATCTGGTGTTGTGGCTTTGTCACCAATCTGAGTCCTAGTTTGCGGCGACGGTCAATAGATGGCGTCTAGTTTTGATGTTTATTTTTGAAAAGAGAGGCTACATTTGCTTTTTTCTAGATCTTTTGGAGAATTGACACTTATTGTATTGATAATTTCACAGAAACATTATTAACGACATGGATTCTCGTGTATTTTGTGGAAGGATATAGCCTCGATTTGCATAACATACCCCTTTATAAGTACACCAGAAGATACATTTACTTGCTCATCTCTGCACAAGGCGATGAGATTACACCAGTCATTATTCTGTTTACCGGTTTGCCATCCTCCCTGAAAATTAAGACTTTTTTTTTTGGCCCAAAGTTCTCCAGTTCTCAATTTCATTTGTTTCTATTTTTAATTTCCTTATATTATGTTCAAAATATAATATATAACATACTACATTTCTATTTTTACAGAAGCCCTTAATTTTCATATAATTTTTAATCATTTGAATGTATTATTATCATTAATTATTTTTGACCAATGACAAAGTTATTTTCATGTGATCTACAAGAATCTGTAAATTAAGTTTACTATGCAATAAATTGATAAAGAGGGAGCAATCTCTCGAAATATTTTGTGATATTTTTTATTTTTCACAGATCCAGGTATGCCCTTTTATATAAATGTTTTTGATGGATCACATTTTGACTCAAAAATTCTCTGCTACTTCATCTGTATCTTTTTATGAGGAGAGGATTATCGACACCACTTCTGCCTATGAATATCATGAAATCCTTATTTTGATGAGTGTTAGAACCTGTACCCTTGGTATACATAGGCCTTTCCCAAATTTTATAAAACTGGAGTGGTTATGCATGTATTAATTTAGGTATCTTCTTTAGACAAGCAACACTATAATTTGATTAGTTTTAATCATTAAAAAAAACTACACCCAGTTTTTTGCAATGAAAATATAATATTTCTACGAAAATTGTAATGTAAATATTATATACAGTTAAACCTGTCTATTGCGCCCCCTATAAATAGCGCCTTCCTCTCTATAGCGTCCGATTTTAAATACGTAGTACGATGCGATTTACATTAAAAGTGACCTGTCTATAGCACCCTCCTCTTTATAGCACTCTATTTTGGTGAGTCCCAAGAGGGGGCGCTATAGACATGTTTAACTGTATATAATTATTTTATATAAAAAAATCCATTATTTTAAACTTTTACTATTTTTATTATTATTATTATTTTTATTAATCAACCAGGCACGATATTGAAATATTTGCACCTAACTACAGAGGAAACAAAACAACAAACAAATTAAAACTAAATATTTACAAATTTACATGTATTAATCGACTGAGTTCATAAAATGTATATAGACAAAGTGGCTGATGTAAGAGAGTTAAATGATTTAAATCAGGGAACAAACGATGTCTCACTTCTGTAAAGTTCGGACAGTCATAGATAAGGTGAAGAGCAGTTTGTTCAGTTTCTCCGCAGGAACAATTTGGTTTTTCTGAAACATATGAAAACCATTCATAATACAATATAATGCAGCTTATGATCGTAGAACGACGTTTGACAATTTTACCGTAAATGTTTCTTTTGAACGAAAAATCGTAATTTATTTAAAGGAGAAATAACGATTATTTTTTCCTTATTCTAATCCCTGGAAACTTTTATTTTTCCGTTTATCATTATTCTTCACAATTCATTCTTTCATACTTTATCCCTAAGAATATAAATAATCTTTATTTCTCCTTAAAAATAAATTACGATTTTTCGTCCAAAAGAAATATTTGCGGTAAAATTTTCAAACGTCGTTCTCTACATAGGAAAACCATAATATGGTAACATTACTCACAAAAACTTGAATATGATATTGAAATAATTAATGATGTTGAAAATCTTTGAACGTTGATTTCCAGAAGAGTTTCAAGAAATCAAGTGTTCTCATTAAAAATATTTTTTTTTTGTAGCAAATGAAGTTTCTGTCATTCATAATATCGTCTGACTTGTAACAAATTGATGTTAAAATATCAATATTACTATCTAGGTTTATTGTATTCTTGTTTGATAACATCAAACAAAAAAAAAAGTCAAATAGGCCTAATTTAAAATTAGAATACCTTAATTTCAAACATCCGAACCCATTATTTAATACTATCGTATTATTCTAATAAAAAAACTCAATATAATGTTTGCGGAAGAGTAATTGCTCGAAGCATATTATATATTTATAATTTTAATTCTACTATCTTCAAAGATATGTCCATAGTTCATCTAAAATACCCATCTCAAGAATCTAGCATCAGTATCACTATAAAAGGAAAACCGATAAATGCAATATAACCGCGGTATGGTAGATTAAACTGGTGAAACCTCTGGGAGAGTTCACCACTGATGAGCAAGACCCTCCCATTAATTTTTCTATTGCAGTAAGGGCAGTAGAATTGTTGACTTTTTAAAAGAATCATACGCGTCTATAATAGTTTCGATTCTTAATACTATCGTTTATAATTAGAGATAGAAGAAAAAAATCGGGAATACTTTTGTGATGGCAGTTGATCGCACTTATATATTTTAATTTAGCCTCCACGTAGAGTTAAACAAGAAAAAAAAAAAAGAAAAAAAGAAACGAGCTTATTTATTCAGATTGCGTCACAGAGTTGAGTCAAGGGCTTCAGAAGTGCGAGAAAGAACCTGTTGTTGTCATCCGTCCGCGGAGAACAAAGAAGGAGCTGGGTGTCGTCTGGCTGTAAATTGTGAAATAATAAGGGCGTTTACTGATCCCGCCCTAGACGGCCTGGCTGGTTGCCTGCACAGAAGCTTCATCCCACCTTAGCCATCCTGTTTGGATTCTGGCACAGAAGCTTCATCCAAATATAGCCATTCTACACGGCTGCTCGCACAGAAGCTTTATCCTAATATAGCCATTCTACACGGCTGCTCGCACAGAAGCTTCATCCTAATATAGCCATTCTACACGGCTGCTCGCACAGAAGCTTCATCTCAATATAGCCATTTTACACGACTGCTCGCACAGAAGCTTCATCTCAATATAGCCATTTTATACGGCTGCTCGCACAGAAGCTTCATCCTAATATAGCCATTCTACACGGCCGTTCGCACAGAAGCTTCATCCTAATATAGCCATTCCACACGCCTGCTCGCACAGAAGCTTCATCTCAATATAGCCATTCTACACGGCTGCTCGCACAGAAGCTTCATCTCAATATAGCCATTCCACACGGCTGCTCGCACAGAAGCTTCATCCCAATATAGCCATTCTACACGGCTGCTCGAAAGAAGCTTCGTCCCACCTTAGCCATACTGTTTGGATTCTGGCACAGAAGCTTCATCCTAATATAACCATTCTACCCGTCTACTCGCGCAGAAGCTTCATCCTAATATAGCCATCCTTGTTTGGATTCTGGCACATAATCTTCATTCCACCTTAGCCATCCTGTTTGGATTCTGGCACAGAAGCTTTATTCCACCTTAGCCATCCTGTTTGGATTCTGGCACAGAATCTTCATTCCACCTTAGCCATCCTGTTTGGATTCTGGCACAGAATCTTCATTCCACCTTAGCCATACTGTTTGGATTCTGGCACAGAAGCTTCATTCCACCTTAGCCATCCTGTTTGGATTCTGGCACAGAAGCTTCATTCCACCTTAGCCATCCTGTTTGGATTCTGGCACAGAAGCTCCATCCTAATATAGCCATCCTTGTTTGGATTCTGGCACAGAATCTTCATTCCACCTTAGCCATACTGTTTGGATTCTGGCACAGAAGCTTTATTCCACCTTAGCCATCCTGTTTGGATTCTGGCACAGAATCTTCATTGCACCTTAGCCATCCTGTTTGGATTCTGGCACAGAATCTTCATTGCACCTTAGCCATCCTGTTTGGATTCTGGCACAGAATCTTCATTCCACCTTAGCCATACTGTTTGGATTCTGGCACAGAAGCTTCTTCATAATATAGCCATCCTTGTTTTGGATACTGGCACAGAAGCTTCATTCCACCTTAGCCATCCTGTTTGGATTCTGGCACAGAATCTTCATTCCACCTTGGCCATACTGTTTGGATTCTGGCACAGAAGCTTCTTCCTAATATAGCCATCCTTGTTTGGATTCTGGCACAGAATCTTCATTCCACCTTAGCCATCCTGTTTGGATTCTGTCACAGAATCTTTATTCCACCTTAGCCATACTGTTTGGATTCTGGCACAGAATCTTCATTCCACCTTAGCCATCCTGTTTGGATTCTGGCACAGAAGCTTCATCCATATATAGCCATTCTTCCCGTCTGCTCGCACAGAAGCTTCATCCCACCTAATTTTACCTCCCTGTCCTGCTCCTAAAAAAGCATCATCCGGCACTAGATTGTTTATCTGCACACAGAAGCTTCATTCCGCCATAACAATTCAAACCGGCTTCTCACACAAAAGGTTCAAACCACCCTATCCCGCTGCTCATCACGCTCTAACTACCTGGCTGTCCGCTTATAAGCCTCATCCAGCACTGAACTTCTTTTTGCTCGCACACAGAAGAGTTTCATGCTATCTTGGCTGATCGTGTAGAATTTTATCAGACCTTAGACTAGGGGCAAACAAGGGTAGCCTAGTGGACATGGCATCTGCCCGGTAAGCGGAACATTGTGGGTTCGTTTCCCATCCCTGGACACTTTTATTTTTCCGTTCATCATTACTCTTCATAATTCACCCTTTCATACCTCATCCAAAAAGGTTAGAAATAGTCAATATTTCACCTTGAAATGGGTTTTGATTTTTCGTTGAAAAGAAACTCATGCGGTGTAACTTCAAGTGTCGTTTTACAATCACAAGCCGCAGTGTATTACGATTAAAAATATATAAGAAATATTTACTAAGCATACGAAAAAAAAGATCAGTTTGACTAAAAAGTAATAACTGTAGTTCTGACGTATGAAATGAATGGTAAGCCATCATATTACTCTTCCCATAATCACAGTAGGATAGGATAGATATGGCCCAGGTGAGACGTTTGGGATGAAAACATCTAGAATTTTTGGACATCTTGTCCGTTACACGGAGTGGATAAAGGAATTGCTAAAGGATTATATAGAAGAAAGACAGAATGGAATTCTAGAAAAATTTAGGAAGAAGCTGCGATACTATCAAAAGACTTGGCACAGAAAAGAACGTCTGGGAGGCCAGAAGTAAAGCCTACCAACCTATGGGTTGAAAATACATTATTATTTATTTAAAAAAAACCCAGCAAGTTTCTGGAGCCACGTAGAGAAGTCACCAACTAACCGGGATGTGTCTTCTTGTTTTTTTTTACAATGTCAGTGGAAGTCCAATTACTGAGGTGGGCAGATTTCTTTCTTGGGATATTTTCTAGGGATGCTGGACTAAGGTTAGTGATTCGAGGTTGGTTTGTCTTCATATGGCCACTGTTTGGTGCAGTCCAATTATAACCATGTCAAAACCGTCTAAATAATTTGTTGGTTTAAAGATTATTATTATTTATTTAATTAACCCAGTTTTTACTGAAGCCACGTACAGAAGTCACCAACTACCCGGGCTGTGTCTTCTTGGTTTTATTTACAATGTTAGTGGAAGTCCAATTACTGAGGTGGGCAGATTTCTTTCTTGGGAGATTTTCTAGCGATGCTGTACTTAGGTTGGTGATCCCTAGGAGGCTGGCCGTCATGAATCTTTGGTATTGGAAGGTTGGGTAGAGAGAGAGAGAGAGAGGTGAAGAAGTACACGGTTTGGTCTTCATCTTGCCAATAAGGGAAAGTTGAGTCTTCTTTCAATACTGAAAAGACACAGGATCTAAGAAGCAACAACAAGGAATAAAAAGATAAAGGAACTCCGCCTGACCAGGAGATAAGTCTCGATCCTTCTCACTTACATCCAAGTTGATAAGAGAGAAGAGCAAGGAAAATAAACACGGGCCAAGCTCTTGATAACGAAAATAGGGAAGTGTGGATCCTGTCTGACGGCATGCATACCCTCAAGGATGTGAGTACAACAGCACTTTCCCTCTTTGTCCCACACTGCCGGCCCACGCCTCAAGGAAATCTCTTTTATTCCCCCATCTCACAAGTTCTTTCTTTTTTTTTTAGATGATTGCTATTCCAAAAAAATTGGACTATACGCAAGCAGGTATCTCTATCTTATGTCTCTTCTTCTTCTTTCCTATCTCCATTCAATCATATTAGGGTATCAAGCTTGTAGAGATATGATATCAATAATGATTGGGTGAACTAGAATGCGTATGCTCTTGTCATTACGACTGGGAGAACTATTCAGTAGCAGGCCGATTTAGCTTCAATATGAAATGGTCGCCTCTGACATGAGGAACAGATGCCATGTACAGCTGCTCCTAACATGGAGTACAGACATCCTGTATCCTTGGATCAGGAGCCCTTACAGGGTACTATCAGCAGGGCCAGCTGAGCCCAGGTTTTTAGAGAGCTTGTTACTGCTTCTCCTCGCCCTTTTTCTTCCGGACTTGGGACCGGCAAAGGCGAAGTTTCTGCCACATGTATATACAAGGTGTATCTAATATGTTCCAGTACTGAAGAAATAACGTATGGATAACGGTATCGCCGTGTACTCAATTATCGATTCTATATAATGTAATCGGTTTGAAAAATGCATAAGTATCACCAAGAGAAGATAAAAACCGAGATAAGAACAGAAAAGGAGTTTGGGATAGTGGGAAATAAACTCAATTTCAAATTTCAATGATTTACATTTGCATTAAAATGTTCGTGTTGATATATACAACTAACATTCATACATTCATATCTGCATATATACCTAGAGAGGCAACATTCCCTTTAGTTATGCAACAGAATGATGCATTAGGTTCATAACCCTAGTAAAGAACTTTACTAATGATGATGAAGAATAAGCCACTATACCAGTTTTAGCAAGTTCAAACAAAGGCCAACCTGTATACCATGATTTCGGGATATGGTCCTTATTATTTCAGGGTTGGCTAAAAGGGAAAGATGTGTCTATAGGTACATGAATATAATCTTCTCGCAACTTTGTGGTTATCGTGTCCAATGAAGAGCTTCAGAAGTCTCCATACATCTCTATCACAGTAGTTGCAACATCCACTATCTTGGGTGTGTAAAGCTGCTGTTCTTGGTCCATGTCAATTTTCTGTTGTTGTTGTCGTGTTCAATGAAGAGCTTCAGATGTCTTCATGCATCTCTATCATAGCAATGTTCTCTATCTTGGGTGTGTAAAACTGCTGTTCTGGGTTCATGTCAATTTTATGTTGTTGTTGTCGTGTCGAATGAAGAGCTTCAGATGCCTCCATACATCTCTATCACAGCAATGTTCTCTATCTTGGGTGTGTAAAGCTGCTGTTCTGGGTCCATATATATTTTCTGTTGTTGTTGTTGTGTCCAATGAAGATCCTCAGATGTCTCCATACATCTCTATCACAAAAATGTTCTCTATCTTGGGTATGTAAAGCTGCTGTTCTGGGTCCATGTCAATTTTCTGTTGTTGTTGTCGTGTCCAATTAAGAGCCTCAGATGTCTCCATACATCTCTATCACAGCAGTCGTAATGTTCTCTATCTTGGGTGTGTAAAGCTGCTGTTCTGGGTCCATGTCATTTTCTGCTGTTGTTGTCGTGTCGAATGAAGAGCTTCAGATGTCTCCATACATATCTATCACAGCAGTCGCAATGTTCTCTATCTTGGGTGTGTAAAGCTGCTGTTCTGGGTCCATGTCAATTTTATGTTGTTGTTGTCGTGTCCAATGAAGAGCCTCAGATGTCTCCATACATCTCTATTACAGCAGTCGCAATGTTCTCTATCTTGGGTGTGTAAAGCTGCTGTTTTTGGATCCATATCAATTTTCTGTTGTGGTTGTCGTGTCCAAAGAAGAGATGCAGATGTCTCCATACTTCTCTATCACAGCAAAGTTCTCTATCTTGGGTATGTAAAGCTGCTGTTCTGGGTCCATGTCAATTTTCTGTTGTTGTTGTCGTGTCCAATGAAGAGCCTCAGATGTCTCCATGCATCTCTATCACAGTATTCCGCAACTTTATGTCATATATTTATATATTGTAAATATGTCATACAGAACGAACTGGGAACTATCAACAACAAGGAAAACGTCTCCAAACCTAATTTACATATTTGAAGAGGAACAAGTGCAGCAGCAGTAGAAATAATTTAGCAGGAGCCGCGGCACATCAATTCTGGAGCAGTCCGAAGACAAGTATATAATAGTGGTGTGGCAGACATTTATCTCGACGGGTGACATGCAATCATGCCCCACCCTTCCTGTCGGCGCCACCGCCCTAGGGACGCGTGCCCTCCCGTCCGCCCGCCGGCCGGGCACTTCGTCGTTATTGAGACATCGCTACCACATCAATCGGCTCGGACCTCAGCGCTATACAGCTCAAATCAACCTAGCATAGTTCCATATTTCTAGATTTACCTTCGAGATATAACCACCACACGCATGAACATTGCATTTGAAAAAACCCTGCAACTCTCCAAAACGCTCTCCTCAGAGCGGCGAAGTACGCGATCTACGTATTCTTCTTAGATCGCGAAATACGTGGTGTCGCTGGAGACCCACTGGTGATTCTCCACCAAACTCTGAAGCGCTGGCAGAGGCGCCATATTCATCGTACATAGTGTTCATAATGCATATTGTATTTTTAAATAGTGCAGACTGTGCACTTTGCATGCATTGACAAGATGTCAATAAAATTATTTTAATTGTCAATGGTCTCCAACACGCTTGTTCGGCAGTACAACTACTAACTACAATAGGAACGATACAGAGAAGATTAGCATGGCCCCTGTGATACCAGTTCGGTGGTACAACTACCACAATAGGAAAGATACAGAAAATATCAGCATTGCCCCTGCGCAAAGATGACAACGCAAAATCGTGAAGCGTTGCAAGAGACAATTTATGAATAATCCTCTTCAAAACAGCGCTACAATCAATTGAAAAGTCAATTGTGGATGATATTACAACAAATTTGTCTCAAATGCAAGGGCCAATATCGCAAATAGAAACACCCCAACCGTCAAATCAAACTGCATTCACTACTAGATTTAACTTTTGAATGCTATATTTGAAGCTTAACTCGAATTCTAATTACTATCAATATTCAACTCTTATAAATGCAATTCTTGCAGAAATTAATTCTAAAGTATTATACTAGTCCAATTTTAAATAATTGGGAGTAATTCCTGCAAGCGTCACCTCCAAGCTTCAACCACTACAAAGGTTAACTTATGTAGGAAATTCTTGGTAAATTCAAGCTGCTCTCATTACGTAAGTAAACCTTTTTCAACAATTCCTGCAAATGTCAACTACAAGCTACAACTACTGCAAGAGTAAACTATAGAGGTGATACATGCAGGCATAAACTTTAATCTGCATGCAATTCAAAGGTCAACTTATGCATGCAATTCCTGAAAACGTCAACTCCAAACTGCAACCACCAAAAATGACTCGTTTCGAATAGATTTATTCAAAGGCATTCAAAAAAAGCAGCAATCCGAAAAAACCAGCTCCGCAACAAAAGCATCGCAAACTTTAATCAAAATTATTTTTGATAATTATGTTAGCTACTCTACTACAATATGAATTATTATGAATAGTTTCACGCTCAATTATCCAGATCGGATATAGCGTGTCTAATTTGTAACTGGTAATAAATAAATATTGAATTGTTTATAAATATTGAATTGTAAAAAAAAAAAAAAATTGGCTGGTGGTGTCTTGTCCTTATTTTGTTGCTCCATGGAAAAGGAGGTGCCATTGCCCCGTTAGTCAGCCACATTTCAGAATTCCCTGTTCACAGTTACCGTAGCGGCTCGGGGCTCACGACACCGTATTACAGGGAAGTCCCTTACTTGTACTGTTTCTCCTGCCTGTCACGTAGAGGAGGGGTTGGACTTCTGGGCAGTCAAAAATTTTGACTTATTTGTTTAATAGTCAAATATGATTTTTTTTATATCTACAGCATTTTTTAATGAATATTATGTCAACTAGTATTTGAATATATGTTAACTCGTGTTTTATTGTGACGAATTATTGTATCGTGTGACACCGCCTTGCCGGTCCCAAGCCCGGATGAAAAAGGAGGAGGGGGAGCAGTAACAAGCTCACTAAAAAACCTGGGCTCAACTGGCCCGGCTGATGTACCCTGTAAGGGCTCCTAATCCACGGACACCGGATGAAGAGCGTTTGTACTCCATGTTAGGAGCGGCTGCACATGGCGTCTGTTCCTCATGTCAGAGGCGGCCATTTCTTTTGGCGCTAAGTCGGCCTGCCACTGAGTAGTGCTCCCAGTCTTAATGACAAAGGCAGACGCATTCTACTTCACCCAGTCATGATGGTTGTCAAACAGACACCATCAAGGGTCACAACTTGACACCCTAATGTGATTGAGTGGGGATAAAATAGAAGAAGATTGTATCGTGTTTCTCCAGTAGAAGGGCATTCGTGCCTGATTATTATAAATAGAAACTTTTCCATGGATTACTGAAATTTCTACTTAAATAGTGATACAAGAGATTCGACTTTTAAGTGATACGCTAACCTATGCAGGCTGAATTCTGTGGCCACTGCACATACGTCGGACCTGGAGGCTGTTGGGTTCTGTGCTGCCTGTAGTATAGGAGCTCCATCTATGCTTCTTTCCTGTAGTGAATCTGTATTTGTGTATAATGTGTACTGAAGAGAGTTGAATTTTTCAAAATAAAAGTTTATCTTTTATGATGTCTGAGATTTGAGGCTACCTATAGGTAGACAGAATTTGATAATTAAAATAATTTATATGACCTATAGGTAGAAAACACGACAATTCTCAGACACAAAAAATACAAAAAGACAAAATATACAGATATTGATGGAATTTTATTAGAAAGATTGATCTGTAGACAAAATTTGACAATTGAAATAACTTATTTAACCTATAGGTAGAAAACACGATGAATCTCAGGCACAAAAATTACAAAAAGACAAAATCCACAGATATAGATGAAAATTTTATTAGAAAGAAATCGATCTATTAAAAGAGAGATCATCTCTTATCAAAGAAAAAAAATGATAATAGTTTTCAAATTCACATTGACGATGTCTCTTTTAATGGCTTCACTTACTGAAGGTGTCACTAGCAGCTCTGCCGTCAGAGATAATTAAGTTTCATAATGATGCACGGCCTCCTAAGGGATGACCTCCAAAAATCTGGAGTAGAATTTTTAATGAATTTGAAAAAGAAGTTTCTCAAGACTCTTGCAATTCGTCCTTCATTAGGGAGGAAAAAAAAGGAAATTTCTATATGAATCATTTTCATACAGAATATCATTTATTAATATTGAATACTAGCAGAACTCTAAATATTATTTTTATATATACAACACGCATATACGTATATACGAGTTGAAAATAAACAAAAAGCAATTAGAGATTTTAACTCCGCCTTTGCCGGTCCCAAGCCCGGATGAAAAAGGAGGAGGGGGAGCAGTAACAAGCTCACTAAAAAAACTGGGCTCAGCTGGCCCGGCTGATAGTACCCTGTAAGGGCTCCTAATCCAGAGATACAGGATGAGCAGCGTTTGTACTCCATGTTAGGAGCGGCTTCACATGGCGTCTGTTCCTCATGTCAGAGGCGGTCATTTCTTTTGGAGCTAAGTCGGCCTGCTACTGAGTAGTGCTTCCAGTCTTAATGACAAAGGCAGACGCATTCTACTTCACACAGTCATGATGGTTGTTAAACAAGCTTGATAACCTAATATGACTGAGTGGAAATAAGAAATAAGAAGAAGGACGATGTTATAAATATGGGACAACAAAATCAGGAATTGACGGACCATGCTATTGCATCATCAGAGTGCACGGACCGATGTGATCTGTGCTCCATGGACAAGACACCACCACCACGATGTTATATGCATAATATTCATAAAATAACTTAAAATTAATCTGCGTGTAATAGAAAATTTAGCCACTGCTTTCCACACTACACGTTTTATTGTCCATCACTGGAGAAGGAGAGAGAAATTTTTCGTTAAAAGATTGGTTATGAAAGCAAGTCCCCATATGTTATAATGGCAAAAGTAGTCAAAAAGAGCATCCAATGCATTGGTTTTAACAAATTCTGGAAAACAACACAGACAATTGGCACAATACAGATGATGAATCCAACTTGAAAAAAGGTCGATGTTAATCTCCACTTTCTGTAGATAACTGCTATGTTTACTTCTGTATCTGGTAGAATCCTGTATGGGACGGGTGTCCTTAATAAAGGCTTGTTGTTGTTGTTATTTAAGAACCAACTTGAAGAAAGGTCAATCTTAATTTCTACTTTTGGAAGATAACTGCTATGTTTACTTCTGTATCTGGGAGAATCCTGTATGGGACGAGTGTCCTTAATAAAGGATTTTTGTTGTTGTTATTTAAGAACCAACTTGAAGAAAGGTCGATGTTAATCTACACTTTCTGTAGATAACTGCTATGTTTACTTCTGTATCTGGGAGAATCCTGTATGGGACGATTGACTTTAATAAAGATTTTTGTTGTTGTTATTCGAGAACCAACTTGAAGAAAGGTCGATGTTAATCTCCACTTTCTGTAGATAACTGTTATGTTTACTTCTGTATCTGGGAGAATCCTGTATGGGACGGGTGTCCTTAATAAAGGCTTGTTGCTGTTATTCGAGAACCAACTTGAAGAAAGGTCGATGTTAATCTCTACTTTCTGTAGATAACTGTTATGTTTACTTATGTATCTGGGAGAATCCTGTATGAGACGAGTGTCCTTAATAAAGGCTTTTTGTTGTTGTTATTCGAGAATCAACTTGAAGAAAGGGCGATGTTATCTCTACTTTCTGTAAATAACTGTTATGTTCTGTATCTGGGAGAATCCTGTATGGGACGAGTGTCCTTAATAAATACTTTTCAGTGTTGTTAATATATAATATTTGATTAAGTACTTTTTATTAATATGAGGCAATAACGCACCTTCTATATATATAGGAACTGACAACATTAAAGCACGAATGTTTCTTTTACACATAAATGCTGCTTATATATGCTACACTGAAGAATGGAATCTTAGAACTTTTTTTATTTAAATACGTTTAAATACTCATAATTTCTTTACAAATGTAAAATAATGCTTATATATATGTTTTTTTAAAGATTTTAAGTTTCCCAAGAGCACTGAATGTTGGTGTTCCCCTGTAGAGTTCCCTCTTTTTCTTTCTTATCTCCACTCAATGTTGTTGTCGTGTTGTGTCTAATGAAGAGTCTGAGATGTCCCCGTTCATCTCTGTCACAGCATCTCCACTCAATCATATCAGAGTATCAAGTCTGTACAGCCTGTTGATGGTGTCTTCTGGAGATGAGTAAAGCTCATCAATGTCAATGTAGTTTGGGGTACTAAGCCTGTAGAGCTTGTTGATGGTGTCTGCTGGAGATGGGTAGAGTTCATCAATGTCAATTGTCAGTCAATGATGTGGTTTGGGGTACCAAGCTTGTAGAGCTTGTTGATGGTGTCTGCTGGGGATGAGTAGAGTTCATCAATGTCAATTGTCAGTCAATGATGTGGTTTGGGGTACCAAGCTTGTAGAGCTTGTTGATGGTGTCTGCTGGGGATGAGTAGAGTTCATCAATGTCAATTGTCAGTCAATGATGTGGTTTGGGGTACCAAGCTTGTAGAGCTTGTTGATGGTGTCTGCTGGGGATGAGTAGGGTTCATCAATGTCAATTGTCAGTCAATGATGTGGTTTGGGGTACCAAGCTTGTAGAGCTTGTTGATGATGTCTGCTGGGGATGAGTAGAGCTTATCAATGTTAATACAGCCAATGATGTGGTTTGGGATTGCAAGCCTGTAGTGCTTGTAGAGCTAGTTGATGGTGTCTGCTGGGGATGAGTAGAGTTCATCAATGTCAATACAGTCAAATATTTGGTTTAAGGTTGAGAATAAAGTTCCCTGAAGGAAGGAAACGACGTGAGCTGGCTCCGCGGTCACTTCTGGGCTTACCCAGGGAGAGCCGAGAGCCCCACCCATAATTACACCACAGGCCTTTGTTCCCTAATCCCGGGGTGACTACTCCCATCCCATGGTAGAACGGGTGGTGCTCCTGACTTCAGCACACCGACAACAAAACAACTGGCCATTCTTATGGAATAAGATACGAAAGTGACTACTAGGTACTTTGTTTTTCATATTTAATTGAGATATATACAGCTAAATTCCCATCCCTGGACAGTTTTATTTTTTCTTTTATCATTACTCTTCACAATTCATCTTTTCATACTTCATCCCTAAGGATAGAAATAGTCGTTATTTCTCGTTAAAATAAATTACGATTTTTCGTTCAAAAGAAACATTTGCGGTAAAATTGTCAAACCTCGTTCTACAGTTAAATGTATCCCTTTAGGACACAAATATTTAACTGTACCTAAGAACACAATTAGAAATATTCTCAGAAATGCCATCACAAATCTATCTATAAAACAAAACTTCCAACAAGATAAATGTTTTATATTCTACAAGTATAGGATGTTAGAGAATTTGACAATTTAAACAATTTTAGTGATTCTTCTAATCACACAATTTTTACCAAGGTGAAAAAAAAATGATAAAATAATAAACAAAGGGTAGATAAAATGTGGGGGAATATATATAGTTGTGTATGTGTACAAATTTCTTCAGCAAGGAAGACTTCCCCACCTTGAGAGAGTTCTCCTCCAGACAAGGTCTTCACTCCTCAGTTCCACGCCGGATGGCAATACATTTATGTTAGCGAAATAAGTAGGAAAATATAGGAACAAGAATAGAAGATCATATTGAAAATATAAAAACTCAAGACCCAAGATCATTCATATATTAGCATTTCACAAATACAGGCCATACCTTCACTCTAGACAACCCTACCTGCCACTACCGTAATATACCGTCCAAGTCAGAAGTCCTTGAATCCCTTATATCCAAAAACAAGAACAGTATCAACAGCAGAATAGACATCCCAGAGCAATTCTGTCATATCCCAAATAAAACTCAAATAGCCATCATATGCAAATTTCGCTCCCTCATTTTAACATATTGTAGCAAAGTATTTATTATTTTATTAACAGGGTATCATTTTTTATGTTTATATTTTCTTATCTCCACTCAATCATATTAGGGTATCAAGTTGTGACCCTTGATGGTGTCTGTTTGACAACCATCATGACTGGGTGAAGTATAATGCCTCTGCCTTTGTCATTAAGACTGGGAGCACTACTCAGTGGTAGGCCGACTTAGCTCAAAAAGAAATGGCCACCTCTGACATGAGGAACAGACGCCATTTGCAGCCGCTCCTAACATGGAGTACAAATGCTGCTCATCCTGTATCCCTGGATTAGGAGCCCTTACAGGGTACTATCATTCGGGCCAGCTGAGCCCAGGTTTTTTAGTGAGCTTGTTACTGCTCCCTCTCCTCCCTTTTCATCCGGGCTTGGGACCGGCAAAGGCGGAGTTTTATCTTTTGTTTATTATTCACTAGCCGAATGACCTAGGCAACGCCCGTGTTTTACCCGATTGAATGTTTTGATTCAAATACTATTTGTTACAATTATAAATTGGCGCCTTAAATGATTACATATGTTAGTTAATAACTATAGCCTATGTGCTTTATCTGTCTATGTACTGTTGGCTTCCGTAGGCGTCTCTTACTGGGAAAAAGAAAGAGAGGATTCCATTTGGTTATTATCTAATATATGTATTTATTTAGGGAGCGACCCGCTCCAACACAATAGTTACAAAGACGAAATAGCGAGTGGGGGGGGGGGGGGGCATGATGGTGGGGTGGGGGGGGCAAAGGTGGCGTGACCGTAGCCAACCAATAGGAGGGCGCCATTCCAAAAAAAAAAAGCAAACGGTGACAGAGATGAAAACTGATTATTAAGAGATGAAGAATGACGCTCGTAACTGTATATAGAATAGTTTGTTCTTGCCTCGAATATTTCTGTGTCATCCTGAAGTTTGTCTTTCCTAATTTTCCACTTGCCAAAATGTAAATCTCGCCCCTCGCGTGCTCACTCTCAATTGTAATGTTGCCCGTTGAAGAGCGAACGCTTGAAAGCTCGCGGTGTTTTATAATAAAGAAACTCATTGCGAGAGTTTTCAATCTTTTTATGATATTTTCATGAAAGCATATCGCAATTTTCCTTACATTTGAAGAGAATACTGTTGATACAACAAAGACCTCGTGGTCCCCCAGTACCTGTATTGAGGTAACCTATGCTTTCAGCCATTGCGTCCCTGAATGGACGCTTAAGGGAGGTCTAATTGTATATTGGATGGGGGAGAACCTCTTTTTAAGCGACAGAAACTACTCCTATATTTGCCATAAATTCTTCAGAAATCTTTATTATCTCTCTTACAAGAAGAGAATAATTACAAAAACTATAACAAGACTCAGAACGAAAAACTATAAAGGAATGGCACTACATCCAGATGGCACAAGAACCTATAGGACATGTAACAACTGTCCTGGTGTGGAACTAACACCTACCCACATATTCTCATGTCCAGCAATGGCCGCAGCTTTGCAGAAAATTGAAATGGACCCAGAGCAGCAACTTTACACACCCAAGATAGTGGATATTGCTGATGCTGTGATAGAGATGCATGGAGACATCTGAGGCTCTTCATTGGACACGACAACAACAAAAGAAAATTGACATGGACCCAGAACAACAGCTTTACACACCCAAAATAGTAGACATTGCTGTAATAGAGATGCATGGAGATATCTGAGGCTCTTCATTGGACACGACAACAACAACAGAAAATTGACATGGACCCAGAACAACAGCTTTACACACCCAAAATAGTAGACATTAACACAAAGCAATAACGCGCCATCTATACATATAAAATAAAAGGATTTAAAAGCGCGAATGTTTCTTTTATACATAAAACGAACTTCAACTGTCCTTACTGCGATGAAAAAATATATTGGGAGGGCTTGGCTCATCAGTGGTGAACCCTCCCAGCGGTTTCGCCAATTTAATCCACCAGACCGCTTCCCAGAGCTCTAATACTGTATTGGATCATTCTGCTTTTTATATGCTACACTGGAGGATGGAATCATAGAAATGGTTTTCGAGTAAACTATGGACATAAGCTTATAGGACAGTAGAATTACCTTCAAATATTTGCTTCGAGCAATGCTCTTCAGCAAACTATAAAGACAAGGCCAGTTAGGAATAAATTAACACAAAGCAATAACGCGCCATCTATACATATAAAATAAAAGGATTTAAAAGCGCGAATGTTTCTTTTATACATAAAACGAACTTCAACTGTCCTTACTGCGATGAAAAAATATATTGGGAGGGCTTGGCTCATCAGTGGTGAACCCTCCCAGCGGTTTCGCCAATTTAATCTACCAGACCGCTTCCCAGAGCTCTAATACTGTATTGTATCATTCTGCTTTTATATGCTACACTATGCTCATCGCAGTAAGGACAGTTGAAGTTCGTTTTATGTATAAAAGAAACATTCGCGCTTTTAAATCCTTTTATTTTATATGTATAGATGGCGCGTTATTGCTTTGTGTTAATTTATTCCTAACTGGCCTTGTCTTTATAGTTTGCTGAAGAGCATTGCTCGAAGCGAATATTTGAATGTAATTCTACTGTCCTATAAGCTTATGTCCATAGTTTACTTGAAAACCATTTCTAAGATTCCATCCTCCAGTGTAGCATATAAAAGCAGAATGATCCAATACAGTATTAGAGCTCTGGGAAGCGGTCTGGTGGATTAAATTGGCGAAACCGCTGGGAGGGTTCACCACTGATGAGCCAAGCCCTCCCAATATATTTTTCATCGCAGTAAGGACAGTTGAAGTTCGTTTTACGTATAAAAGAAACATTCGCGCTTTTAAATCCTTTTATTTTATAGTAGACATTGCTGTAATAGAGATGTATGAAGACATCTGAGGCTCTTTATTGGACACCACAACAACAACAGAAAATTGACATGGACCCAGAACAGAAGCTTTACACACCCAACATAGTGTACATTGCTGTGATAGAGATGTATGGAGACATCTGAGGCTCTTCATTGGACACGACAACAACAATAGAAAATTGACATGGACCCAGAACAGCAGCTTTACACACCCAAGATAGTGGACATTGTGACTGCTGTGATAGAGATGCATGGAGACATTTGAGGCTCTTCATTGGACACGACAACAACAACAGAATATTGACATGGACCCAGAACAGCAGCTTTACACACCCAAGATAGTGGACATTGTGACTGCTGTGATAGAGATGCATGGAGACATCTGAGGCCACTCATTGGACACGACAACAACAACAACAGAAAATTGACATGGACCCAGAACAGCAGCTTTACAGACCCAAGATAGTGGACATTGTGACTGCTGTGATAGAGATGCATGGAGACATCTGAGGCTTTTCATTGGACTCGACAACAAAAACAAGAAGATAACCTCAGCATCAAATGTTATCAAAAGGTGATAACTAAACTGTAGTAGTGAAAAGCACACCAAGAAATATTAGATTTTCACAAATTCTGAAAAACAGTACAGACAATAGACAACACAGATAATGGATCCAACTTGAAGAAAGGTCAATGTTAATCCCGAATTTCTATAGATAACTACTATCATTACTTCTGTTCACCCATTAAGGAGAATTCTGTATAGGACGAGTGTCCTTGATAAATAATTTTTGTTGTTTGTTGTCCCTTTTGTTACTTGTAGTGAACCCTCTCAGTGGTTCATCAAATTATTTAAATCATCATTTAGCCAAACCGCTAAGAAGGTTCAACACTAATAAGCCAAACCCTCTCATTCAATAACTTCTATCATTACAGTAAGGTCTGTAGAGATAATATTTGATGATATTATTGAAAACAAACACATTACCAGTAAATTTATTTGTTACAAATTTTATCGATAGATGGCAATTGAATTTATAAAATAATCAAATATAATATATTAAGAAATCTTCTTATATATAAAAGTCAATGTCTGTTTTGCGATAAACTCAAAAACTACTGAACCAATTGGTACCAAATTTTGCATGTCGCTTTTTATAAACCTGAGGAAAAATTTTGGCTACATTTTGATTAGTATTTTTATCTATTTACTTTTTTTTTCATTTGAAGAACTTTTTTTTACGCGGAGTAAATACGAGGCGAAGTAACAACACCAGGCCAATTAAGGGACTAATGAGCGCATCGATTTAAACTATATTGATTTTGAAATAACTAAATGGATTGAAAAAATAATTAAATCAAATACCTAAACACTAATATAATACAATTTTTGCCATCACACACACTTTTTGCCTGTAGTTTATGTTTTACTTCTGTATTGATATTCTATGGCACTTCTACTATTTATTATTGATGTACTTTCAGTATGAAGGAATTTGCACTCGGGGGAATTCTCGGGCGAAGCCGGGTCATTCGTCTAGTATACTATAGTATCAAAAATACTGATGCTATGCCAGCATTCTGTTGTAGATCACACCATACCCCTCTGTATCTCTCTCGTTAGCAGAATACAAATTGAACTGAAAAGGATTTAAAGAATATGTGTATATGCACTGAAACTTTCAAAAACAAATGCTTTCAAAAATAATATAGTGAGAGGATAAGAGAAAGATAAATACGAAAAATTTCAGGCATCAAAATGAAATTATTCAGAGTTATTTAAATCAGAAACACCAAATTGTTCCTGCGGAGAAACTGAAAAACTGCTCTTCACCTTATCTACGACTGTCCGAACTTTACAGAAGTGAGACATCGATTGTTCCCTGATCTAAATCATTTAACTCTTTTACATCAGCCACTTTGTCTATATAAATTTTATGAACTCTGTCGATTAATACATGTAAATTTATGAATATTTAATTATAAGTTTTAATTTTGTAGCATCCTTTGTTATAAATAAACGTTCTTCCCTGATTTATAATATTATAAAATAAATTAAGCTTCTAGGGTTAAATTTCTTGTGCAACTTTTTTATTTTCAAGCTTTCGGACTAATCCTGTTGAAGGACTGACAAGTCCGAAAGATTGAAAATACAAAGTTACACAAGAAACTTAACCCTGGAAGCTTCATTTATTTTATAATAACATGCTTTGTATTTATTTATGTAAAATATTAAATTTTTCTTTGATTTTTATTCATAGTTAGGCAGTCGGCAAAACTATACTTTCTTTATTTTTGCATAAGTTTGCTTTGTTTATATATTATAGTTAACCTTGTTGTAATCAAATTAAATATTAAAACACAAAGTATTGTGATTATCCCTTATTTCTCTGAATAGTAAACCTTTCAAATTTGTTTGTTTCTTTTGTAATAGGTGCAAATATTTCAATATTGCGCCTGTGGTTGATTAATAAATAGAAAAATAAAAATAAAAACAAAAGTTTGATGTTTTCGGAAAAGCGATAGCTCGAAGCATATTATATACATGTATTTATAATTGTATGTAATTCTACTGTCCTCAAAGCTTATGTCCATAGTTCATCTAAAATACCCATTCCAAGAGTCTAGCATCAGTATCACTATAAAAGGAAGATATAAAAAATGCAATATAACAGCGGTATTTATTTATTTAACAGTTAGGAGAGACACGCCATATCCACAATTTGGATAATTGCGTGTATATCTTAAATTATATACAATTAACACAATTTAACATTGGGAAGTATGAAAATTAAACGTTCGATGTCAAATTTTGCATATAGTAATTAGAAATAGTAGCTTGAAACTTTCGCCTCAAAATATACATCCTGCAGAATCTATTAAACTTAATGTATTGGTCTTTATTGCAAGCAACTTGTTTTTTATTAGTCAGGTAAAGTTGGTTTTCTTCCCTTAGATAGGAAGTTAATGGACAGTTTATCAGAAGGGGTTTGTTTTTCGTTTCCACAAGTGCATGCAGGTGAATCAATTTTGCCAATTCTAAACAAATATGTGTTGAAGTCACCATGTCCAGTAAAAAATTGAACATTATAGAAGTTGGGTTGAACATAATATAACAGCGGTATGGTAGATTAAACTGGTGAAAACGTTGGGAGAGTTCACCACTGATGAGTCAGGCTCTCCCATTAATTTTTCCATTGCAGTAAGGGCAGTAGATATTGTTTAATATTTAAAAAGAATAATATATAATAGTTTAAAATTTTAATAAGTTGTCACCAAATGTCTACCAAGTATGGAGGGTAGACACTACTGAGTGTCACGTCCAAAATCGACACAACTTTATGGCCGGATGTCGTTCTAGGAACTACGTAATGAATTACCTGGCATGGTGGCGTCCAATTTTAGCATGTCGGGGACTGGCGTCTTGAAACTGTCAGAAGCTCCTGGAACTCAGGATAAACTTACGACAGCTTGGATAAACAAACACGTAGAATTATTGCACCTGTGTTTCCACAATCAACGTTTTTTTTTATACCGACATATACACTTTTCCATGTATTTACTGAAACGTAAATAAACTGATAACCAAACCATCGCGATACACAATCAACTTTACGTTCAGGTAAGATTAAAATTAAAATAAAAAATTATGTTGGAATATTACACAGAGTAACAATGGCTATATATAAGCTCGTGTTTGAAAAGGAACTTTTATGTATATAATATTTATTGTTTTTGTTGTTTTCATATAGACATATATACCAAGATTTGTTTTGTATAATTGCTATTAATTATAAATAATATGTAAAGGTAAATTGGTTACGGATTTCTTACTTACTTCAATTACATAACAAATTAGAGCTCTAGGGAAAAGTTTCTTTCAAAATATATTTATTTATAAATCTCTCTATTTTATTTCAATATAAAACGCTATGTCCCCGTAGGGAAACTTACGCTGTCATACATGTATGCCTTTACATTTGTCAATACATTTGTCTATACACTTGCGATAAATTCCGATTGATACATTTAACACTCCGGGCATAGTGTTGATGTTAATGTATCAATCGGAATTTATCGCAAGTTGATATAGCGCTCTTTTTATGTAACTAATCTTCTTATTTCTTACCCCCAGAACATTATTCCAATGCACATGTGCGATTAAAATATAAAGAAATATCTGCCTATAATGATAAACTTGAGATCCTTCATTTGAAAAAAAAAACGGCTTTTAAAAAATGTTATGGTTCATGTTTTTATGTCATCGTTGCCACATTTACATTTAAAAACTACAAATATTTATAAACACTTCTTATAAGGAATATCCAATGTTTTAATTAAGCCGCTAGGGGCAATTTTTTGCCGCTAGGAGGCTGATCTGACCGGCTGCGCCATATTGTTGTGTTCTCTACCTAACAAAATAGCACTTGACGAACACTATAAGGTATAAACTATTTATTTCTATAAAAAAGATACTTTCACTCTCCTCTTACACTCTATATACATCCAATCATTTTTACATATTTAATTTTCTATCAGAAAATTAATACATATTTACATATATGCTGCATTTTTTCTTTAAGAATAAAATTTGCATATGGAATCATTACAACATTTATATACAATACTTTTAGGGCGTGAATAGAATAGTCATATGATGTTAACAATGAGAAAGAGAGAGTAAAAAAACGAGAAAAAAGCACTGCTTACAAAAGAAAGAAATGTCTAGCAATATGTACAATCAACACAATATAAATTTTAATTAAAAAATAATAATTAAAACTTAATTCCTTTGACGTTATGTCGTGATGAGTTTGTTGATGACACACATTAATTTCTTATAATACCTTGATAAAGGTTGGCGTTCAGCCAACTGAAATATTGGTAAAATAAATGATATTTTGATCCAACATAAGCCTTTTTAATTAAAGATTTATTTATGGATTCCTCTATTTTCAACATAATATAAATTATAAGTTTCTTAAAAGATATTTGTTGGTATATCATTTAAAATGAAAAAACAATAGAAAAAAATAAAAGATAAGTGGGTCAGGTGTTGATATTAAAAATAAAAAAGGCATCTCCTGACCACGAGCACATGTGCTTTCGTGGATGGCTTTTGTTGATTTATCAAGAAATTGGGTTGGCCAAATATCACGGAGCAAGCTAAATAAACGTTTAGTTTATTTTTGCTCCACTAGATGGTTCTCTGCCATCTAAAAAGCACATGTGCTCGTGGTCAGGAGATGACTTCTTTATTTTTATTAATTTAAAATATATCTACAAAAGTATTGAATTTAATATATATTTCTTTACTAGAAATAAAAATACTTGGATCTGTTACTATTAAATTATTGTCGATTCTATAGTCTTGAAAAACAGGACAATCTAGTAAAAGATGTATCTAGTTTTCGGGTAAGAAAGACCTTCTACAAGATAAAAATATTCTAAATTAAAACGCCAATAAAATAAAGGTTAAAATCAAATAAATACGTTGGGTGTTCACAGTTGTTTGAATTCAGAATCAACACACACACACGGACCTCTATTGTAACTTTTATTCTATTATTGTAAAGATAAAGGCTGCCTGGCCGGCATTCATAGTTATTCAAATTGAAGATACTTCGATCAGTAAATCTTTTTATTATCTCAACGTTTCGACAAAAATATTTTGTCCTCGTCAGGAGCGAACAAAAATTAAAACATTTGGCAAAGCGTTAGAAATTATTCTAAAGCTGCAAGGGCGTTCTCACGCGGTATTTCAAATTTTGTACAACATCTAAAGAACGAATCAAAAATATTTAACTCACTTTTATTCAATTGGCGATTCAATGTAAAACATTCTCACTTGTAGAAGGGCTTTCCAGCCTGAAAGCTGTAGATATTGTAGCGAAGTATTTATTATATTTTACACTAGTATTAACAGAGTATCATATTTTATGTTTATATTTTACTACTCTGTAAACTTCCCTCATTCCCACACCTGGCATCGGTGTCACGGAGATCAAGATTCCCGTGCCCTCAGGAGAGGCCTTTCCATTGCACTTTGGAATGGCTGACCCTGACCACTTTCCCAAATCGGGATAGCTGGGGTGCGACAGTAATGAACCGGGATTGAATCCCGCGTTTAAATTTTGTTTAATATGTGAATAATTCACATATTATTCATTGTTCAAATATCATGAACTAGGTTGCTCTTGCTGAGCGGTACCTATTTATGTGATTTGAACCAGATAGTTTTTTTTTTTTTTAAATATATATAATATATAATTGTTCTTGCCTTAAATAAATTATCTCATCCCGAAGTTGGTCTTCCCTATTTTTCCACGTGGCAATATTTATAAATAAAAAACATTTAAAAAAAAAACAATCGTTTCCCTATAAGCCTAATGTTTTTATTTTTATATTGATTCAATGGATTATTTTATCGAATAAAGATTGTTTAGCATTTATAAATAATAATAATTATCATTTATAACACAATGAAAACATTGAGACGCGAATGTTACTTTCATATATCAATCAAACTTCTACTGTCCTTACTGTGATGAAAAAATATTGGGATGTCTTGACTCATCAGTGGTGAACCCTCCCAGCGGTCTGGTAGATTAAATTGGCGAAACTGCTTGGAGAGTTCACCACTGATGAGCCAAGCTCTCCCATATATTTCCCGATGGCCGGCTCAAACCGTTTGTAAATTATGTAAATAAGTATTTTATTTATTTTTTATTCTTATGTCTTAAGCAAGGCAGTACTTTTATCAAATTATGTTTTCTATATATTTCTTTAGCAGCAGTTACTGATCAAAATTATTTTTATTTTTATATTTTCAAGATTTAGCCACGACTACATTACCAATACCATTTAGTACTAAAAAGAACCAGCAAATAATTACATAGCATAATCATCAAGATAATCAAAATCGGCAGAAAATATTAGTTTTACAACATATATATATGGATCGTTTTGAAAATAGAGCAATCCATACTTAATTCATTAGATAATAAAAGGCATATATTGGATTTAATAAAATATTTATTTTGCCAATATTTCGGCTTGCTGAACGCCAACCTTTATCGAGGTATTATATTTTTTGTATACACAAACTCAGCGCCGCACATATATATATAATATACATATATATAATATTATAACACTATGCGGCGCTGAGTTTGTGTATATAAAAAATGTAATGCCTTGATAAAGGTTGGCGTTCAGCCAGCCGAAATATTGGCAAAATAAATATTTAATTAAATCCAATATATGCCTTTTATTATCTAATATATATGGATTTGTTTAAATTCAAAAACCTCAGTAACGTAAGTATACCTGCCGAAGGGCTATTGAGCCCAAAGAAACTTGTATTGCCGTTATATATAAAAGGAAACTCTACCCTCAGTGAATTGTCTTTCATTCATAAATACTAAATCAATACAAGTATAAACCTGTCAAAACACCAATTGTTCCACAAAGATATCAAACGATGCTAATAATGACAATGTGTGTGGATGTGAGAGGGGGCCAACAAGTAGCCGGTTGACGCCAGGTTGGCGGGGAAGAAAAATGAGTTTTGTTTGCGAAACCAATTTTAATAAATGGATCCCAAGATAGCGAAGTGACATATTTATCAGCCAGGTGCCGCGTGGATTTACAACTTTCCACAGGTGGCAATTGGCTCGACTGCCGCATGTTAATAAATCCCCTGCCAATTGGTGGCACAGTTCTGCTCTGCTTGATCCAAAATGGCTTCAATGTGCTCTTCACCATCTCCATTTTCCCTTGTTCTCCTCACCATTTCCTATCTTCCCTTCTGCTCAGTTTCAAACTTACACCTCCCATTGTAAATACACCTATCCCCCGATTTACACGGTAGATACGTTCCTGAGAAAAACGTGTAAATCGATAATTATTTTTTTTTTAATTAGAAATGCAGACACAGTGTGCGTGTGCAGCAAGTCAGCATATAAGCTCGGGATTCCTCGTGAGATGTGTACACAGCGCATGTGTTTAATCACAGTAGCATTTAGTATAGTGTGATAAAAAAATATAAAAAAAAAACTTATTTGAAAAACCGTGTAAAAGCGAAAACGTGTAAAACAAGTACCGTGTAAATCGGGGGATAGGTGTATATTCTTTAATACAAACCAATAACGCGCCATCTATATACAGAAAATGAAAACATTAAGACGCGAATGTTTATTTCACACATCAATACAATTTCTACTATCCTTACTGTGATGTTAAAATACAAGGTGCGTTCATTAATTTCCAGGACTGGTTAAAAAATAAAATAAATAAAAAAGCTAGAGAAAATATTTTTTTACAGAGTTGAATATTGGACATTCGACCACACCTGACTGAAAGCACGAGTCTCGTGGCGCACGCGCCGATCTAAAAATAGAACAAAACAACTTCCTTGTAAGGTTCGCATTTCTAATTTTAAAATGGCCATTTTCGAAGAGCAGAGAATCTGCATTAAGTTTTGTTTTAAATTGAAAAAAAGTGCTACTGAGACGTATGAATTGATTAAAGAAGCTTTTGGCGATGCAGCTTTATCCCGTTCAAGAACTTTTGAATGATTTTCACGCTTCCAAAAAGGTCGGGAAAAGGTAAACGATGATCAGCATACTGGGCGTCCAAGATCATTTCGTTGCGAGGAAAACAAGCTCAAAATAAAGGAGTTAATTAAATCTAACAGAAGAATTATCTTCAGTGACTGGACTATCTGTTTATTTGGGGATAATGAGGTGCTTAAGGGAGGCAGTGCGCCTTAAAAGACCTGAAAGATGGCAAAACAATGACTGAATACTTCACGTCGGTAATGCGCAGCCGCACACAGTCCATGTTGTTTTGAAGTTTTTGGCCAAGCATTCAACCATACAGATCCCTCATCCACCCTATTCCCCCGACTTAGCCCCCAATGACTTTTTCCTCTATCCTAAATTGAAAATTAACTTGAAAGGACGGAAATTTGACAACGTTGATATGATACAAGCTGAATCGAAGGCAACCTTGAGGAACCTCTCAAAAAGTGATTTTATCTCCTGCTTCGACAATTGGAAAAAAGATGGAACGCGTGTATTGAGGCAGGAGGGGCATATTTTGAAAAATATTAAATTAGTTTTTTTTGTTGTTTTATTTTTTCAAAGATACAGAGCAGTCCTGGAAATTAATGAACGCACCTTGTATATTAGGAGGGCTTAACTCATCAGTGGTGAACCCTCCCAGCGGTCTGGTAGATTAAATTGACGAAACTGCTTGGAGGGTTCACCACTGATGAGCCAAGCCTTCCTAATATTATCCCACCGCTCTAAGAACAGTAGAATTTTGATTTATTTGTGAAAGAAACATTCACGTCTTAATGTTTCCATTTGCTATATATATTCTTTCTCCACTCATGTGACTTGTTGGATGTAAACATTCCAATACTTTACGAAAAAACATTCCTCTAGTAATTAGAACTACGATCGACCAGTCTGTATATTTGCACTATACAATAATGAGACATTTTGTATATTCTTTTTTTTTTTCGCATCAAAAAGCTGACGCTTTATTTTGGTAAGGTTACAAAAAGAATAAATAACACCGTGGTTGCACAATGTTGATAAAGAATAAACAATATCAACCTCGATTTGTTTAATAAGTTAAATTATTAATGAGAATATTTACATGAGTCGGATGTGACAATATATAAATGTATAATGTACACTTGTATATTGAGAGAGCATTATCCGATGAAGTTTCTAAATGAAATTTGGTTTATGAATCACTGCGATCTATTAGAAAAAATAAATCTGATGTTTATTTTTCCAGAGAGTTGACTACTAGTCTTGAATTATCACACACACACATACAAAATCTTTATTAAGACACACAGGTCTTACAGAGGATTCTCCTTGGGGTTACAAGACGGAGAAACCTATGAAAGTGGGAAATATACAAAGGGGTAAAAATGGAGAAAGATTATATACACATGGTAAATATATACAGATTATTATTTGAATAATCCTATGGAAAATAAGAAAAAAAATTGGAAATATGGATGGGAGAAGTGGAGAGCGAAAAGAGGAAAGAAAACAGGTATTTACATATGGAACATACATATAATGGAACAAGTCAATTTAAGCTCTTCTGCTCACACAGCACAGGTGGACCATGGCTTTTTCATAGTCTTGAATTATCAAGAAAAGACGAAAACGTAAGCCTTTTTGGGCTTGGTGAAGCATGTGACGATTGATCGTTGAAGATCCACCAAGGGAAACTTCGTCTCATTTTATATTTTAATTGATCAAATAACAAAATATATGGTTTTTCAGAGAACAATGGTAAAATGTTAGGTCCTCACAATAATAGGTAGATCTATATTCTATTTTCACTATAAGCTTTGGGGGTCGTCTAAACCATTGGTTTTTCGACCGCTACGACACATAATCTAATCCCGCATTGGGCACTTTTTTCTAATTAAAAAAAATGCTCCAATGACCCCCGATTCATGAAAAAGTCCAAACCCACCAGTGAGTGCAAGTAACTAAACTCTGACAGATTTGTAAGTGAAAAGGCGAACTGCTTTTCACATGTGTAGACATGTGGAGCACTTACAGTAAAGGCATTCGCTAACCCCCCAACATTAACATTGCCTTTACCAGGTGTACTAGAGATAATAATTTAAAAAAAAAACTATAAGCATTTTCATACATCATTCTATGGAATTTTACTTCAACGTTGATATTCAATTGACTGTAAAGCGATGCGTTGCCCAAGTGAGAATTCTTTTTTTTTTCACTATTTAAACACAATCACGTTCTATTATTGAAATCTAAGAACTTAAAATGCACATTGTGTAATAGTGAATATAGCCAGGAATTTCTACACTACACATTTTACTGTCATTACTGAGAGTATTTATCCGTCAGAGAAGATTTTGCCTATGAAAACAATTAGCCATATGTACAGGGCCAATACATTGGATTTTTTCTTTGTCGTCCTAGACCACAAAGTTTCCAGAACAAGATGATATGATCCAATTTTTTGTAAAAGAAGTTTCTTTTCAGATCTTTAAACATAAAAAAATATATTGGGTTGGCCAAATATCAGGGAACAGGTTAAATCAATGAATAGTTGATTAACTGTTCCACCAGATGGCGCTCTGCCTTCTGTAAATCACATGTGCTCCTGGTCAGGATATGCCTTCTTTATTTTTAATAAAAATATGTGGTGCTCCAGTTCTGAATTGGTTTTTATTACATAATGGGGTAGTGCTAAAATAAAAGAGGTAGATTCTGATATGATGTACAAGCGATTTCCTGATATCGAGGAAATATGGGAAAGGAATCCTGTTGATATGTTATATCTCTCGGCTTCTTCTTCTTTCTTATTTTCATGACTGAGTTAAATAGAATGCGTCTGCCTTTGTCATTAAGACTGGGAGCACTACTCAGTGGCAAGCTGACTTAGCTCCAATATGAAATAGCCGCCTCTGACCTGAGGAACATACACCATTTACAGCCGCTCCTTAAATGAAGTACAAACGCTGCTCATCCTGTATCCCTGGATTGAGAAGCCCTTACAGGGTACTATCATCCGGGCAGCTGAGCCTTGGTTTTTTACAGAGCTTGTTACAGCTCCTCCTCTTTTTTATCCGGGCTTGGGACCGGCAAAGGCGGAGTTCTATATCACATATAACAATGTAATATTCGAGGTCTTACTCTGTTTATATATAATTTTACAATAGCTCTATTCCTGAAAAATCTCTTGTAATATGTCTTCAAACATAATAGGATATATTATTCAAGTCCGAATTACATCAAATTTCTCTTAAAAGACGATCATCTTCAAATAATGAAAAATGAAGCCATTTATTGCGAACTTTGCGGAATAGAAACTATTAACGAAATGCCTCACTATCTATCCGATTGTATTTATATGGTGGAGGAAAAAAACTTGAAGGTCATTAATCAGATATGTTGAACAAGTTTAACTGATTAAATTCGCATCAGAAAAGAAAAACGTAGATATAGAACTATATAACTATCATAAAAGTGGTCTTTGGGGTAAAATAGCCTCATAAAAATAAAGTAAAAAATGTATATGTCGTGGTAAAGTTACCCTGTCTACTGATTGTAGTGGTAGGCAGGCGATATGCAGTCATGGGGCCAAGTGGTTTCAGGAGTCAAAGGATAACACAAAAGGACGAGGCAGGTTGGATGTCACCTCAGAGAGAGGTCAGCGCTGAGACGCGAGACGAAGTCCAGTAGCAGTGTGATCTATATGAGAGGCAGAGATGAACTGTTTGTTATCCGACTGTTTGTCGGTCTGTAATCGGAGACCCTTTGTCCTGACTTGGCGGACTCTCAATCAAACTTTATTATCCTGTTTTATATTACATGATGGCTAAACTGGCGAGTTAGATTGTGTCTACATTTTGGGGCTGTTACACTATAATTATGTTACATATGAAATCTAATATATACAGAAATATAATACTCTCTACACATATATAAAACAATTCTCTTATAATACCCTCTCTCTCTCTCTTTCTTAATTAAACAAATATATAATATTATTTTTCACTTTTTTTTTGGCGAATCATTACAAGACGGAATGCATTAATAAAACGCTTTTGTTGTTATTCATTATATTAGAAGGGTTCTAAATATTTTCAAATAGATAAGCGTCAAGGTAATGGATTTGAAGAATAAAAAGATAAGTCTTATAGAACACAACTTTCCCACCAATCGACAGAGAGATAGCAGAGGTGGGCATTTAGCATTCAGTAGCAGCAGAGAGATAAGCTCGGACAATTTGTCTCCACCAGCGGCGTCATTAGGGACATAAATAAAACCTCATTAGTTTCTCTAATTAGCCTGGAGATTGGGCTCGGTGGGAATTTTGATTTGACCACCATTTTGGGGACATTTCTAAAATTGAAATGTCAATTTTGGAACACCAAACATGAAACCTGTTGAAGGACTGACAAGCCCGAAAGCTTGAAAATAAAAACTTACACAAGAAACTTAACCCTGGAAGCTTCATTTATTTAATAATGGAACACAATTGTAGAATATTTGAAATATAACGTGAGAACGCCCTTGCAAACTTAGAATAATTTTTAACGACTTGTCAAATCATATTACAAGGTATCACACAGAAAATTCCAGAAATACTTACATACAAGAGGTCTATCAGAAACACCAAATTGTTCCTGCGGAGAAACTGAACAAACTGCTCTTCACCTTATCTATGACTGTCTGAACTTTACAGAAGTGAGACATCGGTTGTTCCCTGATCTAAATGATTTAACTCTCTTACATCAGCCAATTTGTCTATATAAATTTTATGAAATCTGTAGAATAATATATGTAAATTTGTGAATATTTAATTCGAAGTTCTAATTTGTTTGTTGTTTTGTTTCCTCTGTAAGAGGCACAAATATTTCAATATCGCGCGCTTGGTTGATTAATAAATTATTCTTAAAAAAATGTTTTAATTTTTGTTAGCTCTTGACGAGAAGATTTTTGTTGAAACGTTGAAATGACAAAAAGCTTTAATGGCCGAAGTATTTTCAATTTTAAGAACTATGAAAATACATATTTATGGAAACAAAAATTGCCATTAAGGTGAAAAAATATCAAGCATCAGGGAATAAATTACTTTTAGAACATTTTAATTCATGAATCTGTAGATTTCTGGCAACAAATCTCTTCTGCAAGAGAAAACACTCTACAATAAATTGCTAATAGGACAAAAGTTGAAATATAATCAAATACAGAGGATGCTCACAGAGAGAGAGAGTTATTTGAATGTCAATTTAACACGGGCCTCCATTGCACGAGCTTATCGGATTAGTTATTTAGAGGAAATATCTTTATTTGGAGGTTATGGAAGGTGGTTTCAGGGAATAGTATATTATAAATTTTCTGAAATTTCTATTCTTCTGTTAATGTTATTGTGCTTTCTGTATATGATCGATTCTATGATAAGTCTCTGTTGTTTATTGGGGATGTTGGAGTAATGAGTTGTTGTTGTCGTGTCCAATGAAGAGCCTCAGATGTCTCCATACATCTCTATCACAGCAATGTTCTCTATAATACAATATAATACACTGCGGCCTGTTATTGTAAAACGACACTTGAAGTTACACCGCATGAATTTATTTTTAACGAAAAATCTAATTTTTATTTCAAGGTGAAATATCGACTATTTCTAACTTTTTTGGATGAGGTATGAAAGGATGAATTATGAAAAGTAATGATGAACGGAAAAATAAAAGTGTCCAGGAATGGGAAGTAACTTCAAGTGTCGTTTTACAATTACAGGCCGCAGTGTATTATATTTTATTATAAGTTACTTTATGTATCATTTACGAACGGAAAAATACGTCCAGGGTAGCCTAGTGGACATGGCATCTGCCCGGTAAGCGGAACAGTGTAGGTTCGTTTCCCATCCCTGGACACTTTTATTTTTCCGTTCATCATTACTTTTCATAATTCTTCCTTTCATACCTCATCCAAAAAAGTTAGAAATAGTCGATATTTCACCTTGAAATAAAAATTAGATTTTTTTTTAAAAAGAAACTCATGCGGTGTAACTTCAAGTGTCGTTTTACAATGTTCTCTATCTTGGGTGTGTAAAGCCGCTGTTCTGGGCACATGTCAATTTTCTGTTGTTGTTGTCGTGTCCAATGAAGAACCTCAGACGTCTCCATGCATCTCTATCACAGCAGTGTCCACTATCTTGGGTGTGTAAAGCTGCTGTTCTGGGTCCATGTCAATTTTCTGTTGTTGTCGTGTCCAATGAAAAGCCTCAGACGTCTCCATACATCTCTATCACAGCAATGTTCTCCATCTTGGGTGTGTAAAGCTGCTGTTCTGGGTCCATGTCAATTTCATGTTGTTGTTGTCGTGTCCAATGAAGAGCCTCAGATGTCTCCATACATCTCTATCACAGCAATGTCCTCTATCTTGGGCGTGTAAAGCTGCTGTTCTGGGTCCATGTCAATTTTCTGTTGTTGTCGTGTCCAATGAAGAGCCTCAGATGTCTCCATACATCTCTATCACAGCAGTCGTAATGTTCTCTATCTTGGGTGTGTAAAGCTGCTGTTCTGGATCCATGTCAATTTTCTGTTGTTGTTGTCGTGTCCAATGAAGAGACTCAGATGTCTCCATACATCTCTATCACAGCAGTCGTAATGTCTTCTATCTTGAGTGTGTAAAGCTGCTGTTCTGGATCCATGTCAATTTTCTGTTGTTGTTGTCGTGTCCAATGAAGAGCCTCAGATGTTTCCATACATCTCTATCACAGCAGTCGTAATGTCCTCTATCTTGGGTGTGTAAAGCTGCTGTTCTGGGTCCATGTCAATTTTCTGTTGTTGTTTTCGTGTCCAATGAAGAGCCTCAGATGTTTCCATACATCTCTATCACAGCAGTCGTAATGTCCTCTATCTTGGGTGTGTAAAGCTGCTGTTCTGGGTCCATGTCAATTTTCTGTTGTTGTTGTCGTGTCCAATGAAGAGCCTCAGATGTTTCCATACATCTCTATCACAGCAGTCGTAATGTCCTCTATCTTGGGTGTGTAAAGCTGCTGTTCTGGGTCCATGTCAATTTTCTGTTGTTGTTGTCGTGTCCAATGAAGAGCCTCAGATGTCTCCATACATCTCTATCACAGCAATGTCCACTATCTTGGGTGTGTAAAACTGCTGCTCTGGATCCATGTCAATTTTCTGTTGTTGTTGTCGTGTCCAATGAAGAGCCTCAGATGTTTCCATACATCTCTATCATAGCAATGTCCTCTATCTTGGGTGTTTTAAACTGCTGTTCTGGGTCCATGTCAATTTTCTGTTGTTGTCGTGTCTAATGAAGAGCCTTAGATGTCTCCATACATTTCTATCACAATAATGTTTTATATCTTGGGTGTGTAAAGCTGCTGTTCTGGTTCCATGTCAATTTCTGCAAGGCTGCAGCCATTGCTGGACATGAGAATATGTGAGTAGGTGTTAGTTCCAAACCAGGAAGAGTAATGATTACTAATTACTCAGTTAACTAGCCTTTATCCACACTCATAGAATTTGAAGCTATTGTTAAGGAAATAAGAGGATTTTGAAATTTCTAAACTAAGTAAACATTAGAATTCATTGTTTGTTTTAAAATAACCTGAAATAAATCCAGGTTATTTATATCATTTTTGTTGAAGTTATCGGCAAATTCTCTTTATCCAAGCTTACTGGAAATATTTTGTATTCTTCTTTAAAGTATAAATTATAATATAATTTTAAAAAAAGTTTCCTATATACCATCCATGAGAAAAAAAAAATAGCTGCTAGAAAAATATCTAAACTCTTATGGTTTATTTTTATTTATTAATAAACCAGTAGCAATATTGAAATATTTCGTCTAATACACAGTAAACAAAATAACAAACAAATTAGAACTTAGAATTAAATATTTACAAATTTACATGTATTATTCGACAGAGTTCATAAAATGTATATAGACAAAGTGGCAGATGTAAGAGTTAAATCATTTAGATCAGGGAACAAACGATGTCTCACTTCTGTAAAGTTCGGACAGTCATAGATAAGGTGAAGAGCAGTTTGTTCAGTTTCTCCGCAGGAACAATTTTGTGCTTCTGATCAACCTCTTTATGTAAGTATTTTTGAAATTTTCTTTGTGATGTGACAAATTGAGTTACTATAAAATAAACTCTCATGTTTCATAGAAGCCTCGCCAATATAGTATAGTGGTGTGAATAATTTATTTGCTGGTGTTTGAAATTTGTGTTTTTTTTTAATAAATATACATCTTAATATTTTAAGAACGAAATACTTTATGAGGAAAGAGTTTCTTTATTACACAAAATTAGATCACAAGCTTTCGGGCACAATCACCCTTCTACTGGTGTAAAACGAGACAAAATTATTGAATAATTTTGTCTCGTTTTACACCAGTAGAAGGGTGATTGTGCCCGAAAGCTTGTGATCTAATTTTGTGTAATAAAGAAACTCTTTCCTCATCAAGTATTTCGTTCTTAAAGTTTAGTGAAGGAATTATTACTTCAACATCTTAATATGTTTTTATTTTTTATTTTTTATTTCGCGACCTTTCAAGTAACTGTCGCTCCACACACAAAATTGAGTTTTCGAGTTCTCTATTCTAATTATATATTTAGAAGTATAAATATGGACATTTTTCCAGGAACGAAATTGATTGATAAAAACAAAGGTCGCCTCTCCCGTCGAAAAAAAAAAGTCAGTTTGACGCCATCTATTGACCGTCAGACAATAACTCTGAAAGACACTCATGAACAAAACTTAAGGAAGTTGTACCTTTTAGCATGTATATCGGGATTCAGATAATAACTCTGAAAGATACACTCATGGACAAAACTTAAGGAAGTTGTACCTTTTAGCATGTATATCGGGATTCAGACAATAACTCTGAAAGATACACTCATGGACCAAACTTAAGGAAGTTGTACCTTTTAGCATGTATATCGGGATTCAGACAATAACTCTGAAAGATACACTCATGAACAAAACTTAAGGAAGTTGTACCTTTTAGCATGTATATCGGATTTCAGACAATAACTCTGAAAGATACTCATGAACAAAACTTAAGGAAGTTGTACCTTTTAGCATGTATATCGGGATTCAGACAATAACTCTGAAAGACACTCATGAACAAAACTTAAGGAAGTTGTACCTTTTAGCATGTATATCGGGATTCAGACAATAACTCTGAAAGACACTCATGAACAAAACTTAAGGAAGTTGTACCTTTTAGCATGTATATCGGGATTCAGACAATAATAACTCTGAAAGATACACTCATGGACAAAACTTAAGGAAGTTGTACATTTTAGCATGTATATCGGGATTCAGACAATAACTCTGAAATGGTTCTTTTACTGAAGACACACGAGATAACCAAGTGTGAAAAAAAAAATTCTTTGTCTCCTTAAAAAAAAAAACAAAAAAAAAAAACGACCGCGGCGACATCAAAGATTTCCCACTTCCTTAAGTTTGTCCATGAGTGTATTTTTTCTTTTGTCAGGAGGATATTAATCCATAAAAAGAAAGTAACCTTTTCCGTCAAAAGATTAGGGTATTATTTTTTTTAATAAATAATTTCGTTTTGTATTCCTGAACAGAAAAATGTCATTCTCTAATTGTCTCACCTTTCTGGATTTCTTCAAAGCATTTCTAACCAAGGTGTTACTATTGAAAAATTGCTATTTCTACAATAAACACTGAAAAAACAAAAAAAAAAAAAGAACAAAATGACATTCTTTTCTATTTAGATTTTAACCAATTAATGACGGTGAGAAGCAAAGTAATTTTTTTTCAATGTTAAATGACCAAAAAGGGAGAACAAACAATTTGAATGTTATCAATATATTCATAAATTTAAATGCCATCTATCGTTAAAATTTTACACAAATAAATTTACTGGTAATGCGTTTCTTTTAAATATCATCAAATATTATCTCTACAGACCTTACTGAAATGATATGAGTTATTGAATGAGAGGGCTTGGCTCATTAGTAGTGAACCCTCTCAGCGGTTTCTCCAAATTAATCTCCAGACCGCTCTACTATTGTATTGGATTGGAACATACCATGTATTTTCTATGGAAGGCAGCTTAGGGGTGTTTAGTGAACTATGCACATAAGCTTATAGGTCTGTAGAGGAACATACATATAATTTCAAGGTATTGCATTGAGCAAAGCTCTTCCGAAAAATATGTTTTTATAACAAATATATATTAGTAAATTAAATTCATATATTTAAATGCCATCTATCGTTAAAATATTACACAAATAAATTTACTGGCAATGCGTTTCTTTCAAATATCATAAAATATTATCTCTACAAACCTTACTGCAATGTATATAATGTAATAACTTATATCATTGCAGTAAGGTCTGTAGAGATAATATTTGATGATATTTAAAAGAAACGCATTGCCAGTAAATTTATTTGTATAAAATTTTATCAATATATTACATGGTTGTCACAAAAGTTCGTAAACACTTGCAAAAAAATTGAAATACCAATATTATTCGCTGTTATGTATAATGTCTTTCTATGTATTCGCCGTAATAATATCGTAGCGAGGTATCTATTATTTTACACAAGTATTTATTATTTTACACTAGTATTAACATAGTATCATTTTTTATTTTTATATTTTACTACTCTGTAAATTCCCTAATTCCTTATCTTGTATTTTACCATTCATAGTTTGTTCTTAGCTTAAATAAATTGCTGTGTCATCCCGGAATTTGTCTTCCTTAATTTTCCACGTCGCAATATTAATCACAAAGTAAAAAGAGAAACACGAACCGTTTAATATTATTTACAATATTGGTAAATTACTTTAAAACGAGTTATTGAAAATTAACAAAACTAACACTTCGTTTTTAACTATCACCATATAATCCCAATGATTAGCAGGTTCGAATAGTTTGATGAAGTCTGGACAAATTATGAAGAGTATTTTCCATTTTGAGCTTTGGCCTCGATTAACATCAGTGGTTAACATTTCTAATCAATCAACAATTTGTTGCTAACCTCAATTACTCAGGTTGGGCAACAGGTCTCCTGCATCCTCTAATATGATTCCATCATTTACATAGGGTCTCGAATCTAGGAACTCCGCCTTTACCGGTCCCAAGCCCGGACGAAAAAAAGAAGAGGAGGAGCAGTAACAAACTCGCTAAAAAACCTGAGCTCAGCTTGCCCGGCTGATAGTACCCTGTAAGGGTACAATGAGAATATGACCAACAACCACGGTAAAAAGATTCAACATTTCAAACAAACATTGTTTTAACCAAGTAACCACGGCAAACATCAATATCATCATTACGTTACAATGAGAATTTTTGACCCAACAACCACGGTAAAAAGATCCAAATTTTCCAACAAGCAAGATTTTAACCAAGCATCAATCTAATCAGCACATTACAATGGGAATATGACCAAACAACCACGGTAAAAATATCCAAATTTTACACACACACAACAATAATTTAACCGAACATCAATCTCTCATTAGCATATTACAACGAGAATATGACCCAACAACCACGGTAAAAAGATCCGAAATTTCCAATAAGATTTTAACCAAGGAACCACGGCAAGCATCAATCTAAACAGTACTTCACACTGAGAATATGACATAACAACCATGGTAAAAAGATCCAAATTTTACGCACAGACAAGATTTTAAGAAAAATCAATCCTTCATCAGCACTTTACAATGAAAATATGATCCAATAACCATGGTAAAAATATCCAAATTTCACACACACAACAAGATTTTAACTAAACATCAATCTCATATCAGTACATTACAACGAGAATATGATCCAACAACCACAGTAAAAAGATCCAACATATCCAACGAGACCACAACAACAATCCCACAATGAGATTCTGACCAAGTTGTGGGCGAACAAAGGGTGAACATTCCACGCGGGCCCGAAAAAGAATTGCAGCCGGAGGAGATAAAGGCGTGGGAGGCACAAATCCGCACGATCTCGTTCCAAATGATGGTGGCAAGATTCGTGAACCCACCCTGGGACTTAATCGACGGGTAATTTGTGGCGGTGGGGGTGGAAACTAATGGTACCGAGCTCCCGCCAGGCTCCTCCACATTAGTCCACCGTCCACAAAATTGTTACATGCATCAAGGTCAGCTACTACTCTATTGTCGTCGTTTTTTGTTCCCGGATGAATTTGTACCAAGAAGCTAACTCTAACGATAAGCGAAGATCCATAATGCCTTGATTTAATTGAGATACCATTTAGATAAGCATTTACTTATACCATTAACTCTTACAGAGTTTTGTATTTTTATTTTATTTCAACACACAAAACGCGATATCCCGGCTAGAGATAATTGCGTCGATTTACATTTTTTTTAACAGAAACAGGTATAAACATATCATACAAGAAAAAGTAATCACAAATAAAAATAAAAACAATAAGATATATTAGGAACCTATATTTCCCACTTTCATAGGTTTCTCCGTCTTGTAACCCCAAGGAGAATCCTCTGTAAGACCAGTGATTCTTAATAAAGGTTTTTGTGTGTGTATATTAGGAACCTGAACCTTTCAGGTTAGAAAGATAATCATAAATATATTTACAAAAATAGTTAAATCTATGATAATTCTCTCTGCTATTTACAAATTGATATAGATCTACAACATTATTTATTGTCTGTTGTCTAGCGATAAAGAAGAGTGGACATTCCAGCAGTAGGTGTCTCGAGTCCTGGAATTAGTTGCCACAATGACAATGATTTTTGGTAAAAATCCCTCAAAATTTCCATGGTTCGTTGTAAGCTGGGTATTATAAAAATTGGAGCGGAATAATTTGTATGCAATTCAAATACAGTTAAACCCGTCTATAGATCCCCCTCTAAATTGCGCCTCCCTCTCTATAGCATCCGATTTTGGTGAGTCCCAAGAGGGAACGTTATAGACAGGTTTAACTGTATATGAATAATTAAAAATAAAAAGAATTTTAAAAAATAAATATATATACAGTTAAACCTGTCTATAGCGCCCCCTCTTGGGACTCACCAAAATAGGGTGCTATTGAGAGAGAGTGCTTTAGACAGAACACTTTTAATGTAAATCGCATTGTACTACGTTTTTAAGATCTGGCGCTATAGAGAGGGAGGCGCTATTTAGAGGGAAGGCTATAGACAGGTTTAACTGTATATATATATTTTCCTATTGTTAACATCATATGACTATTCTATTCACGGCCTAAAATTATTGTATATGTATGTATAGACAAATGTAAAGGCATACATATATGACAACGTAAGTGTCCCTAGAAGGACATAGCGTTTTAAAGTGAAAAAAAAAAAACCTTTAACACTTGACCACAAAGTTTTGTGGGAAATTCCAATACATGAAGACTTAAGAATTTGGTAAAATATTCATTGTTTCTATCGCGAAAAGGAAAATCATTTCTAGATTCTATTTTCTTCTCTATTTACTTCAATTGACAATTTAAAATATTTTATTGACGCTCTTAGTCGATTCTTCAAATCAAAGATACTTCGGCCAGTAAATCTTTTTATTACCTCGACGTTTCGATAAAAATCTTTTGTCCTCCTCAGGAGCAAACAAAAATTAAAATATTTGGCAAAGCGTTAAAAATAATTATGAATGCCGGCCAGAGGCAGCCTCTATCTTAGTTTATTGTTACGAAAATTGAATTAAACAAAGAAAAAGATATAATTTAAAATTTGATGATAAAATATAAAAAGCTGTTCTCGGGAAGGGAGGCTCCTCCATCTTGTCCTCTTCCAGACAAGGACAGGATCTCTCAGTTCAATGTTGAGATGATACTTATAAAGACATGTCTTTATTTACTTCAAGTGATGCTGTGAGAAGAAATTGTTATATATCGAGTTATAATTCTACTCAAAAACTGGATCTAACCGGTCAATTACCGAATTAAACATAAGGTACACAGTAAAAACGAATCTAGGAACAAATGGAGAGGTTAAAACATTTAATCGTTGATGACTTATCTTGAGAAATTTACCGGAAAAACTGCGCGAATGTAACGAGGATTTGATAATATTGACAAAAGCTAACTTTTACCTGTTTACACAAAAGTAAAAGAGAAAATAAAACACCCTAACACGTGTATACATTGAAAAGTGATCTGGTTCAAATCATATTAATAGGTACCGCTTAGCAAGAGCAACCTAGTTCATGATAATTGAACAATGAATAATATGTGAAGGTTATTCACATATTAAACAATTTTTAACACGGGATTCAATCCCGGTTCATGACTGTCGGGAATCGAGCGTGTTACCCTCTCATCCACCGACTATTATTTTTTAATAAAGTGACAAAAACAGAAAAAAGGTAAATAAACAAAAAAAAACAGTAGAAGGGTTATCAGACCCGAAAGCTAGAGATTTTAAATAAGGTTGAAAAGAAAAGAAACTTATCCTTGGAGAGAAGCCTGTTTGTTTCAGCTTAATATTGTAAAAAGGGATTATTCTGTTGAATGATAAGTTATGTCAAAGCTAGTACTTATCTTTACTCCAGTGTGGGGGGATCGGACCAAAGGAATGAGCGGGGACAAGTCAGGAACACAAGAAGAGTGATATAAACGTCTCACACCACTTCAGAAAAAATCCCCGTAGATAGCTCTTGAATCCCTTATTATATGTACAACATGGTCACATTTGTCCAATAGGAAGGCGAAGGAGATCAGCTCGTTTAACAAATAAACAACATTCTTAACTCCGCCTTTACCAGTCGCAAGCCCGGATGAAAAAGGAGGAGGGGGAGCAGTAACATGCTCGCTAAAAAACCTGGGCTCAGCTGGCCATGCTGATAGTACCCTGTAAGGGTCTTTATCCAGGGATATAGGATGAGCAGCGTTTGTACTCCATGTTAGGAGCGGCAGTACATGGCGTTTGTTCCTCATGTCAGAGGCGGCCATTTCTTTTGGAGCTAAGTCGGCCTGCCATTAAGTAGTGCTCCCAGTCTTAATGACAAAGGCATTCTACTTCACCCAGTGTGGAGATAAGAAAGAAGAAGACAACATTCTTTCCGTATAAATGGTAACCTTTAACTGTTCATATTTATAAAAAAAAAAAAGACCATATATATAGAGAGAGTGTTCCTTTAAAAAAAAAACGATTTTTCAACCCTGTAGTTCGCTATAAAAGCGCTATTCAATGGTGTTTTATTCATTCGAAATAATAAGCATTGGTTTATATTTCATGAAAAGCCGATTTCTTAGCATTTGAAATATCTAAAATTATAAGTGATTTTGTAGAAGGTTCCGTTTTAAGACTTTCCGAAGAGAAATAATTGTTTACCCAATTTATTAAAATAATGAAAGAAAATTTAACTCCGCCTTTTCCGGTCCCAAGCCCGGATGAAAAAGGAGGAGGGGGAGCAGTAACAAGCTCACTAAAAAACCTGGGCTCAGCTGGCCCGGCTGATAGTACCCTGTAAGGGCTCCTAATCCAGGAATACAGGATGAGCAGCGTTTGTACTCCATGTTAGGAGCGGCTGCACATGGCGTCTGTTCCTCATGTCAGAGGCGGCCATTTCTTTTGGAGCTAAGTCGGCCTACCACTGAGTAGTGCTCCCAGTCCTAATGACAAAGGCAGACGCAATCTAATTCACCCAGTGTGAAGATAAGAAAGAAGAAGAAGAGAAGATGAAAGAATATAATATTGCTATTATACTAAGTGCACAATCAGTTAAATAACAAAGTAAAACAAATAAAATGTTGGTATTTATGAAATTAATTTAAAAATTCCTCTAAAAAGGTACCTGAAGAAACCTTTAACTCTAGCCGAAAGAAAGATAGAAATAGATAGATAGATAGATAGATAGATAGATAGATAGATAGATAGATAGATAGATAGATAGATAGATAGATAGATAGATAGATAGATAGATAGAAAGAAAATGGTTGTCAGAAAGAATCCACCTTTCCAAAGGAACATTTCCACAATAACCAACGTACCACTTTCTACCGTTAATCATATTATCTGGAAAAAACGACTTAAATAGGCGAAAGTTCATGTCCTCAAGCCGCACCATATTGAGGAACGTAAGACCTGCAGCAGGGCCCTTTATGAAAAGTACCCAGCAGGTGAAAAATGGATTAATGTTGTTACAATGGACGAGGCATGGGTTTACCTAAATGATACCAATCAACCCCATGCCATTTACTACGCTAACTTTCAAATAAACATCTTTCAGAACTGGGTCAAGTAATACAATGAAAGTTTTTCAAAGAGCTTCATGATCGTTGCAGGTTTCTGCTACAATGGGAAGCATCCAATAAAGAAGATGGACCCAAATGTCAAGATAAATTCACAAATCACCCAAAGACTTGTCTTAGACCCATTATTTGACAATGAGGTCCCGTTTTTGTATCCAAGTAACTCAAGTGTGGATGCACCAGGATAAAGCCACGAGTCATGCATCACGTTAAACACGTCAATACCTGGTCGAAAATATGGATAAAACCGGCATTTCGTACATCCCTTTTAAGCACATCCCTATATATATAAAAGTTAGTGTATGTATGTATGTTGGTATCTATGTCGGCTATACACGTCCACAATACGTAACTAATCTGACTGAAATTTTAACAGTATATAGAGTAGAATCTGTAAAAACTTATAGTGAAAATTTCAGGTCTCTATCCCGAATATTCTTCGAGTTATTTGCAAATTGCGTTGCAAATTTGCCTTTTCGCTCGCAAGCAGCGCCTCTAGCGGTGAAGATGGGAGGTAATATCAGCTGACCTAATGTACATGTAAAACGTGTTTTGACAGGACATAGAGAAAAATCTGGAAAATATATTTATCGGATTTTTAGCCAATAAAAAATAAAATTGACAGGTTCTGGGCAAAAATAGTTGTTTTTTTAGTCAGAAAATGATGATGACAATATTGCTGTATCATGTTTCATTATCAGATACAAAATTATATCGGTAAAAATTCCAAAAAGCTGAGACCACGGGTGAAGCCAGTTCATTTTTAGTGTGCAGGAACAAAATTCTAACAGAAAAACATTCATTCGAGCAGAAGACACAAAGCCAGATCATCTCTTTATAAAAATATCGCTTCTCTGACACAAAGTTTGGAGCGGGACGTTTCACAAGAGTGACATCCACGGCGCCAATTTATAATTGTAACGAGTAGTATTTGAATAAAAACATTTAATCGGGTAAAACCTGGGCGTTGCCTGGGTCATTCGGCTAGTTCCTGATAAATCCCTAGATTTGACTCATGGAATTTTGTGTTTTTGGTCTTGCTGATGCTCTTAAATCTTGAGAACTGTAAGCGTTATTGTCTCTGGAATGTTTTTAAGAACTGTTAGAATGGTCTATTGATAATCTAATGATTATTTTATGAGTTGCAATTATTTTTTTAATATTATAAAAACGTTTATGAGTTTCTAAATACAGTAATTTCAAGTGCTACTGAAGATACAAAAAAGTTTGTTTTATTTATAAAAAAAAATATTTTTCTATAAATTTTTATTATAGTAATATTTATATCATTATTGAGCGTTCCCGCTTGTTCGGCGGTACAACTACTACAATAGAACGAAACAGAGAAGATTAGCATGGCCCCTGTGATACCAGTTCGACGGTACAACTACTACAATAGGAACGATACAGAAAAGATTATCAAGGCCCCTGTGATACCAGTTCGGCGGTACAACTACTACAATAGGAAGGATACAGAGAAGATTAGCATTAGCATGGCCCCTGTGATACCAGTTCGGCGGTACAACTACTACAATAGGAACGATACAGAGAAGATTAGCATGGCCCCTGTGATACCAGTTCGGCGGTACAACTACTCCAATAGGAACGATACAGAGAAGATTAACATGGCCCCTGTGATACCAGTTCGGCGGTACAACTACTACAATAGGAACACAACAGAGAAGATTAGCATGGCCCCTGTGATACCAGTTCGGCGGTACAACTACTCCAATAGGAACAATACAGAGAGGATTAGCATGGCCCCTGTGATACCAGTTCGGCGGTACAACTACTACAATAGGAACGATACAGAGAAGATTAGCATGGCCCCTGTGATACCAGTTCGGCGGTACAACTACTACAATAGGAACGATACAGAGAAGATTAGCATGGCCCCTGTGATACCAGTTCGGCGGTACAACTACTCCAATAGGAACGATACATAGAGGATTAGCTTGGCCCCTGTGATTCCAGTTCGGCGGTACAACTACTACAAAAGAAGGATACAGAGAAGATTAGCATGGCCCCTGTGATACCAGTTCGGCGGAACAACTACTACAATAGGAACGATACAGAGAAGATTAGCATGGCCTCTGTGATACCAGTTCGGCGGTACAACTACTCCAATAGGAAGGATACAGAGAAGATTAGCATGACCCCGGTGATACCAGTTCGGCGGTACAACTACTCCAATAGGAACGATACAGAGAAGATTAGCATGGCCCCTGTGATACCAGTTCGGCGGTACAACTACTACAATAGGAAGGATATAGAGAAGATTAGCTTGGCCCCGGTGATACCAGTTCGGCGGTACAACTACTACAATAGGAAGGATATAGAGAAGATTAGCATGGCCCCTGCGCAAGGATGACACGTAAAATTGTGAAGCGTTTCAAATTATTGAGTAAAATATATCAGGATTCCAGGGCAAAGTATATTTTAAAAACATTTTGAATTCAATTGAATTTATATCATTTTTAATATAGGCTGATATCTTTTTGAATATTTCCAATATATTTAAAATAAATATTTTCTATGTATAAGAGAACTTTAGTGAAATTGCTCCCTTTCTTAACACCACAGCGGTTTTTATTAACTATCTATAGATCCCGGTTATTTTTTAAACCATATTTTGGAAGCCTAAATTTACAGAAATGTGTAGAAACTTCCATGATTTGTAGAAAGACCGAATTCATTTTAAGGCGATGAAATAAATTGATAAATAAAAGCTGCATAATGTCTAAAGAAGTGGTGACATGGAAAAGATAACAATGGAGAGAGAGAGCTAGCTACGTAGAAGCATCAAGAAAAAGAAAGAAGAATAGACTATCGTCCAAAGATATCTCAACATAGAATTCTTGGATTTTAACTCATATATCAAAAGTATTTCTAAGAATTTCCATACATATTTATAATCTACCTTTCCTTGCATATATAATAGAAAATGTTCGATTCTCTTGCAGCCAAAGAAGTATCATGTCCCTTTGATTCCTTTAGGAATACAGCATGATATCAAACAGTAATAGACACCCAAATATTATCCTGTATAGAACGGTAAATTTCTTCTGATCTTACTCATATGGTTGATAAAATACTCAAGTTCTAAAAGCAAGACGTTCTTTCAAGCTACCGGGCGACAATTTTACCTAGATTCTCATCAAAAGATCTTCCTTGCTATCATAAACAAAATATTAGTATTCACCTATTATAGGAATTCAGATATTCTCATACTCCTGTTATTGATTTGAAGTCGGTCAATATTAAATAATGCGACAGGATTCAGTAGATAATTTTCTTTTCATTTTTTATTTCAATCTCAAGTTTCCGGGCATTTCTCCCCTTCTACAGGTGCACAAAATGAGAAATAAAGACGTTAGATACGGATAAATTTATATCAAGAAGAATTGTATTTATTGTATGTCGTCTCACAATATTATGAAATAATATACCTTTCTTTTTAATGGAGTAGAAGCATATATGTGATGGTGATGTCTTGTTCATGGAGCAGATCAGATTGGTTCATGCACCCTGATCACAATACCGGTTAACTGAGGTGCCTTGTCCGTATGAATGTCCTCTTCTGGATTGATGGTGGTGGTGTCTTGTCCATGGAGCAGATCAGATCGGTCCATGCACCCTGATCACAATACCGGCCAACTGAGGTGTCCGTACGGATGTCCTCTTCTGGATTGATGGTGGTGGTGGTGTCTTGCCCATGGAGCAGATCAGATCGGTCCATGCACCCTGATCACAATATTGGTCAACTGAGGTGCCTTGTCCGTATGGGTGTCCTCTTCTGGATTGATGATGGTGGTGTCTTGTCCATGGAACAGATCAGATCGGTCCATTCACCCTGATCACAATACCGGCCAACTGAGGTGCCGTATGGATGTCCTCTTCTGGATTGATGGTAGTGGTGTCTTGTCCATGAAACAGATCAGATCGGTCCATTCACCCTGATCACAATACCGGCCAACTGAGGTGCCGTATGGATGTCCTCTTCTGGATTGATGGTGGTGGTGTCTTGTCCATGGAGCAGATCAGATCGGTCCATTCACCCTTATCACAATACCGGCCAACTGAGGTGCCGTATGGATGTCCTCTTCTGGATTGATGGTAGTGGTGTCTTGTCCATGGAACAGATCAGATCGGTCCATGCACCCTGATCACAATACCGGCCAACTGAGGTGCCGTATGAATGTCCTCTTATGGAGCATATATGTAATATACAATATAATATATTTTGAACTCTACATATGCGCGTATTCGTACATTGTTATCGAACCAGCGTTCTGAAATGTCGTTGGTCATTGCATTTTGCTAATATGTTATGATAATAAAATTATTTTTAACTCTTTAAAAGTGTCTTGAAAATTTACAATTATGTTTGGGTATATATACTGTTGTTGAGAGTAAAGAATATGCAAATTATTGAATATTTGAAATATGTAGCTTCTCTTCAATATATAGATTCATATTTTAGAAAATATTTTACCAGACGAATATCGTCTTCAAAATAAAATGTTTTTTGACTAGAATTCACAATTGTTAGAATGAAATGATACCATTTATTCAATCATCATGTACTAGGATTATATATCAATAATATTTATTTTATTTATTCGTAATCTTAAATGTTTGAAATATATATGCTTATAATATTTAACAAATAACAATGGAAAATTTTGTCATATTTCTACCAGAATTGAATTTTCCTCGCCGATTCAGGCAGGAATTCAAAATGCCTGATTGGAAGACCTATGGAGAACGCATCCCAAATCTTGAAGATGAGATCGAGCAAGCAATTTCCAGGCTTCAAGTGCATCGAGTTTGTGTGAACAGCAAACAGCCCGTTAGCTCGACCTGTGGACTTTGCCTTCGACCATTCGAAGAGGGTGATTTGGTTCGTCGCTTACCATGCGCACATAGATTCCATAAGAATTGCATCGATCCATGGCTTCTATGGGCTCTCCAAAATGTCCTTCTGATGGTTTATGCATCCTTCCAAAGTATCCGTCCCCTGCATCTCCTCCAGATGAAGAAATTCCAAAACTTGCAGAACTTAAAAATTCGAAAGATCATTATCGAAAATCTTTACATTCAATCGGTCTTAAAATTTGCACATGCTTGAGTGCATCCTTTGTATCAGATGGGACGAAGTGTAAAACAGACTATCTATCCGACCTTCAACCTACAGGAAAAAGGATTAGGGGAATAAAGAATTATTTTACGGTCTTCAAACAGGCAGACGTAACGTCCATTTGTCAATGAGTCAGAGAAGTACACAAAGCGCTTCCTCCAACAGAACCTTGGGCTTTGGATCCAGAACTCGGCGAATGATTGAGCCCGTCCAATTTAAATCAAATTCAAGAAATTCGTCCAAACTGCCACATTTTGAAGTAAGAAGCTTGGAAGTGATATCACGATATAATGAGGAAGGTTTTACTGGAAAAGTTTCCTCAACATCAATCAAGAAGACACTAAGAGATTCTCATACAAAATAAGATTCTCATCTCAATGTAGACAAATAGTAATTTTCCAGAATAAAAAAAATAATACACACTACAGTTTTCAAATATTCTATATGTACCAAAATTACATCTCTCTCTCTCTTCAAAATTCCATCCTTCTATTCCAATTATCTTCATGAAATGCATGATTAATTTAGGAATATAGGGCTTATAACCAATACCTTTTAGCTTTCTTTTGATGGAAGTTCTGGGTATATTTAGTTCTTTAGACAACCTCTTAGTTGAATTTTAAGGACTAGCTTCTAAATATTCTTTAACTAAGTTTACATTAGTTTCACTGGTAACAAACAGAGTGTGGTCCTTCTGACTTAGGTAGATCTGCCACACTACCGGTAGTTTCAAAAATTTTAAATTATTCTTGTTACGGTTAATTTAGAAGGTGCAGAAGACTCAGAATGCTTTGACCATTGACGTTGTAGAGTTGTGAAACTACCATGTTGATAATAGAGTTGAATAATTTTAATTTTTTCTTTAATATCGAGGGATGACTGAATTAAACTTGGATAGAACCTGAACACACATGTTAATTAGACAAATATTATATATAATTTATTAGTTAAAATTTTGTAAAATGGTATCGAGACTTACGGACCATCCTGTATATATAAAGCAATATCTCTCACAGGCTGTCCACAATTGGGCATATACATCAAGTCATTTAATTTCAATGGAAGCTCTAAGGTCCCTTTAGAACCACGTTCCAATCCTCACCCCATCTTTTAAAAGCGAGAGATAACTCAAAGAATACACTCATGGACAATGGTGGTGGTGTCTTGTCCATGGAGCAGATAGGATTGGCCCATACACCCTGATCACAATAGCGGCCAATATATAGTTTATAAACAAAAAATAGTAATCAATATATTATATTTTGAGAATCTAGTAAAATATTCTATTTATTCTATGAGAACGGCTGTGTGTGGCAACGCTGGTTTCTAAATTTCTTAAATCCTCTCCACTTTTTCAACGTTCTCAAGGTTCATTGATCTCCAACTTTCTTCTGGTGACCCTATTTGCCACCGTAAAAAATGAAGAATTTACCCCTCTCGATAAATTACCTAGGCGAGAGTGAAAAAATTAACTAAAAGCTGATTACAGTTTTTCTGATTTTTTTACTCTATTTTGGGAGCTTTAATCGTGCGATTTCTGAATAAATCCGTGTGAAGGAAAAACATTAAATAATCTAAAATGTATATTTGCTTAAGGGTATAGTTTAATGTTTATTTTAATGTCTATATATAAATATTCTTCAATAAAATTTTCTTCAAACTTGTAGGGAACTAAAAAAAAAAAAAATAGCGGCCAACTGAGGTGTCCGTATGGAAGTCCTCTTCTGGATTGATGGTGGTGGTGTCTTGTCCATGGAACAGATCAGATTGGCCCATGCACCCTGATCACAATACCGGCCAACTGAGGGGCCGTATGGATGTCCTCTTCTGGATTGATGTCTGCCATATAGAGGGCTGCAAGGATGGCCCGGGTATATATGGTCCGGAGTGAGTTGGGTGTTGTGACAGTTATTGCAGTATGTGGTGGAGGTGTCTTGTCCATGGAGCAGATCAGATCGGCACACTGATCACAATACCGGCCAAATGAGGTGCCGTATGGATGTCCTCTTCTGGATAGATTTCTCCCATATAGAGGGCTGCAAGGATGGCCGGGTATACGTATATGGTCCGGAGTGAGTTGGGTGTTGCGACAGTTATTGCAGTTCCTGTAGGATCTAGTCATATCTGGGTTTATCTTTATCAATCAAGTGCACTATAATGAGTAATATATATTCACATATATATTGATTAAACATAGAAATAAATTTACATAATATTTTCTATATCAACAAACAACATATATACATAGCTGTTTTTTCGACACTCATGTACGGAAGATTAACCACACAGATGGTTTTCAAGGGAATATCATCTCTATAAAATTGAGCGATTTAAAAGTACGGATGTTTATTTTATACATAATACAAACTTCTACTCTCCTTACTGCGATGAAAAAATATATTGGGAGGGCTTGGCTCATCAGTGGTGAACCCTCCCAGCGGTTTCTCCAATTTAATCCACCAGACCGCTTCTCAGAGCTCTAATACTATATTGTACGATTCTGCTTATATACGCAGCACTGAAGGGTGGAATCTCATAAATGGTTTTCAAGAAAACTATGGACATAAGCTTAGAGGACAGGAGAATTACATTCAAATATTTGCATCGATCAATGCTCTTTCGCAAACATTAAGCCTGTCCTAAAAGCTTATGTCCATAGTTTTCTTGAAAACCATTTCTGAGATTCCAACCTTTAGTGCTGCGTATATAAGCAGAATCGTCCAATACAGTAGTAGAGCTCTGAGAAGCGGTTTCGTGGATTAAATTGGCGAAACCGCTGTGAGGGTTCACCACTGATGAGCCAATCCCTCCCAATATATATTTTCATCGCAGTAAGGACAGTAGAAGTTTGTATTATGTATAAAAGAAACATTCCTGCTTTCAAATCCATTCATTTTATATGTATAGATGGCGCGTTATTGCTTTGTGTTAATATCATCTCTGTTATTCTGTTGGCGCAAAGTCTGGGAAATATGGTGTGTGGCACAATAAATCCAATCTAAGAACCTATATGGGATCTCTGATAGCCCTTGCCATATTCCGTCTGGCATTGTCTTGAAGAAACAGTCCTTACGTTTAGCCAATGCTGATTTCTTCTTCAATTTCTAGTTCACCGCCCAAACTGTTTTGAGTAATGGTCTGCAATGGCAGCTTGCAGTGAATCTGTTTTTTCCTTATCCCTAGTACACTTGGTACAGGCCATGATAATCATGGTGGGTAGAAGGCTTAATGGTCTGCATTGATGGCTTTTCTATCTAGTAGCCTGATGGCAGCTTGCAGTGAATCTGTTTTTTTTTTCTTATCCCTAGTATACTTGGTACAGGCCATGATAATCATGGTGGGTAGAAGGCTTAATGGTCTGCATTGATGGCTTTTCTATCTAGTAGCCTGATGGCAGCTTGCAGTGAATCTGTTTTTTTTTTTTTCTTATCCCTAGTACACTTGGTACAGGCCATGATAATCATGGTGGGTAGAAGGCGACTGCTTTTACTGTAATTGCACCACATGTCTACACATGTGAAAAGCAGTTCGACTTTTCACTTACAAATAAATATGCCAGGGCCCCATTTGGTTACTTGCACTTGCTGGTGGGGTTGATCTTTTGCAAGAATAGGGGGACATTGGAGCATTTTTTTTATCAGAAAAAAAGTGTCCAATGCGGGAATCGAACCCGGGTCGTAGTGGTCGTAAACCAACGGTTTAGATCATCCTTCCACCGACCCCCCCCCCCCCCCCCCCCCCCCCCCCCCCACTGAATCTGTAAAATTCTCTAATAAACGTGAACATTTTAAAACCTTTGATTTAACTTTAAAAATATGTTTTGTGTTTGATTAGCAAATTGATCTCTTCTTATGCCTCCTCATTGGACAATTGTAGGTATAAGTAATTATGAGGCGATAACGTTCCATATATATATAAGAAGCATTAAAGCCTTAAAACACGAATGTTTCTTTTAAATATAAGGCAAACATCTACTGTTCTTAATGCAACGAAAAAATTCTGCTCTCCTAAAAGCTTATGTCCAAAGTTTGCTTGAAAGCCATTTCTAAGATTCCATCCTTTATTACAGCATATATAAGCAGAATGATCCAATACAGTATTACAGTATTAGAGTTCTAAGAAGCAGTCTGGTAGATTAAATTGGTGAAACCACTGGGAGGGTTTACCACTGATGAGTCAAGCCATCCCAATATTTTTTTTATCGCACTAAGGATAGTAGAAGTTTGTTTTTTATTTGAAAATAAACATTCGTAGTCATAATTGTAGATAAAAATTGGTTTAAAAATGATGCAAGGGGATATTGAAGACACGAGATAAGCAAGTGTGATCGAAATTGCCTGTCTTCTTTAAATAAATAGACGACAAGCAACAAATACCTTCCACTTCCTAAAGTTTTGTCCATGAGTGTATCTTTCAGAGTTATTGTCTGAATCCCGATATACATGCTAAAAGGTAAAACTTCCTTAAGTTTTGTCCATGAGTGTATCTTTCAGAGTTATTGTCTGAATCCCGATATACATGCTAAAAGGTACAACTTCCTTAAGTTTTGTCCATGAGTGTATCTTTCAGAGTTATTGTCTGAATCCCGATATACATACTAAAAGGTACAACTTTCTTAAGTTTTGTCCATGAGTGTATCTTTTAGAGTTATTGTCTTAATCCCGATATGCATGCTAAAAGGTAAAACTTCCTTAAATTTTTTCCATGAGTGTATCTTTCAGAGTTATTGACTGAATCCCGATATACATGCTAAAAGGTACAACTTCCTTAAGTTTTTGTCCATGAGCGTATCTTTCAGAGTTATTCTCTGAATCCCGATATACTTGCTAAAAGGTACAACTTCCTTAAGTTTTATCCATGAGTGTATCTTTCAGAGTTATTGTCTCAATCCCGATATACATGCTAAAAGGTACAACTTCCTTAAGTTTTGTCCATGAGTGTATACAACTGTGTATTCGAGAGCATGATCTGACGGAATTCTAGGATTCATATTGTGTAAAGAGACCTTGAGATCACAGAGGAAAATAATTATATAAAGAGCTAATTATGAGAAAAGACAAACGTCAGGATGACTAGACAAAATATTTTATCAAAGCTTTCCCGCCTTATTCACATAGATAAGTTGACAGGAAACTAGAGAAATACGATGAATAAAGTATTAATAAACTAAATATTTTTTATATGAAAATATTATAATATATACAACAACAAAAAGCTATATTAAGAACTTTCAGTCTTACACAGATTCTCCGAGTATAAATATAGGATACATGCAGGAATAACAGTAATAATACCAGTTATATAAATTGTGGAATGCCCACTCTTCTTCACCGCTAGACAACAGACAATAAATAATGTTGTAGATCTATATCAATTTGTAAATAGCAGAGAGAATTATCATAGATTTAACTATTTTTGTAAATATATTTATGAATATATCTTTTTAACCTGAAAGGTTCAGGTTCCTAATATATCTTATTGTTTCTCTTTTTGATTATTTTTTCTTGTATAATATGTTTATAACTGTTTCTGGTTAGAAAATGTAAATTGACGCAATTATCCCTAGCCGGAATATCGCGTTTTGTGTGTTGAAATGAAAAAATAAAAAATAAATTGTATTATAATTTTTAAAGTTAATCACATAAAGGTAATATGAAATGTATATACAGGAAAACTTATTATACTAGGAAAACAGGAGAATTATGGAAGACCAACTTCGGGATGAGACAACAATTCATTTCAGGCAAGAACAAACTATGAGTGATAAACAAAAGGTAAGCAAAAGAGGGAAGTTTACAGAGTAGTAAAATATAAACATAAAAAATAATACTCTGCTAAATTAATAAATACTTTTTTACAATATGAATAAAGCGAGAAATCTATCTTCAGAAGCCGTTTTGATTTTTTAAATTAATATTTACATTTCAGAGGATTTTATCTTTCGAATAGGACATAAATATAATGATATGATAGACTTTTTTTTTTTACAAATTGAAGAAATGTAAAATTAGCCACCCTTTTTAACGCTGCTTTCTTTTTTTTCTATTAGACAAATAATTAAGGATGTATGAAAAAGTGAAAGTTGTATAAGCTTATGATTTTGCTTTGTTTTAAAAATGAATCGATGTTGGTTTCATATGTTTGAATTGAATATTACACCTTAGTTCTATATATTTTATTGCTTAAAAAGGAACACAACAAAAAAGAAACTACAATTGCAAATGATTTGATAACTAACTAAGAAATAAAAAAAATAATGATGATAAAATATTGAATATGTCTGCCAGAAAAATGCTTCTATGAATTAAAAAATAGGAATAATCACAAGCTTAAAATATAAACTTCAAACAAAGGGGAATATATTAAGAGGACATTTATCTAAAATATTAAACACAAAAGTAATGAGATTACATAACCAAAATAATTTGAATGTACGACTATAGATTTTATCTAAAAATAGCATTGAATAAACGACCTATTGTTTTCCTTTGATAGGCAGTAATATTTTATCATGTTAATTATATAAATGATATAATGATAGGTAATTTGAATTTGTGTATGTGATTATTATAAAGTTGTCCTAAAAGTTCGTGTTTTTCTTAAAATGTTGTTTTTATTATTACTTGGCGAATTATATATTCTTTCTTATCTCCACTTAATCATATTAGGGTATCAAGCTTTGACAACCATCATGACTGGGTGAAGTTGCGTCTGCCTTTGTCATTAAGACTGGGAGCACTACTCAGTAGCAGGCCGACTTAGATCCAATGAAATGGCCGCCTCTGACATGAGGAACAGACGCCATGTACAGCCGCTCCTAACATGGAGTACAAACGCTGCTCATCCTGTATCCCTGGAGCCTTTACAAGGTACTATCAGCCGGGCCAGCTGACACCAGGTTTTTTAGCGAGCTTTTTACTGCTCCCCCTCCTCCTTTTTCATCCGGGCTTGGGACCGGCAAAAGCGGAGTTAAAATGAATTGTAGAATTGTTGGTTGGATTTTCTTGATTTATCAAGAAATTTGATTATCCAAATATCATGAAACAAGTTAAACCAACGTTTAGTTTATTTTTTATTACATTTTATAAATCAACCAGCGCTATATTGAAATATTTGTGCCCATTACAGAGTAAACAAACAAAAAGACAAACAAATTAGAACTTAGAATTTAATATTTACAAATTTACATGTATTATTCGAAAGATCAAAACTATAAGTCTAAGGGATAAGTGTCTTTTAGGAAAAAAAAATTATTCCAAGCTTTCGGGCCCAACCGCCCTTCGACAGGAAAATTACGCTACTGACGTTTTCGGATCAAATCCATATATATATACACGAAGAAGCCGAAAATATACTACAGTTATGCAAAAAGCTGATTTACATAGTGAATAAAACAATAAAACGGAAATATAAGTATACATATAGAGAGAATTTGAATGTCTACAATATGAACTGGTATGGAATAAGACAAAGAAGATGGCATATTTTGGAAACACAGAACAGACTAACTATTGAATTTGCGGTCTCAGAGTTCGTGGTACGGTGGGAGGTTTGGTGGCTGCAGGGAATAATACATTGTAAATTTCAGGTAGATCAATTTTTCTATTAAGGCTGTGGAATTTGCTTGACAGGAGGGATTCGATGACTAGTCTTTGATGTTTTCTGGAGATATTGGAATAATGAATTTTGGGTGATGTAATGTTGAAGGAATGGCCAGTTTCGTTGATATGCTGAACTATTAAGGATCTATGGTCTCGGTTATCAATATTTCTTTTGTGTTCATGAATTCTGATATTGACCTGTCTTCCAGTTTCACCCACGTAGATTCCTGGGCAATTTGAACATTCTATTGAGTAAATAACGTTACGTGCCGTACTGTGAGGTTCATTATAACTGAGTTTCATTATTTGGTTTCGGAGAAGGGATCCTGAGGTAGGTGCGCAGGTGAAGTAGGTTTTAATTCCGAATTTTAACAAGAATCTGGCAATGGTGGATGCTAAAGGTGAATATGGCATACTGCAAATTGATCTGTATACTGGAGGCTGTATCTTTTTGGATGAATCGTAAAAGTGTCGTAATATAAAGGACATTGGGTATGCACAGTTTTTGAGGTTAGCTATTATGTTTTGTGTTTCAAGGGTCTTGTACTTCTGGAGGGAGCAGTGGGTATGTATTCGTTTTGAAAGTGCAATGACTGTATTGATCTTGTGACTGATTGGGCAGAAGGACGAGTATTGAACGTAATTAGGGCGGAAAGTTGGTTTATAATAAACGGTGGTGTGGAATTCATGCTGGTCACGGATAATTTTTATGTCAAGAAACGGAAGGATATTATTGTTCTCTTTTTCAACGGTGAAGTGGAGATCAGGGTGATAATTGTTTAGGTTGCAGAGGATGTTTTCGGTTTGGGTGGTGGTGCAGATGCAAAAGACATCGACGATATCTTTTGCATCTGCACCAACACCCAAACCGAAATCATCCTCTGCAACCTAAACAATTATCACCCTGATCTCCACTTCACCGTTGAAAAAGAGAACAATAATATCCTTCCGTTTCTTGATATAAAAATTATCCGTGACCAGCATGAATTCCACACCACCGTTTATTATAAACCAACTTTCCGCCCTAATTACGTTCAATACTCGTCCTTCTGCCCAATCAGTCACAAGATCAATACAGTCATTGCACTTTCAAAACGAATACATACCCACTGCTCCCTCCAGAAGTACAAGACCCTTGAAACACAAAACATAATAGCTAACCTCAAAAACTGTGCATACCCAATGTCCTTTATATTACGACACTTTTACGATTCATCCAAAAAGATACAGCCTCCAGTATACAGATCAATTTGCAGTATGCCATATTCACCTTTAGCATCCACCATTGCCAGATTCTTGTTAAAATTCGGAATTAAAACCTACTTCACCTGCGCACCTACCTCAGGATCCCTTCTCCGAAACCAAATAATGAAACTCAATTATAATGAACCTCACAGTACGGCACGTAACGTTATTTACTCAATAGAATGTTCAAATTGCCCAGGAATCTACGTGGGTGAAACTGGAAGACAGGTTAATATCAGAATTCATGAACACAAAAGAAATATTGATAACCGAGACCATAGATCCTTAATAGTTCAGCATATCAACGAAACTGGCCATTCCTTCAACATTACATCACCCAAAATTCATTATTCCAATATCTCCAGCAAACATCAAAGACTAGTCATCGAATCCCTCCTGTCAAGCAAATTCCACAGCCTTAATAGAAAAATTGATCTACCTGAAATTTACAATGTATTATTCCCTGCAGCCACCAAACCTCCCACCGTGCCATGAACTCTGAGACCGCAAATTCAATAGTTAGTCTGTTCTGTGTTTCCAAAATATGCCATCTTCTTTGTCTTATTCCATACCAGTTCATATTGTAGACATTCAAATTCTCTCTATATGTATACTTATATTTCCGTTTTATTGTTTTATTCACTATGTAAATCAGCTTTTTGCATAACTGTAGTATATTTTCGGCTTCTTCGTGTATATATATATGGATTTGATCCGAAAACGTCAGTAGCGTAATTTTCCTGTCGAAGGGCGGTTGGGCCCGAAAGCTTGAAATAAAATTTTTTTCCTAAAAGACACTTATCCCTTAGACTTATAGTTTTGAACATTCTATTAAGGGATTAGCCTATTAATTATTCGAAAGAGTTCATAAAATGTATATAGACAAAGTGTTTGATGTAAGAGAGTTTTATCATTTAGATCAGGGAACAAACGATGTCTCACTTCTGTAAAGTTCGGACAGTCATAGATAAGGTGAAGAGCAGTAAATAACGTTTAGTTGATTTTTGTTCCACTAGATGGCGCTCTGCAATGTAAAATGATCATATAAGCGGTCAGGATATGTCTTTTTTATTTTTAATATAACGTTTAATATAATTAAGAAAAAAGGCATTTCCTGATCGTGCAACTAAAAGTTGCTGATGGCTTGCGCCATCAGCAACTTTTATTTTTACGATCAGGAAATGCCCTTTTTCTCAATTTATCCACCTGATCCAAGTACAAATTCACTTTTGTACTATTTTTCACGTTTAATATAATGTTTTTTATATAAACACCAGGTCTTTTTTTTTCACCCTATTTTTTTTTTTTCTTTTTTTTTTTTTTTTTCACATGAAAATAGACATGAAGAGAGAGAGAGAGACTTCTCTTTTTACTTTTTATTCAATTAAAAATATCTGCCTACTCTCTTTCTTAAAAATATAATAAATAATCTACTTATATAATTGCCTTATTCTGTCTGTGTGAAGTTCACGGATAGATTTTGGTCAGAATGGATAAAATAAAAAAAGTGTCAAGGGATGGGAATCGAACCCACGACCTTCCGCTTACCGGGCAGATGCCATGACCACTAGGCTACCCTGGACATATTTTTCGTTCACATTTTTATTTTTATATTTTCAAGACACACACAGTTTGGGGCGGGACGTTTCACAAGAGAGACATCCATGGCGCCAATTTATAATTGTAACGAATAGTATTTTAATTAAAACATTTTTAAAATATATACGCACTCGGGTTAAACCCGGGCGTTGCCCGGGCCATTCGTCTAGTTATATATAAAATATTGGGAGGCCTGGCTCATCATTGGTGAACCTTCTCAGTTGTTTCGTCAGTAAAAGTAGTGCTAAAAGAGTTTCTATGTGTATTCTTATAGACATTTCGATGTAATTTTTAGTATGAAATATGTATTTATAGAGGCAAATATTACTGAAAGCTACTCACTTTATAGGTTGAAAGACAATTATCTAGATTGATATAAAAAGACTCTAGCTGTCACTGTGGCAAGGATGCCCAGGACTCGATACACCAACTATTGGAATGTCCACTCTTCTTTAGCGCTAGACAACAGACTATAAATAATGTTGTAGATCTATATCAATTTGTAAATACTAGAGATAATTATCACAGATTTAACCATTTTTGTGATTATATTTCTAACCTGGAAGGATCATGTTATTAATATATTTCTTATTGTCTCTCTTTTTTTATCTTCTTGTATAATATGTTTATAACTACTTAAGTTTAAAAATGTAAATCGACGCAAATATCCATAGCCGTAGACCTGTGGTGCACTTACAGTAAAAGCAGTCGCCTACTTCTACCCACGATAATTATCATGGCCAGTACTACGTGTACTAGGGATAAGAAAAAAAAATAGCCGGGATATCGCGTTTTGTGTATTGACACAAAAAAGGATTGAAATAAACATGTTTTGTTGATAAATTTTAAAAATATTATCCGCCAAAAACCTCGAAACAAACCTAGAACTTTCCTCAATGATATATTTGCATACGTCAGACCATTCTTCAACTGGCTCTTGATAGAGTTAGAACAAATGTACAATAGAATCAATCTCGGGTAAAATATTATCCTGCACACAACACCTGCCTCTTCTCTAACATATATTCATCTCAATAAATAAATAAATATCAAAATATCCCGAGTTATTATATCGAAATGGCTTGTTGTGGTTCTCGAATAACAACAACAATTATTATTAACTAAGGAGAATCGTCCCATACAGGATTCTCCCAGATAGGTACAGAAGTAAACATAGCAGTTATCTACAGAAAGTGGAGATTAACATCGACCTTTCTTTAAATTAGTTCTCGAATAACAACCACAAATATCCTTTATTAAGGACACTATTGTCCCATACAGGATTCTCCCAGAAACAGAAGTGAACATAACAGTTATCTACAGAAAGTGGAGATTAACATCGACCTTTCTTCAAGTTGGTTCTCGAATAACAACAACAATTATTTATTAAGGATAATCGTCCCATACAGGATTCTCCCAGATACAGAAGTAAACATAGCAGTTATCTACAGAAAGTGGAGATTAACATCGACCTTTCTTTAAATTAGTTCTCGAATAACAACCCAACAACAAAAATCCTTTATTAAAGACCCTCGTTCCATACAGGATTCTCCCAGATACAGAAGTAAACATAGCAGTTATCTACAGAAAGTGGAGATTAACATCGACCTTTCTTCAAGTTGGTTCTCGAATAACAACCACAAATATCCTTTATTAAGGACACTATTGTCCCATACAGGATTCTCCCAGGTACAGAAGTAAACATAGCAGGTATTTACAGAAAGTGGAGATTAACATCGACCTTTCAAATTGGTTCTCGAATAAACAAAAAATAATGGTTTTGAGGGTCACTTTAGGTTTATCAACAAACTAATTGATCCGTTTTCAGCAATTTTCTACTTATATTAGCACAATCTGACAATACTGAATAATATCGAGCTTTTGATGAGATTTGATCAGACCTGATGAGAGGAAAGATTGGGTTTGAAGATGGTCGTTTAATTCTTGTTGTGTTGGATGTCTCTCATTGAAATCCATCAACAAGAGACGAAGATGCCTTGACAATTGATTGATAGCTTCTTGAAATTTCCGTCTTCTTCAATAAGTAACAAGCTCATCTTTCAATATCTCAGAAAAAAGTACTTAAAAGTTTAACATTGATGTGAAACCTGATTATGCAATAATTGCCTCTTGTGCATTTTCCCCATTGCAATAAATATCGTTCTCTCTTTTATATAAGTTCCTTTTTTTAACTATTTTATTATAAAAGTTTGTTATCTATTTGGTTTTAAATGAAATTTCTATATGAGGTCTGTTAATTAAATATCCGAACTATTCAAATATTTCTAGAATAACATTCCGTTTTAACATTTTATATATTACATTTTAAATTTAATTGCCAACTATCGTTAAAATTTATAATTATTATTAACTATTATATTTGGCCCACACACACAATGTGTTTCTTTTCACAATTCGAATATTATCTATACAGATCTTACTGTAATGATAAAATTTATGGAATGAAAGGGTTCACTATTGATGAGCCAAGCCATTTCATTCAATAACTTTTATCATTGCAGTAAGGTCTATAGAGATAATATTTGAAGATATTAAAAATAAACAAATTGCCAGTAAATTTATTTGCTACAAAGTCCTAAGCGATGTTTTAAAAATAATGATTATGTTCCAAGATAACTCTTGGATGCATATGAATGCTTGGAAATGGCAAGCTTTGTAGAATTAGTTTTCCTTGAATGGTTGCAAGTTTTTCCCACTATGCAATAAGCTTGATACCCTGATATGATTGAGTGGAGATAAGAACGAAGAAGAGACTTATCCCCAGCAGACACCATCAACAAGCTCTACAGACTTGCTACCCTAATATCATTGAGTGGAGATAAGAAAGAAGAAGAGACTCATCCCCAGCAGACACCATCAACAAGCTTTACAGACTTGATACCCCTAATATGATTGAGTGGAGATGAAAATTAAGAAGAGACTCATCTCCAGCAGACATCATCAACAATCTAAACAAGCATAATACAGTAATATGATTGAGTGGAGATAAGAAAGAAGAAGAGACTCATTCCCAGCAGACACCATCAACAAGCTCTACATTGTGTGTGTGCCAAAATATATTCTTCTTCTTCTTTCTTATATTCAACAACCATCATGATTGGGTGAAGTTGAATGCGTCTGCCTTTGTCATTAAGACTGGGAACACTACTCAGTGGCAGGTCGACTTAGCTCCAAAAGAAATGGCCGCCTCTGACATGAGGAACAGACGCCATGTGCAGCCGCTCCTAACATGGAGTACAAACGCTGCTCATCCTGTATCCCTGGATTAGGAGCCCTTACAAGGTACTATCAGCCGGGCCAGCTGAGCCCAGGTTTTTTTAGTGAGCTTGTTACTGCTCCTCTCCTCCTTTTTCATCCGGGCTTGGGATCGGCAAAGGCGGAGTTATACCCTAATATGATTGAGTGGAGATAAGAAAAAAGAAGAAGAAGAGTTTTCCTTGAAAAGAATGAACGTGGATAACAGAATCGTCTGAAATAAAAATAAAAAGAAAGGTTGTCCTGGATAATTAATCATATATAAATAGTATTAGGTTATAGGTAGAAGTGTCAAATTTTTAAACAAACATAAGCAGTTTTAAGCTTCTCACTGTTTTCTGGGAAGAATGATGTTTTACATAAAAAGGCCAATAAAATAAGATTTAAAATTAAATAAAGTGCTTTTTGGGTGTTTACATTTGTTTCAATGAAGAATCAACGTGGGTTTCTATTGCGTGCTTATCGAGTTTGCTATTCAGAGGCGATAACCACACTTGGAGGCTATGGGATGGGTTCAAGGAATATTATGTTATAAATTTCTGGAATATCTATTCTTCTGTTAATGCTATTGTACTTTCTGGATTTGATGGATTCTATGATGAGTCTCTGTTGTTTATTGGGAATGTCGTCATTGGGCGAATGTGGCCATGTTTGTATAAAAGAAGGCTGACAGGGAATGTGTGGAACGCATCCAGTGGGATTGTGTGGACAACTTAGACGTTCTCTGTATGCTTGATCCATGTTGGGTGATCTCATATACCTCTGTAAACCCGGTCCGCTCCTTATCAGCGCTGCAATAAAAGATAAGTACTGGTTTTGTTATAACTAATTTTATATAAAATATCGCAGAAATAATTCAAAAAAATAATTTCATAAAGAAGTGCGGTTTTGTTGTTTGCATAAAGGTATCCAGATAAGCGCAACGAAATCAAAGAGGTGGAAGGTATTATTATCAGAAATCGTACAAGAAAAAAGGGAAACATCAATGAGCCGTAGGATTTGTCTCACATGTCCGGACGGTTTTGTTAGGAGTCAATCACAGGATTTAAGAATGCTACGAACTCCGCCATTGCCGGTCCCAAGCCCGGATGAAAAAGGAGGAGGGGGAGCAGTAACAAGTTCACTAAAAAACCTGGGCTCAGCTGGCCTGGCTGATAGTACCCTGTAAGGGTTCCTAATCCAGGGATACAGGATGAGCAGCGTTTGTACTACATGTTAGGAGCGGCTGAACCTGGCGTCTGTTCCTCATGTCAGAGGCGGCCATTTCTTTTGGAGCTAAGTAGGCCTGCCACTGAGTAGTGCTCCCAGTCTTAATGACAAAGGCAGACGCATTCTACTTCACCCAGTCATGATGGTTGTCAAACTTTACAAGCTTGATATCCTAATATGATTGAGTGGAGATAAGAATGAAGAAGAATGCTACGAAATTTTTATTCACGTCCTCCTTTGTTGTTGTTGTTCGCTTGAGTCTACGCGTTTTCTCTGTGTTAAGTTACTTTTAATTCAAGCCCCAGTTTCTCTTTTGTTGAGTGTAAACCATACAAAGTAACTTTTGACAGTAGATTGTTAGGTAGTAGTTGAGAGAAACATAGAAAATAGGTGGAAATAATTGATAGTAAATAGGTAATGTATGTAGATAACGGATGAGGCAACTGCGCAGATGGTAGACAGCAGTTGGGGATAACGTCACGATTGCAGAATTCCCCGCTACCAACAAACCTATGCAACACCTCAGTCAATGGTCGACAGTGTTTGAATCCAACAACAACAACAAAAAGCTTTATTAAGACTTTTTGTCTTATACAGATTCTCCAAGCAGAAATGTAGGGTACATACAGGAATAACAGTAATAGTACCATTAATCAGCAATGTACAACAACAAGCTTTATTAAGACCTTTTAATCTTATACAGATTCTCCACGCACAGAAATGTAGGGTACATACAATAATAACAGTAATAGTACCAATAATCGCAATGTACAACAACAAGCTTTATTAAGACCTTTTAGCTTATTCATATTCTCCAAACACAGAAATGTAGGATACATACAGGAATAACAGTAATAGTACCAGTAATCAGCAATGTACAACAACAAGCTTTATTAAGACCTTTTAATCTTATACAGATTCTCCAAGCAGAAATGTAGGATACATACAGGAATAACAGTAATAGTACCGGTAATCGCAATGTACAACAAAAAGCTTTATTAAGACCTTTTAGCTTATTCATATTCTCCAAACACAGAAATGTAGGATACATACAGGAATAACAGTAATAGTACCAGTAATCAGCAATGTACAACAACAACAAGCTTTATTAAGACCTTTCAGTCTTATACAGATTCTCCAAGCAGAAATGTAGGATACATACAGGAATAACAGTAATAGTACCAGTAATCAGCAATGTACAACAACAAGCTTTATCAAGACCTTTTAGTCTTATACAGATTCTCCAAACAGAAATGTAGGATACATACAGGAATAACAGTAATAGTACCATTAATCGCAATGTACAACAACAAGCTTTATTAAGACCTTTTAGTCTTATACTGATTCTCCAAGCAGAAATGTAGGGTACATACAGGAATAACAGTAATAGTACCAGTAATCAGCAATGTACAACAACAAGCTTTATCAAGACCTTTTAGTCTTATACAGATTCTCCAAGCAGAAATGTAGGATACATACAGGAATAACAGTAATAGTACCATTAATCGCAATGTACAACAACAAGCTTTATTAAGACCTTTTAGTCTTATACTGATTCTCCAAGCAGAAATGTAGGGTACATACAGGAATAACAGTAATAGTACCAATAATCGCAATGTACAACAACAAGCTTTATTAAGACCTTTTAGTCTTATACAGATTCTCCAAGCACAGATATATAGGGTACATACAATAATAACAGTAATAGTACCAATAATCGCAATGTACAACAACAAGCTTTATTAAGACCTTTTAGTCTTATACAGATACTCCAAGCACAGAAATATAGGGTACATACAATAATAACAGTAATAGTACCAATAATCGCAATGTACAACAACAAGCTTTATTAAGACCTTTTAGTCTTATACTGATTCTCCAAGCAGAAATGTAGGGTACATACAGGAATAACAGTAATAGTACCAATAATCGCAATGTACAACAACAAGCTTTATTAAGACCTTTTAGTCTTATACAGATTCTCCAAGCAGAAATGTAGGGTACATAAAGGAATAACAATCATAGTACAAGTAATTAGCAATGTACAACAACAAGCTTTATTAAGACCTTTTAGTCTTATACAGATTCTCCAAGCAGAAATGTAAGATACATGCAGGATAAAAGTAATAGTACCTTAATGGTAATATAATATTAATATAAAGGAAAAGATATATGAAGACAATCAAGCTAATAGATTAGTCTGAGTAAATTGGAAGACAAGAAATTTATTAATCATGAATTTACCACGGATTCACCACAAATGAAGGTAAAAAAGCAAAAGCTAATCACAGTCAATATTGATATAATAAAATTTGTACATTGTAATTAAAACAATTGAGTTCATACAGTGTTTGAATCCAACACTTTATGATAAATATCATGATGATTATAATCATAGGGTGTCATTCGGTTAGTAATACATATTTAAATCAAATGATCATGGTTATATTATTCTAAATATGACACATTTGAAAAAAAATCCAAATAATTGAATCATCATCGCGAGTGTGCAAGTAGAAAAAAATGAAATAACAACATTTATATAAATCGCTTTTTACAAGTAAATCAAAATTAATGATGAAGGTAGAGGGTCTCAAATCTCATCATATATATATTGGGAGAATAAAAATAATAATTATCTGAAAATTTATATCGTGATGAATTTGGTGGTGTCTTGTCCCTCCATGGAAAGTTAGGTGCAATTGCTCCGTTAGACAGCCACATTTCAGAGTTCCCTGTTCACGGTTACCGTAGTGGATCACGACACCGTACTACAGGGCAGTCCCTTACTTATAGACCACAGTGGTGGTGGTGTCTTATCCACTCCATGGAAAGAGGGGTGCCATTGCCACGCTAGTCAGCCACATTTCAGAGTTCCCTGTTCACGGTTACCGTAGCGACTAGGGATCACGACACCGTACTACAGGGCAGTCCCTTACTTATGGATCACAGTGGTGGTGTCTTGTCCTCTCTAGAAATGGGGGTGTCATTGCATCGTTAGTCAGCCACATTTCAGAGTTCCCTGTTCACGGTTACCGTAGCGGCTCATGACACCGTACTACAGGGCAGTCCCTTACTTATGGACAATAGTGGTGGTGGTGTCTTGTTCAACATGGAAAGGGGGGTACCATTGCCCCGTTAGTCAGCCATATTTCAGAGTTCCCTGTTCACGGTTACCGTAGCGACTAGGGCTCACGACACCGTACTACAGGGCAGTCCCTTACTTATGGATCACAGTGGTGGTGGTGTCTTGTTCAACATGGAAAGGGGGGTGCCATTGCCCCGTTAGTCAGCCATATTTCAGAGTTCCCTGTTCACGGTTACCGAAGCGGCTCGGGGGGATTATAATCAAATATTGAGAAAACTCTCAGATGATTAAATAACTTACGTAAACGCACAAATTCAAACTTTTTAGATATTAAAACAAATCTTAGACGAACAAATTTTGATTCCACAATGGAGATATAAGTAAACAATGCTTACGGACTGAATTGTTTGTTAGATTGGGCACAACTACAACCCCGATACAACTTTGAAGATATGGCGGTGGTGGGGCTTATCTCCATGGTTAAACCAATTCCTGAAGTCCACTCCTCTCCAATTTTGCGATGGTAGTTATAGGCCTGGAAAATAGGTCCTCTATTGTCAGTTCTGAGCATGATATGCTCCGGAGAAGCTTCCGCACTATTGCATTTCAAGCAGTTATTGAAGATTTTTTGTCCGTTTTTAAGATATTCTGTAGAATATCGTTTTAAAGTGATTGGTTCAAATTTATATTACTAGATTGTTAAAATCAAACAATGCATATATGAAAAACCATATTTACACAATACGAACATACCATATTGATAATATCAATATTAAACAATATATTTTTATTATATACAGATTCACCTGAGAGAGATACAGCAATATATAAGTAAAGACGGAGAGAGAAATTATAATAAACATAGTTTTATATGGAAAATATGTACATATAGAGTTAGAATCACTATGGTATTTTGTTGCTCCATGGAATATATATGAACAAGACACCACTCCATCACTATGGTATAATATTATATACATAGGCCATAGGTAGAAAACTATAGACACCTAGGTAGTTGATTTTTCTTGAATTTATCACAATAGACTAGTACAATATGCTTGTATTGTGTATAAAAGAAACATTCGTGCTTTTAAATCCTTTCATTTTATATGTATAGATGGCGCGTTATTGCTTTGTGATAATAGACTAGATTGACCGATATCCTTGAATGAACCTAAATCAACATTTAGCTGATATTCATTCCGATAGATGGCACTCTTCCATCAAAAAATGCTCAATTGAGCGATCAGGGCCTTTTACTGCTTAGTCTACTTCTCCTCTTTTTTACGTTCCTTTTTCGCAAATATATTGTTTGGATTACAACAGGATTTTAATTGTTACTATATTATAATGCTAGGAAGCAGAGTTAAGAGTCTTCTTCTTTCTTATCTCCACTCAATCATATTAGGGAATCAAGTTGTGACCCTTGATGGTGTCTGTTTGACAACCACTGGGTGAAGTAGAATGTGTCTGACTTTGTCATTAAGACTGGAAGCACTACTCAGTGGCAAGCCGACTTAGCTCCAAAAGAAATAGCCGCCTCTGACATGAGGAACAGACGCCATATGCAGCTGCTCCTAACATGGAGTACAAACTCTGCTCATCCTGTATTCCTGGATTAGGAGTTCTTACAGGGTACTATCAGCCGGGCCAGCTGAGCCCAGGTTTTTTAGTGAGCTTGTTACTGCTCCCCCTTCTCCTTTTTCATCCTGGCTTGGGACCGGCAAAGGCAGAGTTGTTAATAGTTTTGAATGTAGAGAACAACTTTTTAATTACCATAACACTATATTATAAGAATATAAACTCAAAGAAGCTTCTTCTATAGAACATGTTTGTTTTGCTAACTTTTGAACCACATCGTTCTTCAACGGGCGTAAACGATATCGTTCGAAAGCTAGCGAAATTAACATGTTCTACACAAGAAGCTCATTTTTGTTCTTTTATATTATCACAATATTTAATAGTTTTGTATACAAACATGAAAAATGTATAGCACAACTCCCCACCAGCGAGTGCAAGTAATCAAACAGGGCTCTGGACACTAGTAAGTGCTTTTCACATGTGTAGATATGTGGTGTACGTGCAGTAAAGGTATTCGCCAACTTCTATCCACCATGATAATCATGGCCTATACCACGTTTACTAGGGATAATAATAATACAGCACAATTCGACTCAAGTGTGGTTCTCGTTTGCTTCTCTATAATTGGTAGAAAGTATAAAAGTGTCTTTCTATTAATGAAAATACTGTAAATAAGTTCCGCTTCAATTTTCCATAAACTTCATTCTTCAACTGAGGAATTTTCAGAACGAGGAAAGATCTTAGCAAAGGCTTATGTATACATGTATCATATGTATATACCAGTGTTTTCATTCGTTTTTTTATTCTGTATATTTTCTTTTCCTCGAATTTACTCATACCAATCTGTTAATGAACTTAATTGTCTCAATCAAATGTTTTTACTGTATATAAGTTTTATTATCACCATTAAATGTAATTAGTTTTTACCTTTTTTTTTTACCATTTTCAAGCTCAGTGATGAATCCATGTATAAGATAATTTTTTTTTCTCTCGGATTTACCAAGACTAATCTATTTAGGTTTCGTGTGAGTTTAACTGTCTTAATTAAGTTTTCCTGTATATAATTCCCTTATTAACATTAAATGTAATTACCTTTTACTTTCTTTTTTGTTACCATTTTTAGGCTCAGTGGTAAATCCATGTATAAAAGAAATTTCTTTTCTTTAGATTTACCAACACTAATCTATTTATTTTGTGTGAGTTTAACTGTCTTAATTAAGTTTTCCTGTATATAAATCCCTTATTATCATTAAATGTGATTACCTTTTACTTTTTTTTTGTTACCATTTTTAGGCTCAGTGGTAAATCCATGTATAAGAGAAATTTATTTTCTTCGAATCTACCTAGACTAATGTATTTATGAGCTTGATTGTCTTAATTAATTATTTTATTACCATTATATGTGATTAACTTTTACTTTTTTTCCAAATTGCAAACTCAGTGGTAAATCGATGTATAAGAGAAATTTCTTCGGATTTAAATTTCATTAATAGCATTAAATATGATTAGATTTTACTCTATATTAATTGCATTTGCACACTCTATGTATAGGATATGTCTTAATAAAGACATTTGTGTGTGCGTAAAAAAGTGTCATTTTCAATCTGTGTATATATCCCTCCACAATGTAAACAAACAATGAAGCAGGCGGCGTGTATGTAAATAGGATGTGAAGTGGTCAGGTGTACATGGCGGTGCCCACAGACATGCTCCACTAGCTCTTGGAAAACAACCACCGCCATCTATTGACAGTCCTCCTACATCTCAAGCAAGTTTGCAAACACCCCGTCAGTGTTTGCCCCACGTGTCGGCTCGGTTTCTCCTCCTCGATTCTTCTTTGTTTCACCGCAGTGAAAAACTTGAGCGTACGATTCGCATTTACTTCAAGTCGCTCTTTCTCTATGGGGTTATCATGAAACGATATTTCAACAACAAAAAGCCTTTATTAAGGACAATCGTCCCATACAGAATCCTCCCAGATAGGTAAACACAAGTAAACACAACAGTTATCTACAGAAAGTGGAGATTAACATCGACCTTTCTTCAAATTGGTTCTCGAATAACAACAACAAAATGCCTTTATTAAGGATAAGTGTCCCATACAGGATTCTCCCAGATACACAAGTAAACTTAGCAGTTTTCTACAGAAAGTAGAGATTAACATCAACCTTTCTTCAAGTTGGTTCTCGAATAATAACAACAAAAAGCCTTTATTAAGAAAACTCGTCCCATACAGGATTCTCCCAGATACAGAAGTAAACTTAGCAGTTATTTACAGAAAGTAGAGATTAACATCGACCTTTCTTCAAGTTGGTTCTCGAATAACAACAACAAAAAGCTTTTATTAAGGACACTCATCCATACAGGATTCTCCCAGATACAGAAGTAAACATAGCAGTTATCTACAGAAAGTGGAGATTAACATCGACCTTTCTTCAAGTTGTTTCTCGAATAACAACAACAAAAGCCTTTATTAAGGACACTCATCCCATACAGGATTCTCCCAGATACAGAAGTAAACATAGCAGTTATCTACAGAAAGTGAAGATTAACGTCGACCTTTCTTCAAGTTGGTTCTCGAATAACAACAACAAAAAGCCTTTATCAAGGACACTCGTCCCATACAGGATTCTCCCAGATACAGAAGTAAACATAACAGTTATCTACAGAAAGTGGAGATTAACATCGACCTTTCTTCAAGTTGGTTCTCGAATAACAACAACAAAAAGCCTTTATTAAGGACACTCGTCCCATACAGGATTATCCCAGATACAGAAGTAAACAGAGCAGTTATCTACAGAAAGTGGAGATTAACATCGCCCTTTCTTCAAGTTGGTTCTCGAATAACAACAACAAAAAGCCTTTATTAAGGACACTCGTCCCATACAGAATTCCCCAGATACAGAAGTAAACATAACAGTTATCTACAGAAAGTAGAAATTAACATCGACCTTTCTTCAAGTTGGATCTAATATCTGTATTGCGCCTATTGTGTGTGCTGTTTTCCAGAATTTGTGAAAACCTAATGCATTGGTTTGGTTTTTTACTACTTTTGCCATTAGAACATATGGCGAATTGTTTCATAACCAATCTTTTGATGCAGAATTTCTCTCTCCTGCTCCAGTGCCATGTAGTGCGGAAAGTCTTGGCTAAATTTGTTATTGCACAAAGTGCATATTAAGTTCTTAGAATTAATAATAAAACATGGGAACCCCATTTAACCATGAGACGAGAGAGACAAATTTAAATCATGTGACACAGGGGTTGGTGTTATTGCTGTTGTCATGTCTATTGCAGAGCCCAGATGTCTCCATACATCTCTATCACAGCAATGTCCACTATGTTGAGTGTGTAATGCTGCTGTTCTGGGTCTATGTCAATTTTCTGCAAGGCGCGGTCATTGCTGTGTGTGTGGACATGAAAATATAAAATGAAAAAATTCATTAAGACCTTTAGTTCTTATATAGATTCTATAGGCAAAAATATAGGTTACATACGAGGTGTGTTCAAAAAGTATCGCGACTTTTGTGTTTTTTCAAAAATTATTTATTTATTCATGAATACCTATTTTGTCCCCTTCAAAGTTTACCCTTGAGATATTATACACTTGTGCAAACGGTTTTTCCAATCTTCGAAGAACTTCAAAAAATCATTTTTAAAAATCTTTTTCAGCTCCTCCTTCGATGCCGTCTTTATCTCGTCAAGCGTAGCGTAACGTCGTCATTTCATGGGCCTCTTCAGTTTAGGGAACAAGAAAAAGTCACAGGGGGCCAGATCTGGGGAAAACGGTGGCTGCGGCATCATATCATTATTGTGTTGTTTTTGGCCAAAAAGTCGCGCACAAGCAACGATGTGTGAGCAGGGGCGTTATCGTGATGCAAAAGCCAATTTTTGTTCTTCCACAAATCCGGGCGTTTCTGGCAGATTGCTTCGCGAAAATTGCGCATAACTTGCAGGTAATATTCCTTATTGACCGTTCTACCCTGTGGCAAGAACTCATGATGCACCACGCCCCTGCAATCGAAGAAAACTGTCAGCAAAACTTTCACATTCGACCGAACTTGGCGCGCTTTTTTCGGTCTTGGTTCGTGCGGCAGCTTCCATTGAGCTGATTGAGCTTTGGTTTCCACGTCATAACCATAAACCCACGCTTCGTCACCAGTTATGACCCTCTGGAGCAAATTTGGGTCGTCGCGGACAGAGTCCAACATCTCATTAGCAATGTTCATGCGATGATGTTTTTGGTCGCTATTGAGCAATTTTGGTACGAATTTCGCGGCGACCCGTCTCATGCCCAAGTCATTGATAAAAATCGAATGGCACGAGCCAATCGATATGTTTAGGTCCTCAGCAACTTCTCTAACGGTGATTCGACGATTGGCCAATATCATTTTCTCCACTTCATTAATTTTTTCGTCTGTTGTTGAAGTGCTCGGGCGTCCGGCACGCTCTTCGTCGTTCACATCTTCTCGGCCTTCTGAGAACATTTTGTACCACCGATAAACGTTGCTTCGGTCCAAGGTAGCTTCTCCATATGCCACAGTCAACATTCGGAATGCATCTGCGCACTTAATTTCGTTTTTCACACAAAATTTGATACAGGTTCTTTGATCCATTTTTTATTAGGTAAAAATCGAAGACGATCCAAAACACCTGCAAGCAAAGCAGCTGTGAACAATTAAGTGAATATTCAAAATGGCCGAGCTTGTCGGCATAAGTGAGAGACATGAGTACCAACATAAAGCCACAAAAAGGTCGAAATTCGAATATACGTAACCCGCGAAAATTCAAAATTCGCGATACTTTTTGAACACACCTCGTAGAGTAAGTAAGTATTCTGTAGATAACAGTAGTAGTACCAGTAATTATCAATGTCATTTACAGTGTAGTAAATAAGAGAGGGGAGGGAGGGAAGAGAGAAAGGAAGGACTTATCATAAACTTATATGACTTGGGAATATGAGGGCAGGTGTTAGTTCCACACCAGGCCAAGCGCAGCCAGCGTAGTTATCAATCCCCTTAGAAATTAGCCAAAGCCAGCCAAATTGCTCCTATTCGAGACCGCGGTATTAGTTCAAGCAGGGACAGTTATGAATCCCCTTAGAAATTAGCCAAAGCCAGCCAAATTGCTCCTATTCGAGACCGCGGTATTAGTTCAAGCAGGGGCAGTTATCAATCCCCTTAAAAATTAGCCAAAGCCAGCCAAGTGGCTCCTACTCCAGACCGCGGTATTATTTCAAGCAGGGGCAGTTATCAATCCCCTTAGAAATTAGCCAAAGCCAGCCAAGTGGCTCCTACTCAAGACCGCGGTATTAGTTCAAGCAGGGACAGTTATGAATCCCCTTAGAAATTAGCAAAGCCAGCCAAGTGGCTCCTACTCGAGACCGCGGTATTAGTTCAAGCAGGGGCAGTTATCAATCCCCTTTGAAATTAGCCAAAGCCAGCCAAGTGGCTCCTACTCGAGACCGCGGTATTAGTTCAAGCAGGGGCAGTTATCAATCCCCTTAGAAATTAGCCAAAGCCAGCCAAGTGGCTCCTACTTCAGACCGCGGTATTAGTTCAAGCAGGGGCAGTTTTCATTCCCCTTAGAAATTAGCCAAAGCCAGCCAAGTGGCTCCTACTCCAAACCGCGGTATTAGTTTAAGCAAGGGCAGTTATCAATCCCCTTAGAAATTAGCCAAAGCCAGCCAAGTGGCTCCTACTCCAGACCGCGGTATTAGTTCAATCAGGGGCAGTTATCAATCCCCTTAGAAATTAGCAAAAACAAGCTAAGTGGCTCCTACTCGAGACCGCGGTATTAGTTCAAGCAGGAGCAGTTATCAGTCCCCTTAGAAATTAGCTAAAGCCAGCCAAGTGGCTCCTACTCGAGTAGGAGGGGTGCCACTCGAGGCCGCGGCAGATAGCTTGTGTAGATAGAGGCGGTGATAAAGGGTGAGGAGAGGATGACAATGTTGCTTCCACTTGTATTCTCTCAATGCGCAGTACCTTGAAGTACAAACCTTTTTTCTCCTCTTAAGATTTCAAGATATTTGATAGAAAGTTAGAATAAAATTATACATAGGTAGATTGTGATACGTGTAAGCATCTTTTTATTCTTATATTGTGTTCTATCAACTCTCACGTCATCTCTGGGTGTAGCAATGAATCAGTATACAAAATTTATTAGGTTGAATTATTCATTTTCTGAGTTTCTCTAACGCAGTTCGTTGAAGAACAAACTTTTTCTCCTATATTTTTCTTCAAGATTCCGAGATATTTGATAAATATTAGAATGAAATTAGTCACTGATGGGTAATGATACATCTAAACATATATTATTATTTTATTTTTTTCTACCAACTCTCATGCTATCTCTGGTAACATAGTAATGAATCAGTATTCAAAATTTATTATGTTGAATTATCGATTTTCTGAGGCTAACGCAGTTCCTTGTAGAACAAACTTTCTGTTCTATATTTCTCTTCAAGATCCTAAGCTAATCGATTGAATGTTAGAATAATATTATAAACTGATAGGGTATACTACGTGTATGCACCTTTTTTTTTTCTTCTATTATGTTTTAACAACTTTTATGTCATCTCTGGTAGTGTAGTAATGATTCATTATTCAAAATTTAATAAAAGTTGAATTAACGATATTCTGAAACTAACGTGTGAGATGGACTTAGAATGTTCTGGGGACATTTTACAGCATGGAAAGTCATAGGTCTCCAAGTCAGCAACAAGCTACTTATCCACAGCGAAGTTTTAACATAACAGCGGGTATGGATGAAATAACGATCCTAAATAGTTATAATTTTAATTAACCTTTCGTCCATTGTATTCATTGTTTAATGATTGATTTGATAAACATGAATCCAACAATTGATATTAGGGTCCACTCCCAGTTTTCTAAATACTGAGACAAATAAATGTCAAGTTACCGTCACAGAGTTCTGTCTTCTGTCAAGAAGAGCATTGTCCACGTTACGGATGATCGGCAAAGACAATCCTCTAAATACAAAAATAATTCCAAAAGGTTTTTCAAATCATTTATTTTTTTTAAAGCTGCAACTTTCAAAATTTCAGAGTTTCTAAAATTTATTAACTCTTAACACCTATGCAAGATTTCAAGGCATACATGTATGACCCCTGCATGGCCCCTGCGCAAGGATGACACGCAAAATCGTGAAGCTTTCCATACATGTATGACAGCGCAAGTGTCCCTAGGGAGACATAGCGCTTTATATTGAAATAAAAAAATAGAAAATAGAATTGCTTCTATGCATTTACTCAATGGGTCGGCAACCTGAGGCTTTTTGAATGTGAAGAAAAACTTTTTTATGCGAGTACTATTTATTGTTGTCAAGAAAAAATGTTGTGACTCTTTAAAAACTTTGAAAATTTGTAAATTGTAATTTTGATTCTACCGACTCAAAAGGTTGCCGATTCCTATATTCTGCTATTTTTCTCCAAAGTTTTCAAATTGATAACGAAGAATCGAAATTTACAAAGTATATAAACAGGCTTAAACACTTTCAAAATTGTGATAATGAAGATTTGAATATGCAAAAATTAGAAACAAATGAACTGTTTAAGGCATTTTTAAACTCGAAAAACAAATTCCCAGCACTTTGACCTACATTTTAATTGGGTCCACACATTCACAATTTAAAAAAAAAATCCTGAATGATGTATTTTCTGCCGAAAACTTCCTAACTTCACACTTCCTCATGGGGGTCAGTTTGTTGACGACAAGGTAATCCCAATAATTACCTAGTGACTTTGTAATCCCCGGTGGGAACTGTTAATCTCTTTTGCCTTCTGCTTTTGTTACATAACGGTTCCTCCTTACAGCTAAGTCTTTTTGAAGACATTGACGAGAATACAAGTTCCGTGTGTATGTCTATAGACGTGCTTCTCTATACACCTATCCCCCGATTTACACGATAGATACGTTCCTGAGAAAAACGTGTAAATCGGGGGATAGGTGTACACAGAAATAAAAATAAAATGCATTGACAGGTTAAAATATGTAGTCAGCACATAAGCTCGGGATTCCTCGTGAAATGTGTACACAGCGCATGTGTTCAATCACAGTAGCATTTAGTATAGTGCGATAATAAATATATATAAAAAAACTTATTTGGAAAACCGTGTAAAAGCGAAAACGTGTAAAACAAGTACCGTGTAAATCGGGGGATAGGTGTATATTCTACGTAATACAGATAATTACATTTATAAAACACTATTTCATTAGAAAAGAAAATGGTTATAAAGAATAAAATGAGAATATGAACAGTATCAATGCGTTTCTTTATTTGTGTAAAGTACGAGCTTTCAGATATTCACAATCCACATACACATACGTTCGCGATTCTACACCGCAATGATAGAAATTATCTCGAAAAAAAATCTCTCGCCTGAACACAAGATTATTCTTGTCGAATTCCTCAACACTGTCATCGAGCATGCTGGGAACATGGATTTCATAACCCGCAACGGACTGTCCGAACTCAAGGCGACTTTAAGCTCCTGATAGAATCCAGACGTCCCTCCGTCTGTTGTATATATTTCTCCCTATTTTAAAAATGGCTGTAAACCTTCTCCCTACTGTTGACTAGTATATATCGATCAAAGCTTGATTCCAGCCCTCGTATAGGAAAAAAATCTACATTCTTTTTCTTCTTCTTATCTCCACTCAATCATATTAGGATATCAAGTTGTGACCCTTGATGGTGTCTGTTTGACAATCATCATGACTGGGTGAAGTAGATGCGTCTGCCTTTGTCATTACCACTAGCAGCACTACTCAGTAGCAGGCCTACTTAGCTCCAAAAGAAATGGCCGCCTCTGACATGAGGAACAGACGCCATGTGCAGCCGCTCCTAACATGGAGTACAAACGCTGCTCATCCTGTATCCCTGGATTAGGAGCCCTTACAGGGTACTATCAACCGGGCCAGCTGAGCCCAGGTTTTTTTAGCGAGCTTGTTACTGCTCCCCTCTTCCTTTTTCATCCGGGCTTGGAACCGGCAAAGGCGGAGTTAAAAATCTACATTAATCTCGGAAATGTGTTTTCCTCGGTATAACGAAGAAATTAAGCCATCTCTGTGGTGAAGAGAGATGACGGATGCTCTCTCAACTTCCAGGTCAACCACCTTCCATCCACTAGACCAGTGTGTTTCAGCAGGTTAACCCATGCACGATAAGTAAGTACCATTTTTTATTTTGCGGAAATTTTGTCATGAGGATATTGATTTAAAAATACAAAGGTCATCTATATTTTATCAATAGATTTGGCCTAGCCACTTTACCAGCTAAACACCTCTTTGACTGATTGTGAAGATTTCATTAGATCCTTGTGGATCTCATGGGATAAAGTCTGCCCTAGATCAACGAGGGCCATTAGCCCGAAACCATGGTCTCTAGGTGGACGCTTTTCAGTTTATCAAAGCTGGTGTTGTGGCTTTGTCACCAACCTGAGGCTACTAGTTTGCGGCGACGGTCAATAGATGGCGTCTATCTTTGACGTCTATTTTGACGGGAGAGGCGACCTTTGTCTTTCAAGTTTTTTTTTTTTTTTCGTTAGATATAGATACGATTATACAGATATATCCGTATTTCTTATTTTTTACTTCTGAGTGTATTTGAGTGGTATAAAACTTTCTAGATAATATGAATAAAATAGGAAGAAAATACTGATCTTTACTTTTAAATGTTTTAAATTTTATAAAGCTGCGAGTGATATTCAAAGTAACTCAATGAATCCGGTGGCTTATACTGAACAACTGGGTGAATGGACTAATTTATTAACTTCTAAGATTTTATATTCTGACTTTAGACAATCCTCTACCCATGATCCATCCATGTATATCCATCCATATTGGGTCGGCCAAATATCAGGGAACAGGCTAAATCAATGTTTAGTTGAATTCTGTTCCTCCAGATGGCGTTCTACCATCTGTAAAGCACATGTGCTCCTGGTCTGGATATGCCTCTTTTATTTTTAATGTATAAAACTATAAATATGTCTTATAATTATGTTATATTACATTGTTGTATGTTTCTTTTTCTGTAGTTAAAAAAATACACATAGAATTAATAAAAACATTGGACGTGTAAGATCAATGTCCGGTACATGTATTTCAAAGAGTAAATTCTTAGTGAAGATATTGAGTCACTAGATGTCAACCATTGACAGATATATGTCTTTACAGGAATATGGTGTGAGAAAAGATAGAAAGACATTAGCGATAGATATAGATTGATGCATGGTACAGGTTCCTCCAGACAATAACAATTCATATACACCTATCCCCCGATTTACACGGTACTTGTTTTACACGTTTTCGCTTTTACACGGTTTTCCAAATAAGTTTTTTTATATATATTTATTATCGCACTATACTAAATGCTACTGTGATTGAACACATGCGCTGTGTACACATTTCACGAGGAATCCCGAGCTTATGTGCTGACTACATATTTTAACCTGTCAATGCATTTTATTTTTATTTCTGTGTACACCTATCCCCCGATTTACACGTTCTTCTCAGGAACGTATCTACCGTGTAAATCGGGGGATAGGTGTACTTGTATTGACATCTTGTCAATACATGAAAAGTGCCCAGTCTGCACTATTAATTTAAAATAATAATTAGATATACCCACCTAATATACAATGAATAGGTACATGCCGCCTCAGCCACCGCTGCAGAGTTTGATAGAGAATCGCCAGCGGGTCTCCAGTGATACCACGTATTTCGTGATCAACAGAGAAAACGTACGATTCCTCTAGAGAAAGAGGTAGTGTGTCTATAGGATAGACAATAGTGGAACAACTAGATTGGAACCGTCGCCACACAGATAGACATTGGGTGCAAGTAGCTGGTGGAGAGAAAGAGACATTAGCCGCCAGGAACAGATCGATGTCCGGTACCGCTATCTCTAGAGAAAGAGGTAGTGTGTCTATAGGATAGACAATAGTGGGACAACTAGATGGTAACCATCGTCACACAGATAGACATTGGGTACAAGTAGCTAGTGAAGAGAAAGAGACATTAGCCGCCAGGAACAGATCGATGTCCGGTACAGGTATCTCTAGAGAAAGAGGTGGTATGTCTATAGGATAGAAAATAGTGGGACAACTAGATGGTAACCGTGGTCACACAGATAGACACTGGGTACAAGTAGCTGGTGGAGAGAAAGAGACATTAGCCTCCAGGAACAGATCGATGTCCGGTACAGGTATCTCTAGAGAAAGAGGTGGTATGTCTATAGGATAGACAATAGTGGGACAACTAGATGGTAACCGTGGTCACACAGATAGACATTGGGTACAAGTAGCTAGTGAAGAGAAAGAGACATTAGCCTCCAGGAACAGATCGATGTCCGGTACAGGTATCTCTAGAGAAAGAGGTAGTGTGTCTATAGGATAGACAATAGTGGAACAACTAGATGGTAACCATCGTCACACAGATAGACATTGGGAACAAGTAGCTAGTGAAGAGAAAGAGACATTAGCCGCCAGGAACAGATCGATGTCCGGTACAGGTATCTCTAGAGAAAGAGGTGGTATGTCTATAGGATAGACAATAGTGGGACAACTAGATGGTAACCGTGGCCACACAGATAGACTTTGGGTACAAGTAGCTAGTGAAGAGAAAGAGACATTAGCCGCCAGGAACAGATCGATGTCCGGTACAGGTAGCGTCGGCAGCTGCGCGCCATCACCCTTCCCTCCCGTGGGCGTGGCATGATTGACGGCCCCCCGCCGCGCTCCATTGGTCCCCTGGCAGCCAATCCTACGCCACATCCGGGAGCACCTCCTGGGTGTCCAAATTACCCTGGCCACGGCAATGTGACAGGGGTTAGGGATCAAATCTCTCCGAAGTCACACCACGGAAGTGCAACCACTCCTAGAGATGCCCCACCTACCAGATGGTTGAGCACTCGCAGACTCCTCAGTCGAGATACTGCGATCTTAGAAAGATCATGTTCTCTATTTATATCTTAATAAAACTTTCTAACTTATTTGAAAAAACTAACTATAGATATACCCATGTGTATATTATATACCCATGTGTAACCTTGCAGGTCAAGATACGTCAATTTCGTCCTGTAATCACCATACCAAAATCAAGAACTCCCATATACCATCTTCAACAGCGCACGCGCTCTATCTAGAATCGATCCATGTCACCTTCTCTCTTCTTCTTTTTTCTTATCTCCACTCAATCCTATTAGGGTATCAAGCTTATAAAGCTTGAGACTTGACAACCATCATGACTGGATGAAGTAGAATGTGTCTGCCTTTGTCATTAGTATTCCTGGATTAGGAGCCCTTACAGGGTACTATCAGCCGGGCCAGCTGAGCCCAGGTTTTTTTAGCGAGCTTGTTACTACTCCTCCTTTTTCATCCGGGCTTGGGACCGGCAAAGGCGGAGTTCAATCCATGCCACCTAAACAACAAAGAATTTCAGTTTTAACATATAGAATGCATAGGTATTCTATATAAAGGTGGATAATTTCAACAAATAGATTTGACAAAAGTTATTGTTATGGGTTATCACAAAAAAAAATGGAATAAACTAGGGCCTACAGTAAGAGTAACTTAAACACAGAAAAAGGTACACTCAAGAGTACAACATCACCAACAAAAAAGGGGGTAAATAAAAAAAAAACACGATTTGTTAAATAAAATAAAAACAGTACTTATCTTTTATTTGCAGCGTTGATAAGGAGCGGACCCGGGTTTCACAGGTATGCGAGGAGGTAACCAGACAAACACACAGAGAACGCTTTAAGCGTCTCCACTCGAACACCACTCCACGACTCCTCGCATTCCAGTTCAACCCTCTTTTATATACAAACATGGCCACATTCGTCCAATGACGTGGGAGATCAGTTCACTCAACAAATAAACAACAAAATTCTTTCCACTAAAACCTGAGATATGATAAGAGTGCAAATATTTGTCAATATAATTTGACAGATTCTTCTAACTAATTGTTACAAGGGTGGAAAATTTTATAATAAGATGGTGAATAAAGGGTAGATAAAATATAGAGGAATATATATAGTTGTGTATGTGTACAAATTTCTTCAGCAAGGAAGACTTCCCCACCTTGAAAGAGTCCTCCTCCAGACAAGGTCTTCACTCCTCAGTTCCACACCGAGGAAGTACTTATAGATGTGTGTCTTGGTAGACGTCAGGTAGAGAGAACCAATCAACGTATCCCATTTCTCTCTTATAGATCAAAATTTTCGCTAAATTTTTTAAAATAAGAGTTGAATTAGCTATTTTTATTTACAATATTTAGTTCAATATTCAAAATGATTACATCACACACACAGTTTTATTAAGACCACCGGTCTTATACAGATTCACCAGAGGAAGGAAGCATAGATAGAGCTTCTATACTCCAGGGAGCGCAGAACCCAACAGCATCCAGGTCCGACACATGTCCAGTGGCCACAGAATCCAAATGATTACATATATAAAATCTGGTTAGAATCAAGAAAACAATAATTTTCCTATTTGCTATAGAAGACCAAACACAAGTCAGGGAGAAGAGATTCTTTATATAAGAGGATGATGGTACAAGTTTTTGGGCAAGACGTTCTTCTACGGTTACAATATAAAATATGAAAAAATAGTACAAATATGATATTGTAGTGAGATAAGGACAAATGTGTTATTTTACCGCTATAAGGTGCACAAATTAAGAAAAAGGCGTCTCCTCATGCAACTGAAAGTTTCTGATGGATAATATTTATTCCTATAGTTGGCGCAAGCCATCAGCAACTTTGAGTTGCACGATAAGGAGATGCCTTTTTCTTAATATAAAATATGCTTCAATGATTCCTACTGTCCTGGTGTGGAACTAACACCTACTCACATATTCTCATGCCAAGCAATGGCCGCAGCCTTGCAGAAAATTGACTTGGACCCAGTGCAGCAGCTTTACACACCCAAGATAGAGAACATTACGACTGCTGTGATAGAGATGTATGGAGACATCTGAGGCTCTTCATTGGACACGACAACAACAGCAGAAAATTGACATAGACCCAGAGCAGCAGCTTTACACACCCAAGATAGAGAACATTACGACTGCTATGATAGAGATGTATGGAGACATCTGAGGCTATTCATTGGACACAACAACAACAACCGAATATTGACATGGACCCAGAACAGCAGTTTTATACACCCATGATAGTGGACTTTACTGCTGTGATAGAGATGTATGGAGACATCTGAGGCTCTTCATTGGACACGACAACAACAACAGAAAATTGACATAGACCCAGTGCAGCAGCTTTACACACCCAAGATAGAGAACATTACGACTGCTATGATAGAGATGTATGGAGAAATCTGAGGCTCTTCATTGGACACGACAACAACAACATAAAATTGACATGGACCCAGAACAGCAGCTTTACACACCCAAGATAGAGAACATTACGACTGCTGTGATAGAGATGTATGGAGACATCTGAGGCTCTTCATTGGACACGACAACAACAGCAGAAAATTGACATAGACCCAGAGCAGCAGCTTTACACACCCAAGATAGAGGACATTACGACTGCTGTGATAGAGATGTATGGAGACATCTGAGGCTCTTCATTGGACACGACAACAACAGCAGAAAATTGACATAGACCCAGAGCAGCAGCTTTACACACCCAAGATAGAGAACATTACGACTGCTATGATAGAGATGTATGTAGACATCTGAGGCTCTTCATTGGACACGACAACAACAACAGAAAATTGACATGGACCCAGAACAGAAGTTTTACACACCCAAGATAGAAGACATTACGACTGCTGTGATAGAGATGTATGGAGACATCTGAGGCTATTCATTGGACACAACAACAACAACCGAATATTGACATGGACCCAGAACAGCAGTTTTATACACCCAAGATAGTGGACTTTACTGCTGTGATAGAGATGTATGGAGACATCTGAGGCTCTTCATTGGACACGACAACAACAACAGAAAATTGACATGTACCCAGAACAGCAGCTTTACACACCTAAGATAGAGGACATTGCGACTGCTGTGATAGAGATGTATGGAGACATCTGAGGCTCTTCATTGGACACGACAATAACAACAAAAAATTGACATGGACCCAGAGCAGCAGCTTTACACACCCAATATAGAGGACATTACGACTGCTGTGATAGAGATGTATGGAGACATCTGAGGCTCTTCATTGGACACGACAACAACAATGATTCCTAGTCTTACAATGACATTTTCTCAAACAGATATACTACATAGTTATTTGTAGTCTCGTGGAGAAACAATATAAAATTCTTTGTCGAATTTAATTGACAATATAAGCAGTTTAAGTTTATCAGTTAGGTGAAAAGTTTGTTGTTTATTTGTATTTGACTAGCGAACTGATCTTCAATGCCTTCTGTTTGGACAAATGTGACCATGTTTGTATATAATTGTAATGCATACCTTTACTTAAGAGAATATTCATATAAAAGTGAAGATAAATTTTCTTAACATAAAAGAAATAACAAAATAAACTAATAATGAAAACTTTACTGGCACATATAAAGTTTCAATTAGAAAAAATTAAGCAGAAATTTTTTTTCTGAAAAAAAGTTTATAATAAAATTTAAAATATATATATAAAATAATCAAAAAATGATAAAATAAAACAAAATTATTTAAAAAACTTACTAAAAATATGTCTTCTCTCTTGTAAATATTTTATTTTATATATTGTATATCTATCTTTTACTTTACATTTATCACTTATACTCATTTATATCCATTGCATATCTTTATACCTTCTCTTAGGGGGTCAGTGGAAGGATGGTCTAAACCGTTGTTTTTCGACCGCTACGACCTGAGTTCGATTCCCACATTGGGCACTTTTTTTCTGATTTATAAGAAGAAGAAAAAAATGCCTCAATGGCCCCCGATTCTTACAAAAGTCTAACCCCACCAGCGAGTGCAAGTAACCAAACGGTGCTCTGGCACATTTGTAAGTGCAAAGTCGAACTGCTTCTCATATATGTAGGAATGTGGTACACTTTACTGTAAAATCAGTCGCCTACTTTTACCTACCATGATTATCATGATCTGTACCATGTGTACTAGGGATAAGCTAAAAAAAAAAAAAAAACCTTCTCTTTGAGCGTTTAATCTTTTCCTAAATATTTACTATACACTATCTTAAATAATACCCAGGGGTAGCAGTCAATAGCAGTTTTATTTTTCCAATATTTTTCGGGGCAAATTGTTTATCTTTATAGAGGTTGTTTGTGACTCAAACTAAATCACTTGTGCTGGATTGAGATACTCCCTCGCTATTCAAAACCAAAATAAGAAACCATCTGATAACAATTCTGGAGTACATTAGACAATTATAGGCTGTAAATATAAACATAAAGTTGCTGTAGAGAGAGAGAGAGAATGATATTATATACCAAAAGAGACAACTCTCCCTTTAAAAAATCCATTAAACTATGTATTTTAGTTCATCAACTTACAGTAGAGAATGTTATGACAATTGATAATTAAAATAAATTTATTGACTCTTAGTCAAAAGCAAAAAAAGATAATTAGAGAAATAAAAGTAGAAAAATAAGAAAATATTTACATCAGACGAAGCTCTCTTTGAAGGGACGTCTGGATCCTATCAAGAGCTACAAGCCGTCTTGAGTTTGGACAGGCCCTTGTCAATTACGGATTCTTGTCCTCAACATACTTAATGACAATGGAATTTGGAGAGAATCCTTAATACACTTAGAATCTTATATCATACGGTGAAGTGACGCTGATCTCAACGAATCTCTGAATTCTTGCATCACACTTTTCTCATGAATGATAGTAGAAATGATGTCGGGCAAAATGATTATATCATTGGCTGGCCTTGGTACGTAGAATTGAAACAGATGGAAAATGTGATAGCAGTCCAAGGTTTGTAAAATTCAGACAAAATCCAACCAGAAGTTTTGGGGTATGACCCTCTTCAGTACAGGGGGGTAGCTTCAATTTCATAACATTTTACGAGAGCGGTTAAGAAATCTGTCAATGTGCCAAAAAATAAATAAATATTAGAAAAGGTGCCTCTCTTTTGATGGAGGAATTCAATCCTTTCATTGTTGTATTTTGACCCGAAAATCGGCTTTGCCGATTCAGCTTAAGAACCTTTTTGACAAATTCGACCGTTTCAAAACTGCTATCGTAGGATGTTATGACATCGAAGCCGCCCCTGTACTGATGAGTCATACCCCGAAATCATGGAATATAGGTTGAATTTTTGTCTTGATTTTCCATAACACTTGTGGTTTCTTATCCCCTTGTGTAGAGATTAAACGAATTCCATGAATCCAAGAATGGGATGTAGGAATGCAGCTTTCGTTGATCATGGCACCATGATCCACTTTGGTGGAAGTCTGACTTTGCTGCAATTTGAGGCCGTTTCTAACATGGAAGCCTTTGCTGCCGACTCTAACATGAGTACAGACACAGCTCCTCTGTATCTCTGGAGAAGCTATAACACTCGTTACTGGAATGATTCAAAATTGGATTCTTTAAAACTATTTTGCATCTCTTCTTCTTCTTTCTTATCTTCACTCAATCATAATAGGGAATAAAGTTGTGATCCTTGATGGTGTCTGTTGGACAACCATCATGACTGGGTGAAGTAGAATGCGTCTGCCTTTGTCATTAAGACTGGGAGCACTACTCAGTAGCAGGCCGACTTAGCTCTAAACGAAATGGTCGCCTCTGACATGAGGAACAGACACCATGTGCAGCCGCTCCTAACATGGAGTACAAACGCTGCTCATCCTGTATCCCTGGATTAGGAGCCCTTGCAGGGTACTATCAGCCGGGCCAGCTGAGCCCAGGTTTTTTAGTGAGCTTGTTACTGCTCCCCTCCTCCTTTTTCATCCGGGCTTGTGACCGGCAAAGGCGGAGTTATTTTGCATCTCGACATTTTCTAATTTACATACATTCTGCAATTAAGGTTTAGTATCTTAATCCTTAATGCACTTAGAGAAACTTATACCAGACCTTGAACTGACGCTGATCTCAACGAATCTCTGAATTCTTGAATCATCCTTGGCTAATGAAAATGATAGAAGAAATGATGTCGGGCAAAATGATGATATCATAGGCTGGCCTTGGCACGGAGAATTGAAGCAGATGGACAAGGCGATAGGCGTCCAAGGTTGATTCAGGTCTTACATCAGCATCGACGAAAAAAAACTTTCACTTCACAAAGATAAGAAATCCAAAATATATAATGGCTATAACAATTCGACAAAACATTTTTCATCGAAAGAGCATGAATAAAGGAAGACTTAGGAAATTTGGTATTCAAAAAATAATATTATCTCTCTCTCTCTGAATCATTCCTATCCCCCCTCTATAAGGAGATTAGTAGATTTGAAGTAGCGGACGCGGTCCTATACCGCCATGTAAGGGAGGTACTCTCCAAGACACTCTTGACAGAAAACAAGATCATTCTGTGTCATTTCCTCAACATGGCAATTGAATATGTTGGGAACAACAACTCCTTTATAACCAAAGGTCTATCCAAATTCAGGGTGACTTGTAACCTTTGATTTGACGTCACTTCGGAGAAGGCTTCGAGTTTGATGTAAATATTTGTATAAATTCTATTGTTTATATGCAACGGTATCGAAAGAAGACCCAACTTGCCCCCACTGCCAAGATGAAGACCAAACCGTAGACCACCTCCTCTTCACTTGCCCAACCTTCCAATACCAAAGATTCCAGACAGCCACTCTCCTAGGTATCACCAACATATGTCCAGCATCCCTAGAAAATCTCCCAAGAAAGAAATCTGCCTGGCGACACCTCATTAATTGGACTTCCACTGGCATTGTATATAAATCCAAGAAGACTTAGGTCAGAAGGACATCCCGGGTAGTTGGCGACTTCTGTACGCTCCAGGAACCTGGGTTACTTAAATAAATATATATAGCTATGATTTTATTGGAACTTTTTTGTATCATTGTTGACTAAAGCTCAATAAAGTTTGTTTTTCATTTCTCTCTCTCTCAGAGGCTCCATGTATATATTCATTATACATAGCATATGTTCAAATCTAAAAGCTTGAGGGATGAGTTTCTTTTGCAAATAAATTTATTTCGAGCTTTCTCGGGCAACGCCCTTCTACAGGAAAATTAAAAATAAGTAAATTAAATTATATTACACTGAGATTAAGTGAGGCAAATGTATAACAAACTATATAAAATAAATGTCAGAAACAAACACACGTGAGACTACTCGTGGGTCAGATACATATGAATAAATCAATAAACTGAAATTTTGATATTTGTGTATAAATCTTTTAGATTTGAACATTCTATTAAGGGATTAGCCTATTAATACATAGCATATATTTTATTGTATTTTTTATTTTCATTTTTTAAATTATTATTATTATTATAATCATTATCATTGTAAATTTTTCATATCTACTTGAATAGTGGGGACTGTGCACTTTTGTCTATATTTTGACGGGATGTTAATAAAACTATGTTATTTTTATTTCTCTCTTTCACGGTTAATACTATTATACATATATTTTAATACGTGTCGTATTGATTTAAGACTCGAAAATTGTGATGGAACAGCTGCAGATATCGATCGGCACTCGCAGTATAAAGAATCTAAGACCTGAGAGAAAGAAAGCCTGATAAATGAAATTGATAAAGAAAATAATGAAACTAACAATCTTCTGAGTTAACACTTGAGAGAGATACTCAATTTCCATTCTCCTGATACTCTTTGGTAACTGAAAACTCTCTTCTATAGAAATCTACAATTTCTAAAGCAAAGACATCTAGTTAACACTCAAAAAATAGCTCCACATTTAAATATAAATAAAATTTAGTTTTACAGAATAATATATATATGAAAAAAAAAACAATATAAATATAAAAATGAATAGGTCAGGTGTTGATATTAAAAATAAAAAAGGCATATCCTGACCAGAAGCACATGTGATTTTCAGAAGGCAGAGCGGATGTGGATGGCTTTTATTGATTCATCAAGAAATTGGGTTAGCCAAATATCAGGGAACAGGTTAAATCAACGATTAGTTGATTTCTGTTCCATCAGATCGCGCTCTGCCTTCTGAAGGGCACATGTGCTCCTGGTCAGGATAGGCTTTTTTTTTTAATTTTTAATATATATATATATAATCTTTTATTTTTTCCTTCATTTTTTCATATAATATGTGTATATATATAGAGAGAGTATTTATTATTTATTTGTTAACGTGATAATCCTGTTGAAGGACTGACAAGTCTGAAAGCTTAAAAATAAAAAAGATATACAAGAAACTTAGTACTGGAAGCTTTATTTGTTTTATGAAATTTAGTTTTTCTCTTTAATAAGAAAGGATATTACCTAGGGGAAAAAATGGTATATTGCTAATTTTTAACTGCAGTAAAGACTCCGCCTTCGGTTACCGCAAGAGTCATTTTCTGTGGGAAAGGTTGATGTCTGGCATTGCCCAATTCAAGACCAAGATCTTACATGAAGATGGTGACCTTCGTTACCCTTGTCAGCTTCATTGACTCGAGATGAAGGCCGAAACCGAAGAGCCAGTAGCTCTGCAGATCCAGGGGAATGTCACAGTAGACGAATACTTCTCAGAGCAAGGGTCGTTTAAACTTAGCAATATACCAAATTTTCTTCCCAAGGCAATCCTATGAAAGCCACCGAGAGGAAATTTTAATGTCAGATATATATTAATTTTTTAAAATTACTTTTGCAAAGCATTTTATTGAATTCTAATGATTTTTATCACGTTAAATATAATTTTAAAAATATATTGTCAAATTATGGGACAAACATAATCATAGTTTAAGCTTATTAATTATCGTAAAGATAGAGGCTACCTGGCCAGCATTCATAGTTCTTCAAATAAAAGATACTTCGGTCAGTAAATCTTTTTATTGTCTCTAAAAATAAATAAGATTTGAAATTTTGTTTCTAATATTAATTGTATCATTTTCGCTCAAAACTGGGCAACTCTGTGCTTCACTTCCATCAATAATTGACAATATGACCCAGAATAAGTATATTTCTACGGCGTTTTATGGTTTCCACAAGTCCATATCTCAGAAGAAGGCCAAGTGACTCTCACTCCTCACTTTCTTACTGCTACTCTTTTTGTGTTATTTTTTTCTGGCTTCCCTCTTTCTCTTTCTTTTTTTTTTCCTTCTGTTTATATTGTTGTTTCCTTTGTCTCACTGCTTTGTTCTTATGCATACCTCTGGTGAATCCTGTATAGGGTCAGTGACCCTAAATAAAGGCTTTTTGTTGTTGTTGTTAATTTTATCATTTTCATTTAAATTCCTAATGCCATTTTCAATGTTAGAAATAATTTTAATGTAATCATTTTTGAGAAACATACATAGATTTACTGCCCGAAGGATCTTTTATTTAAATAACTTATCAGTTATGTTGACAGAATGTTGTTAAGTGAACTGATCTTCTGACAAAAGTTACTTTGTACGGGTTAACACAAAATGCAATAGACTAGGACCTAAAGTAATAGTAATTAAACACACAAAGCGTACACTCAAAAGTACAAAAACAAAAAAGTGATAAATAAACTTACAATTGGTTAAATAAAATAAAAAACAGTACTTATCTTTATTGCTGCTTTGGTAGGGATCGGACCGGGGTTACACAGGGAATGCGAAGAGATCACCAGACACGGATAAAATACGAAGAGAACATTATAAGCGTCTCTACACAAAACTTTTAACCACACTGGCCTCTCACGCATTCCCTTCAACCCCCTTTATATACAAACATGGCGTCCAATTAGAATACTTGAGAGATCGATTTACTTATCTAATAAAAACAACCTTCTTCGCACTAAAGAAATAGGATAAGATAAGCGCGCAAATATTTGTCAATATAATTTGACAACGCCTTCTGATTGAACGAATGAGACATGTTGTACGGGGGTAAATAGCTATTGCAAGGTCTCTTCCAGGAGTTATTGTGTGGAGACCTCGTTCTCTGTGTGCTTGATCAACGCTGCAATAAAAGTACACCTATCCCCCGATTTACACGGTACTTGTTTTACACGTTTTCGCTTTTACACGGTTTTCCAAATGAGTTTTTTATTTTATTTTTTTTTATCGCACTATACTAACGAAATACTATACGAAAAAATTGTAGAGCAATTGCCATCTTCTTCTTCAACTGAAAAGAAGCCAAATATTTTGGCAAGTCATGGCTGGTTTGAAAGATTTAAAATAAGACATTCTTTTTTTTTTTCGATTTACACGTTTTTCTCAGGAACGTATCTACCGTGTAAATCGGGGGATAGGTATAAAGGTTTAATAGAATAAAAATATCTTCCAGGGCTAATTTTCTTGTTTAACTTTTTATTTTCAAGTTTACAGACTTGTCATAAAAAAGTTGAACAAGAAACTTAGCCCTGAAAGCTTTATTTGTTTTATAATATTATAAATAAAGAAAAAAGTAAAGGTTTTGTTATAACTAATCGTGTGCTTTTTTTCACGTCATTCTTTTTGATTTTGTTTTACTTTTGAATCTACGTTGTTTCTGTGTGATAAATTACTTTTACTTTGGACCCTAGTACTTTTATTTTTTGAAGTAAAGATAATAAAAGAAACTCATTGCGAAAGGTTGTATTTTTATTTTAAAACTTTTATTTTTGTGTATAATCCGTAAAAAGTAACTTACACACGTCATGATGTTTAAAAACTATCTAAATTCATTTTTAATTTGAAAAAAAAAAAAAATTTAAGATAATAAGTGTACTCGATAACTATTTTTCTCAAAAAAGAAAAAAAAAATCGAACAAAAATTATTTAAAAATTATATATATATTATTTATTAATCAACTAAGTGCGATATTGAAATATTTACGCCTATTACAGAGGAAACAAACAAAACAACAAACAAATTAGAACTTAGAATTAAATATTTACAAATTTACACATGTATTAATCGACAGAGTTCATAAAATGTATATAGACAAAGTGGCTGATGTAAAAGAGTTAAATGATTTAGATCAGATAATATTCGATGTTTCACTTCTACAAAGTTCGGACAGTCGTAAATAAAGTGAAGAACAGTTTAAAATTATATTTTGAAGTTGATTTTTTTAGGTAGATCATAAAAATCTCAGAAAACTAACAATATAATGATGCATACATGTAAAAAGAGACGTGTATGAAATAGAAAGAACAAGGGAGAAAAACGTCAGCCATTTCAAACCGGATAAGTGAAAAAGAAGAGATAACAACAGATATTTTCCCACTTTAAATATCATTCTATTAATGGTTCAATTAATGGCTTTTCAGCCAATTGATAACGGCTTTCATACTTAGAGCTGCATCCTAATTGGTCGTCCATTTAATTGCGACAACGTTCCACATTTTGATTGGAGCACATGGTCGAGACAGCGTTTCCCATCAAGTTCTATTATAATTCCCTCATTAATATTCTGTAGCGCCTACCACCTTTGTTTTTCTCTGCCATCTTTATGACTTTGTCCTTAGTTTTTGTCTCCACCACACCTTTCTTCCTTTTTTTTTTTTTAGGATAAGAACTTCAATAGTATTGGGAGACCCACTCTGTTATCGAAAAAAGGACATCAAACATTTTATTTCATAAAAAAAAAAAAAAAAAATAGACACTTCGGCCAGTTAAATTTTTATTTTCTCAACGTTTCAACAATAATATTTTGTATAATACACTGCGGCTTGTGATTGTACAACGACAAACTCGCATGAGTTTCTTTTCAATAAAAAATTAAAATTTATTTCAAGGTGAAATATTGACTATTTCTAACCTTTTTGGATGAAGTATGAAAGGGTGAATTATGAAGAGTAATGATGAATGGAAATATTTTGATATAATATTTTGTCTTCGTCAGAAAAGAAAATAAAAATTAAGCATTTGGCAATATGTTAAAAACTATTCTGAGGTTGCAATTTTTTTAATATTTTAATTAAATGTTTTATTTTTTTTCTCATGATGAAGACGAAAGATTTTTGTTGAAACATTGAGAAAATGAAACTTGAACTGGCTATAATGTCTATTTTTTAAAGGAAATATGAATGCTAGCCAGGCAACCTCTACCTTTAATATATTTTATTGTCTTCTCAAATTTCTTACTACGCAGTTGAGATTAGAATCCAAACTACTTTTTTGAAGTTCTTCAAATAAGTAATTGAACCCATCAAATATCTACAGCTTTATCATGATAGAATACAGAGAAGAATTACGATAAAATTCAAGAATCAAGGGACGAGTTTCTTTTATACGATGATTTATTCCAAAACGCTCAAGCTTTCGGGCTGGCTGGCCCTTCTACAGGAGAACGGTGAAAACATATGGAACATTGAACACTATATAGGGATGAGACTATTTACATATTTCAAAACTATAGGGACTTTGCATATCTATGAAATGTTGAGAGGAATAATTAGCATACCAGGAAATTATGGAATGGAGAAATTAACATGCATGATAATAGCTATTGAATGTAGTAGAGTTAGAAATATTTTCTAATGTCTATGAGGGAGGAGGGGGGGATACGCACAGATGGAGGATACAAGGCTATGGGAACAGGGATTGGTAGGATTCAGGGAGGTCGATGTGTCTATTGATGGCATGGAAGCCCTGGGAAACGAGAGCTTCCAAGATGAGGCGCTGCTGCTTGTTGGGTTATTCCTTTATGTTCCAACCCAACTCTCAACAAATGATGAATTATATAATTAAATGATAAATTATGATAAATAAAAATGTAAACAGAGATTAAAATATTAATCAACCTATATGTATCAAGTCTAAAATGTTTTCTATCTTTCGATACATTCATATAATATACCTATCATATCTTACTGGTCTAAAGTGTGCGCACAAACAAGGCGCAAATAAAAAATCTGACCAAAATAGGCTCAGGCCTTGGTACCATTCCGCCAGAGGCCTAAATGTTTCACCTACCTCTGATTCTATTGTAAAAACAAAATCCAAAATAGAAATAAGACAAGTTTAAATAGAAATTTCGACCAACTCTCAATCTTTCCCCATAGATATAGCAGGTTATTGTGAACTGACAGATTTTTTGCTTTACACTTCAGATACTCTTGAAGATTGGCCTACCTAGACTTTCAGTATCTGCACGTCTAATACTGTAGACACTCTTGGATATTGGCCTATCTAGACCCTATGTTTCTGTACGTCTAACACTGTAGACACTCTTGGATATTGGCCTATTTAGACCCTATGTTTCTGTACGTCTAACACTGTAGACAGTCTTGGATATTGGAATATCTAGACCCTATGTTTCTGTACGTCTAACACTGTAGACACTCTTGGATATTGGCCTATCTAGACCCTATGTTTCTGTACGTCTATGAAACTCTTGAATATTGGAATATCTTCAAAAAAAAATTCAGTCTCTTTACATTTAAAATAGTAGACACTCTTGAAGATTGGATTACCTAGACCCTATGCTTCTGTACGTCTAATACTGTAGATAGTCTTGGAGATTGAAATATCTAGACTTTTAGTCTGTTAGACTTATACTGAATGTACTCCTAGGTGTGTCAGGTGTGTCAGCCCTCACACGGCCCAAGACCACACGCGGTGACCTACTTCCTCAGACTTGATAAACATCTGATCAGCCACCATTGAGACCCCATCACACAAGATCTCCTGCCAAGGCCTGAAGAAATTTCAGAAGATGTTAATCCTCTCTTGCCTTCACGCCTAATCCCACCGCTGAGGCCATCACTGGATGTCTTGACATATCCTTAACAGGTAGCTGCGGTAATTTTACATCAAGGTCAATCCGCCTGAATTTTGACGTTAATAGCTCGGAAAATTGGCAAATTTGACAAGTCCTTCTTGAGGCAATTTGACTTGAAAGCTTTTAACTCAAATCCTCTCAAACTTATCCTTTCATTTTTCTAGGAAGGCTTTTTTAAAAAATGGTTTGCACACATCTTGAGTTAGCAAATATCGCTTCAATTTTTCTAAATTCAAGGTCAATGCCTCAGGAAAGTAGACGCATTTCATAAAATACTTTTTGAGTATTTTACAAAATATAATTTCATGCGAAACGATTGTTTATGAATATTTGCTCGTAAGTATTTGAAATAGTTTCTCCGTTAAATTAAACATTTTTCTCTAATAAACATGGCAAATTATTTCGAATAATTTCATCTAACTTCTAACGAAAGTTTTACTGTATGTTGTGACCATATTAAGCACAAAATACAATTTGTGTGCATATATATATCACGCACATAAGCCTTTATTAAGATATTCCGTCTTATACAGACGATTCTCCTGTTAGAAATGAATCTAAAAAGAATTGAGAAGCAGGAGAATAAATTGAATCCTTGCTCAGAAAAGATAAAAAGAAAGAATATCTATGTATAAAGGTTGAGACTATATACATCGATATACATATATCCTCATTCTCTCAACTTATAGCTATGTCTGTAGAAGGATTATAAAGATACGAAAGCTTGTACTTTGCACGAATAAAGAAACGCTACTGTTTATATTCTTATTTTATACTTTATAGCGATTTTCTCTTCTAACTAAATACATAGGAAGTTCTTCTTCTTTCTTATCTCCACTCAATCATATTAGGATATCAAGTTGTGACTCATAATGGTGTCTGTTTGACAACCATCATGACTGGGTGAAGTAGAATGCGTCTGCCTTTATCATTAAGACTGGGAGCACTACTCAGTGGCAGGCCGACTTAGCTCCAAAAGAAATGGCCGCCTCTGACATGAGGAATAGACGCCATGTGAAGCTGCTCCTAACATGGAGTACAAATGCTGCTCATCCTGTATCCCTGGATTAGGAGCCCTTACAGGGTACTATCAGAATGGCCAGCTGAGCCCAGGTTTTTTAACGAGCTTGTTACTGCTCCCCCTCCTCCTTTTTCATCCGGGCTTGGGACTGGCAAAGGCGGAGTTACATAGGAAGTGAATAGGTAATTATTTCAAGGATAAATATGAATAATCAGAGAGTATAATATACTTATCCAAGTAAATTGCATATATAAATTAATCATAAATATGAATAAATGGTGGGTTGAAAACGCAAAAGTTAAAGATAAAATCATAATTAGAAGAGAAATTTGATATTAGGTAGCAAATAAAAAGATACACAGTAGCGTTTCATTATTCATGCAAAGTACAAGCTTCCGAATCTTTATAATCCTTCTACGGGCATAGCTATAAGTAGGGGTCGGTGGAAAGATGGTCTAAACCGTTGGCTTTCGACCGCTACGACCCGGGTTCGATTCCGGCATTGTGGGCACTTTTTCACCCTCCTGCAAGGTCTGGGGGGACCACCTCTACTCCACCAACTCGCCATGTGTAAATAGCCAGGACAAGGTGACTCGAATGTAACACCTGTAAATTGAGACGAAATAAATAAATAACCTATAAGTTGAGAGAATATATATCTTCATCCTCTCAACTTATAGCTTTTCCTGTAGAATAATTATAATTATCCGAAAGCTTGCACTTTGCACGAATATAGAAACGCATATTACTGCTGTTTATATTCTTATTTTGTAAATTTATAATATCGGTTTTATTTATTCACAGCCATACTATTGCGATCTCCCAAAAAAAGAAAAGAGATCACATTTTGCTCATTCCGTTTAAAAACAGCAGCAAATTTTGCTCGAACTGATAGAAGTTTCCTCGATATTAAAGATTGCGGCTTTCATTTCCAAAAAAAAAAAAACAATCATATATTTTGTCAAAAAGTGTTGTCAATGCTACGAATGCAAAAAATGTTGAATTAAGTGCTATGTTGATGAATGTTAATCAAACAAAATTATTCCAATGGTACAAAATGTTCAGAAATGGAAAAGAGAAATGTCGTTATGAATATTGATCATATCGGAAAATATGCTACTTCGGTAATATGGAATGCTTTACGAATTTGCGTGTCATCCTTGCGCAAGCGCCATGCTAATCTTTCTGTGTATCGTTCCTATTGTAGTAGTTGTACCGCCGAACTGGTATCACAGGGGCCATGTTAATCTTCTCTGTATCGTTCCTATTGTGGTAGTTGTACCGCCGAACTGGTATCACTGGGGCCATGCTAATCTTCTCTGTATTCTTCCTATTTTAGTATATGTACCGCCGAACAAGCGTTAAATGAAATATTAGAAACCAATGATTTAATGTTGCAAAAAAAAAAAAATAAATAAATAAATAAACATTCAGAGACATTATTGAGTTAGGAAAATTTCATTGCATTAATTCATTCATTTTGAAGAAATAATTTTCCATTATATAAGAACGCGTTTATTTAGCTTGTCTCTAATTCACGTTGAAGGCCTACAACGTTTGCTTTTCCATTTTGTGCATTTTATTACATTCGGACAACCTTTCGGACAACCTTACTATTAATGAAAATTCATCAAGATACAACTTCAGCATTTGTTAATTATTCATAGCAGCAACTTTACACCGCGGGAAAAACTCCACAAGCGATTGATCGCCAGAGTTCTTTTCCACAGAGTGAGCAGGTGTAGTAGTGACGGGCATTGCCCAACTCGAGACCAAGATGGTACTTGTAGATGATAGACATCGCCACACTTGTGGATTTCGTTGTCTCGAGAGGACGGCCACCGTGGAACAACCAGGCCTGTATATATAGGGGCAAGTCACAGGAGTTGAACATCTCCCGGAGCAGGGACCCTTTGCTCGGCAACTCCAATATCTGTGGTTCAGCGAACGGTCAGCGACCTACAGGCAGCACAAGTGAAACGTCTCGAAACAGGATGGTCAAAATGGGGCAGAACGTGAAGGAACACCCGGAGGACGATATCTGCGTCGTTCCTCGAGAAGCATTTGTGACGCAGTTCATCCAAGGAGATGGTGCGGAGAAAATTCACGATGGGCTCTACCACGTAGCCAGCTCTGCAAAAGGATATCCCTACAACAGGAAGCCATGAGACTCAGCTCACTTCACCAGCGACAAGCCGCGGGAGAAGGGAAACCACCTCGCGGTGGATCGCTCCAATAGTACCATCAGGTGAGAGACCTGGGAGGCAACAGCGTTCCTGGTGCCCAGGACAAGCAGCTTCTCGGACTCCCAAGAGATTCCGAGTCTGATGCTTCCATGAGCCACACCCGAGCCCGAAGCTCTTACCAAAGTTGACAGCCACTCCGGAGGCCATGCGAAACTATTCGAGGATCAGGGGCACAAGCTCAAACTAAGCGTCGTCCCTGTTGAAGAATCGATGTCTTCCGCATAGGCGAAAACGCAACCGCGGCCTAAGATCCTCTTGAGGCGGGATAGCAGAGTCTCAATTCCGATTATAAAGAGGGCGGCGCTGAAGCGGCAGCCCTGCCTCATCTTGTTGAGAAGCAGGAAGGCCTTGGTGTGGAAATCTCCAACCCGGATAGAATTATCTGCTTCCCCGTAGAAGACAACATCCCGCCCGAGATATGTAGACGACAGAACCGGCTTTTCCAACAGGGCGTACATGGGATTCCTGTTCAGATTGTCAAACGCCTACATCAGGTCCAGCAAGATAACATCCAGCAGCCTGGCATATCTCGACGCCCCAGGAGATCTTGTCAGACACTTGCGCAATGTCCCAGGAGGATGACCGTCCCGCAAGGTCTGACACTCAGTCACGAGGTCTGACAGATGAAGTGAGAGATAGCCAAGATTATACGTGTGGAGATATAACATTTATAGAAATGTAGCATTCTATCAAATAAAGTTGACCATTTGATTCACATGTACCATCACAATAAAAACTTTTTATGCTTATATGTCAACTTTATCATTCCAAATACACATGACACAGGCCATGATGGACGTGCGACTCGTAACACTATGATTACACGCACTAAATGTCTACATACGTATAAGCATTTAGACTGTACATCTACCAAAGTACCATTTGGTTGTTCACACTATCTGGGAGTTCGGAGATATACAAGAATTGCGTTCCATTGCAACAATTCACTATAGCTTCGGGGGTCGGTAGAAGGATGGTCTAAACCAATGGTTTTTGACCGCTACGACCCCGGTTCGATTCCCGCATTGGACACTTTTTTCTGACTTAAAAAAAAAAAAAAAAACCTCCAATGTCCCCCTTTGTAGATAGGGAAAACCTGGTATTCTCTCTAAGTTTTACATATTTGAATAGTTTATTTTACTTATCAAATTCTCATTTCTAGATATCACACGCTTTTCTAATTAATGGATAATTGAATTTTTGACAAAATAATCGCTATTATAAATCACCTTCTATTTATGATATATGTTAGAAGAGAAAATACTGAATATTCTTATTCCTGAATTACATAGATTTTGGAGCGTCAATAAAATTTTTCTATATGTCTTTCTGCCTCTCTTCTTTTATGTTTTACAGAATGATTGAGAAGAATGTTCTCACGATTAGGCTATATATACATTTCTGCTAAATTATCAATAGTTATCATTGATGCAAGTTTTTCAGAATCAACAATAATTAGTCCATTGTCAGGTTTCATACTTGAAGCAATCAGCAGGTTCAAAAATTACGTATTGTTGAGTTCTATGGACGATTTGTTGCAGGTTTTGTAGCATCAGCAATAGACCATTGTCGGATTCCATACTATATGGAAACTTTATTATTAAACTATAGCCTATTGTGAGATCCATATACGATTTGATGCAGGTTTTGTAGCAACAGCAATAGACCATTGTCGGATTCCATAATTTATGGAAACTTTCTTATTAAACTATAGCCTATTGTGAGATCCATATACGATTTGATGCAGGTTTTGTAGCATCATCACTAGTCCATTGTTAGATTCCAAACTTGATGCAGGTTCAACAATGGTAATTGTTGAGTTCTATATATAATTTGATGCAGGTTTTTCAGCATCAGCAATAATCCATTGTTAGATTCCATACTTTATGTAAGCCTGTGGGTTCAACATTAGCCTATCGTTGTGTTCCATACACGATTTAATGCAGTTTTTCTAGAATCAACAATAGACCATTGTTAGATTCCATACTTGATGCAAGTTTTCAGGTTCAACAAAAGCTTATCCTTGAGTACCATAAACGATTTTATGCTAGTTTTTTTTTTTTGCATCAGCAATAGACCATTGTCGGATTTTATACTTGATGCAAGCTTGTAGGATCAACATAAGTCTATCCTTGAGTTACATACATAATTTGATGCAATTTTTCTAGCATCAAAAATAGCTCATTGTTAGAATCCATACTTAGTGGAAATTTGCAGGTTCAACAATGACCTATTGTTGATTTCCATGCACGATTTGTTTCAGGTTTAACAATAGTCCATTGTAGGATTCCATATTTGAAGCTAACTTTCACGTTCAACAATGTCCTGTCGTTAAGTACCATACACGATTTGTTTCAGGTTTGACAAGAGTCCATTGTCAAATTCCATATTTGAAGCTAAATTTCACGTTCAACAATGTCCTATCGTTAAGTTCCATACACCATATTTTGCAGGTTTAACAAGAGTCCATTGTCGGATTTTATATTTGAAGCAAACTTTCACGTTAACAATGTTCTATCGTCAAGTTCCATACACGATTTGTTGCAGGTTTAACAATTGTTCATTGTCGGATTTCATATTTGACGAAACCTTTCACGTCCAACGATGTCATATCGTTAAGTTCCATATAAGATTTATTGCAGGTTTTGCAGCATAAGCAATATCCTATTTTCGGATTCCATCCTTGATGCCAACTTGCAGGATCAGCAATAGCCTATCGTTGAGCCTCATACACGATTTGATGCAGGTTTTGCAGGTTCAACAATAGCTTAAGGTTAAGTTCCATAATTGATTCGGATTTTTAGTGGAATTAGTAATACCATTTCTAATAATTCCTGTTCCAATGTAGTCCACATAGCTCTACTATATCGCCAGATTTCAGCATCTTTGTAGCTTTACTGCATCAGAATGAAATTTTCCCCAGATTTAATTCTCTATGCCGGATCTTATGACATCTCTCAGTAATATTAGATAAGATAATTTAATTTTTAATATAGGAGTCCTCATAGCATTGCCAATATTGACAATGCTTCGGTGCGTATTCAAGATATTAAATGAAAAATAAAAATGTTCATTCAATATTCGCGCGCACTCTTTTTTCCGTGTCTTATTATCAAAAGTTTTAACGTCCCACTCGTTACTTACCCAACTGGAACCATTGAAGAAGAACTGTATTCTACCATGGATTCCTGCCCATGTTGGAATCGGGGGTAATGAGATGGCAGATGAATTAGCAAAGGAAGCCAGAAAATTAAGCCAAAGGAAAGAACAAATGTCAGTATTTGACGCTGATGCTTTGGAAAAATACAAGATAATTCAACAACAACAAAAAAAAAAAAGATCAAATATGCGAAATAAACTCTGAGAGAATGATTACAAAAATATATAACAAGACTCAGAACAGGAAAGGAATGACAATACATCCAGATGACACAAGAACCTATAGGACATGCAACAATTGTCCTGGTCCAGTTGTCCTTGAACTAACACCTACCCACATATTCTCATACCCAGCAATGGCCGCAGCCTTGCAGAAAATTGACATGGACCCAGAGCAGCAGCTTTACACACCCAAGATAGAAAACATTGCGACTGCTGTGAAAGATATGTATGTAGACATGTGAGGCTCTTTGTCAAATTATATTGACAAACATTTTCAGTTTTTTTTTTTTTCTGATCAGGTTTTAGAGGGAAGAATGTTGTCTTCGTTTGTTAGTGAACCAATCTCTCACGCCTTCTCATTGGACGAATGTGGCCATGTCTGTATATAAGAGGGGACTAAGGAAATGCGAAGGGGGGCCCAGAGCGTGGAGAATTTGTGTGGAGATACTTAAAGTGTTTTTCTACGAAGTTTTCCCTGTCTGGCTGTTCTCTTGGCATCCCTGTGTCACCCGAGTCCGATCCCTACCAACGCTACAATAAAGCTAAGTACCTTTTTATTTTATTTTACAAATCGCTAGTTTTCATTTTTTTTCCTTTTTGTTGTTGGTGTTGTACTCTTGAGTGTACGCTTTTCTGTGTATTAAGAAACATTCAATTTAGGCCCTAGCTTATTCCATTTAATGTGTGATAACCCACAAAAGTATTAACTTTTGTCATCTTAATTGGACACGACAATAACAACAATGTCCCATTCCTTCTAGGTTTCATAGTCGTTCTTAATGTTTAAATGATATTCACAATAACGAATAAATGTACATGTTTCTCTTTTTATTTTGTAAGTCCAAACACACCAATTTCTTTATAAGATTTAACTTTACCTTTAAGATTCGTAGATGAAATTTTGGATTCATTCTGAATGTGTAAGAGAAGGTATAAAAATCAAAACATGACAAATTCAAACTTAATTTGGTTTATTCATTGCATCAATATATAAAAATAATTTATACAATTTAAATAATAAAAAAATACCAATAATAAATGAAAGATAATCAATAAATATGTATTCTTTAATTTTTTAAAGGCTACTAACAATTTTTCATCTAAAAAATGTTTATTTAAGGATATTTTTATCAGAATAAAAGTTTTTTATAAGAGCATACATTAGATACTCAATAAGTCTTAGATGCAAAAAAAAAATCAAAATAATAAATAAGTTTTCCTATAATCCTCACGGGGGGCAACAATATACATGACACTTAGTGTCGTACGTTTTATTTTGCTTTTAAGCAATGCTAAATATACAAAAAAATATAACACCGATATGTGTGAATATATACAATATAGTTGATATGATTGACGAAGAGGTATGTACAATATGCAAATAGGTGTAAAATAATAAAAGTGTAGTATATAGGAACACATGTAAAAGCAATAAACGATAATGTGAATGAATGTGAAGTTAAGCTCGCTGAGACAGGGTGTTGGAGCATGCTAGTAGACTGGAGTGGGATGAAGCCGGCCTTCAAATTCCCGTTCAAGAAGGTGTCTATCTTCCGGCCTGAGGGAGTGGGTGAGACTGTGTCGTCTAAGATCGCAGTTCCGACGGAAGACTTTCCTACAGGCTGGGCAGTTGTAGGGCTTGATGTCGGTATGAGTGAGCAGATGGGTCTTGAGGTTGGAGCGCTGGTTGAAGGAACGGCCACATGTGGGACACTTGTGCGGTGAGTCCTCCATGTGGAGTATGCGGTGGACAGCCAGGGTTCTCGACTGACAGAATCCTTTGCCACATTCCCCGCACTTGAACGGCTTCTCCTTCGAGTGGATGTACCTGCAGACACAGCGGTCAGACATCCCGTTATCTCGCTAACACCTCAACATTCATTTATACCTAAAAATCTATTTTTTTTTCATTGTCTGTATATGTTGTTTCTTATCCCCTTTGTGTAAAGATTACATGAATTCTATGAGTTCATGCTTCTCAAGCTTTTTTATGATAAGCAGCGGCCTCTCATAAAGATCCTGTTTAGTGCATCTAATGCAAGCCAAATATGTTGGGTGTATATAGTCTCTATAGACAAAAAAGTAAAAATAACTCAGTTTTGAGTAAACACAAATTCAATGTGGTTTGTTAAACAGTTTGTATTCTTACGTGATTTCTTGTGATTAGCAAAAATGTGGATTTTAGGGAATTCCCTGTATAATGAAGCCAAGAAGATATAATTTAAGAGATCACGATAGAATAGCATTAGCCAAACAACTTCCCGGAAAAAAAAGTAAACTCCAAAGAAAGAATCCAGAAAAGGCCTACAATCACCCCGTGTCGAAAGACCATTTGCATGAGAAGTCACTTAGCAGAGTTGTTGCCTAATACGATGGGCCACTCGCTACTGTAGAACTGGTTTGGACAAGGCCGCAAGGAATTAAAACTCCCGAAATGTTCGAATCTTCGCCTAATCTTATCTAATTGAGGGAGAGACATCCTCCGACGTCGCCATAGCTTATCTCTCTTTCTGCTTATCCACCCGGCATCTAAAACGAATTTCCCACTACGCTTATTTGTGCAGATTTTACTCTGGACACTTTCAAATGAGGTAATCCTCTTTGAATAGGTCAGAAAACATTGTAAATGCACCGAATCGTGTAAAATATTACATAGTTCTTTTTTTTTTTTTTTGAAAATAGAGCAATCCATAAATAAATCTTTACACACTTTAAAATGTTATAACATCTTGATAAAGGTTGGCGTTCAGCCAACTGAAATATTGGTAAAATAAATAATATTTTGATCCAATATATGCCTTTTTAATTATAGTTCTTTATGAGAAAAACAAAATAAAAATAAAATAATAATAAAAAGATCGGGTGTGATCAGATGAACGCGAAACGCATTTGTGGATGGCTTTTCTTGATTTGTCAAGAAATTGGGTTGGCCAAATATCAGGAAACAGGTTAAATCAAATTTTAGTTGATTTCTGTCCCACCAAATGGCGCTCTGCCTTCTGAAAAGCTCATGTGCTCCTGGTCAGAATATGCCTACTTTGTTTTTAATAGTTCTTTATATGTGTGTTCTCTAAAATAGTCTTTAAACAAATCTAAAAGAGTTTTGAAAAGGTAATTGTGACATAAATATTTCAGACGATATTTTAAAAAATTCTGTGAAATTGCAAAATTGAAAATTATTGCGGATATAAAAATCACTTTGCAACGCAAGTGAACAAGGCATGTATGTATGTGTGCATTGTGTTAGGAAAAAACAGTGTAGCTTCTTGATAATAAATGCTTGAGGAAAATTTAGTAAACTTTTCTAGATTCAAATGACAAATCAAACATAACTTCAATATTTAAGCATCTGAAAGAAGTCATTGTTGAAAAATACGCACAGCTTAGTAAAATTATACAAGAATAAATATTTCAACTCTCGGAGTTTCAGTGACTTCCTGACATTCTCTTTAGTGGAATGGTTGAATCCTAGTTCTACTTATAGAACTTGTAGAACCAGGATTCAAATAACCATATGAAGAGAATGACAGGAAGTTACTGAAACTCCGAGAGTTGAAATAAACCATTGGTTGTTGTGGCTGTGTTTTTCTCCAAATCAACTTCCACCCAAAAAATGATCTACAGAAAAGTACTTGTTCCATATGTAAATACCTGTTTTCTTTCCTCTTTTCGCTCTCCACTTCTCCCATCCATATTTCCAATTTTTTTTTCTTTCTTATTTTTTTTTATTCTTTCTTATAATCTGTATATATTCACCATATGTATATAATCTTTCTCCATTTTTTATTTCCCACTTTCATAGGTTTCTCCGTCTTGTAACCCCAAGGAGAATCCTCTGTAAGACCTGTGTGTCTTTATAAAGGCTTTTGTGTGTGTTGTGTGTGTGTGATCTACAGAAAAGTAAATATAGCAAATCCATTGATCACTGCTTGACTATCGACAAAGTACGGCGAAAAGAGGATTAAAAGATTAGTTGAATATAATCCTATATAAACAGTTCCCTTTTCAATTTGTATTTACACAAACGTATAATATATTTATTGAAAATCAAAGAATCGAAAATATTGAATTTCAATAAAGTTAAATACACTCGTATATAGCTAAAATTTGAAGTAAAAAAGCATCGCGGTGAAAAAGAAGGCACAGGTGTAGGTGGGGCTCGAGTAAAAGATTAGCCGAATATAATCCTATATAAACAATTCCCTTTTTGATTTCTATTTACTTAAACGTATAATCTATTTATTGTAAAGCAAAGAATCAAATATAGAAAATTCCAATAAATTAAAATACACTCACATACAGTTAAAATTTGAAGTGAAAAAAGCATCGCGGTGTAAAAAGAAGGCTCGAGTAAAATATTAGCTTAATATGATACTAAATCAACAGTTACCTTTTCGAATTGTATTTAGTTGAATGTATAATATATTTATTGAAAAGCAAAAAGAGAAAGATAGTCAAAGATAGCGAATTTCAATAAAGTAAAATACAGTTAAAATTTGAAGTAAAAAAAGCATCGCGCGGTGTAAAAAGAAGACGCAAGTGATGCTCGAGTAAAATATTAGCTGAATATGATCCTATATGAACAATTCCCTTTTTGAATTGTATTTATATAAACGTATACTCTATTTATTGAAAGCAAAGAGAGATTTAAAGATAGTGAATTCCAATAAAGTAAAATGCATTTAAAATTTGAAGTAAAAAAAGCAGCGCGGTGTAAAAAGACGGCGCAAGTGTGGCTCGAGTAAAAGATTAGCTGAATATGATCCTATATAAACAGTTCCTTTTTTGATATCTATTTACTTAAACGTATACTCTATTTATTGAAATCAAAGAGTAAAAAAATAGCGAATTCCAATAAAGTAAAATACAGTTAAAATTTGAAGTAAAAAAAGCATCGCGCGGTGTAAAAAGACGGGGCAGGGGAGGCTCGATTAAAAGACGGAGCTATCTAAACACTCCCACATTATAAACACAGCCAGCAGACTCCCGGATCTAGACCCACAAAAAATGTTGTTGTAAAATTCAAGGTGCTTTACTTCGTCTGCCAACCGGTTACGATCCGGGAGGGTCGTGTGCCTGTTAATTCAATCAGGGGGGACGGAACACACCCCCCTCCCCCCCCCCTTCTTCTTTTATTTATTATTATCCCCCCTTCTTTAAATGCCCCACCTCACGGCTGCTTCTTTATTGTGGACACCGAGGATGACGCGTGCCACCCGCTCATTGGTGGAGTCCAACATTGACCCAACTGAAATCATCCATGTATCAGGAATATTCCAATAACTCGGTTTCATCACACCTCACGCCTCATTCATTGCTATAAACTTCTAATTTTACCTTTTTTGAGATTTCTTTTCTTCAAATAAAAGACACTTCGGCCAGTAAATCTTTTTATTGTCTCGACGTTTCGACAAAAATCTTTTGTCCTCGTCAGGAGCGAACAAAAATTAAAACATTAGGCAAAGCTATCTTTACGATTTTTTTGAGGTATTAACCATTATGAAATTATCTTGCTTATTGGATAAGTAGCCAATAAAGTTTTTACTAGTCCCTAAGAGAATAATATTAGTATGATTAATGAGAATTAATGAATAAAATTGAGATATACGCTTATTGATCCTCTAATTTTTTCTTATTTTTCATTTAAAAACTATGGAAAATGAAGAAAATTATCTGTTTTTTGGTGATTTGTTAGAATTTTGGTCCTGATACTTGAGAGAAAAAAAGTAATATGTTCCTGATTATGTTACGTGTTGATTTTTGTCAATTCCCCCTTTCTCTCTGAAAGTATGGTATAATAAATAGTTTATAGAATGTGTTTTTTTGATGTAGTGTGAATATTTAGAGATTAAATGAAAATGGATGTTTTATAGAATGTGTTCTTAGATGTGTAGTGTGGATTTTTAGAGATTTAGTTCTACTGTTCATGGGTAAAATTTGAGTAAAGGCATAGAAGAAGTATCTAGACGACACCTACCTGTGATCTCTCAGATGGTCCTGTCTCCTGAAGGCCTTGTGACAGATGTCACAGGTGTAAGGTCGCTCGTCCGTGTGGGTCCTCTCGTGGATCAGCAGGTTGTAGGACTTGGTAAACCGCCGTTGACAGTACTTGCAGATAAATTCCTTCTTAGGTCGACTAGAGGTGGGGGGTCGGGGGGTATCTTGTGGCAGGAAGACTGGGGTAGGACTGGATTCCCGGATTTCTTCGTCGGGAGTTAGAGCAGATTCAGCCAGTCGGGTGAAATCAAACTTCTTCCTCGGTTTGACAGGGGGAGGTAGGATGGTAGGTGGGAGGTCTGATGTCCTACGGTACATCTCTAGGGTGAAGTGGGGAGCCTTGCTGGCGTATGGCACGAAGCCACCGGGAAAGAATGGAACGAAGGCTCCTGTGGGGGAGTGGGGTAGCATGGTAGCGAAGGATGTAGGCGAAGGGGATCCCTGATGGCTTGGAGGGGTCAGAGGAGGTGTTGGGAGAAGATTCCGCTCCTCTGTGCACACATCAGCCACATTTAGATTCAGCCATTGAAGATAGAAAATAACAAAATCTACCCCACTTGCCCAAAATGTAGCTTAGCACCTGCAGCTCCAGAACATATTTAGGCTTTCATTAGATGCACTAAACAGGACCTTTGAGAGACCGCTACTTATCATAAAACAGCTGGAGGAGCATGAACTCATGAAATTCGTGTAATCTTTACACAAGGGGATAAGAAACAACAACAACATATTTAGATTCAATTCCACACAGTCAGAAAATCTATAACTTTGTTATAATCCGTTGTGAGGGAAAATATAAGTACTCGTATGTGGTATAATAACAATTCACCATATGTTCTAATGGCAAAAGTAGTGAAAAACAAACCCAATACTTTAGCTTTCACAAATTCTTGAAAACAGCACAGATAATAAGCGCAACACAGATTATGTATCCAACTTGAAGAAAGGTCGATGTTGATCTCCACTTTCTGTAGATAATGTTTACTTCTGTATCTGGGAGAATCCTGTACCTGACAATGTCCTTAATGAAGACCTTTTGTTGTTGTTGATTTAATATAAAGTATTCTCTCAGAATGAAATAGCAAGATTTTTCAAACTTCAAAGTAATGTCAGATTAATCTATTATTAGGCTTTTTATGCTCCAATGAGAAGTCTTCTTCTTCTTCTTTCTTATCTCCACTCAATCATATTAGGGTATCAATGAGAAGTATAAAACGGAAATTAAAAAAAAAAAAATTCAAAGGGAAAAAATAGCCTCTTATAATATAATTAAATATATCACTGAAGATCTTCAAAATTTAAAGCAATATTTGATAAATTTAGATTTTTATCGTCGGTCATAAAACGTATTTTTTTATTTTAAGCAATTTCTTTACTTTCATTTTCAAATAATCGCTTAGCTGTAATCTCAGCACCCTCGCTATCACAACTATGTGGATAAAATGACAATAAGTCCAACATCGCATTTAACAGGAATATATATTGACTCCAGCTTACTAAGAAAAAATCCGCTTTCCTTTTAATACTGTTTAATCCTAAGAAAACACTCAATAGCATTTTTGTAGCCTGATACATCCCGTTCTTCCAAAGAAATGCTAAATCCGCTCAACTTGCATGAAAAAAAAAATGGCAAGAATCGTCTGCTGGTAAAGAAAGAAAGGGACACGTGAGTAATCAAACGGATGGCAAGTGGCTGGACAAAAGAGAAAACTTGGGGACGTGGGGTCAACTGGGCATCCATTATTTTGTGGCAATCCCATTGAGACGTCATTACTCGTGGGGGATTTCTTTGATTGCAGGACAAAGGAGGGGCGGCTTTGACTCCTAGGCTCACACACGATGGCACTGCTTCTTATTGATGGGCCCTGCTGCGGGAGATTTGCGACAAAATTGCCAATTTGCGAATTTTATCGTTGTCACCTGTCACTGAGCTACCGTAAACACCACGCTCATATCTCCCTACCATTGTTAAAGCTTTTCCAATCTTAATGACCGCGTTTAAAGCGCCATTTATCCTTCTGTCCTTGCATTTCAACCATTCGTCACTCACTGGTCCACGACGTGTGGGTTCGCATCATTTATAACACTAACCTCCCATTTGCCAAAGTCGCTAATGAGCCTTGTGTGTGGCCATTCTTCGTACTTCCTCCTGAGATATAAACACTGTGAAACTGAACAATAGAAACCAATAGAGCACTGACCACGTGCTACAAAAGATGGAGATTTATGTTTGTAGGTAAAATCTATTTATAATATGACCATTTATTGTCATTCAATAGGAATTCCCCAACCAGTAAGACCTATATATATCAAGAGATAAATTCATCATGACAATTTCGTATACTATTTCCTATATTTTGAAATATTTTATATGTATGAAATGTGTTTTAACACTTGCAATAGGATGCTTTGCCTGTTTCCAGGAATCCAGTGTGCACATTCATAACCAAAGATAAGATGAAGATTGCTCAACAACAGGCAGAGTTGCGATTTGTAAAGAACCCTCAAATTAAATAGGCATTGTCACTATACGAATTCGAGGCCATTCCAAAGCAGTTGTACCTGATTAGGTACCGCTTAAAAAGAGAAACCTAGCTTATGATATTTACAACAAAGAATAATATATGTGAAGGTTATTCACATATTAAAACAAAATGTCCAATACGAGATTCAATACCGGTTAATGGCTGTCAGGAATCGAGGGTTTTAACCACTTGTCTATCGACTCTTTCAATGCTTCAAAATATATTTAAGCTATATATTATATTTATACAAATAAACATACCTGTAGTTTATATTTCACTAGACCTGCGGCCGGTAAACTTTTGAGTCGAAAGAGTAAAAAATTACAATTTACAAAATTTCAAAGTTTTTAAAGAACCACAAAATGTTTTCTTGCCAACAATATATAGTACTCGCATAAATAATTATTACGTATGGAACTATATAAAGAGCCGCAACTTCACATCCAAAGAGCCGTAGTTTGCCGGCCCCTGCACTAGACAAATAAACTTGCCTATAAAGATTGAAAATCATTTCGCATTATTTTTATCTATTTTTTGTCCGTTCTGTATATGTGCGAAACAAAATTAAAAAGAAATCCAACTTGATGGGAGTTTCTAACCTTTACTATGCTACAAAAGGAGGAGCAGTAACAAGCTCACTAAAAAACCTGGGTTCAGCTGGCCCGGCTGATAGTACCCTGTAAGGGCTCCTAATCCAGGGATCCAGGATGAACAGCGTTTGTACTCCACGTTAGGAGCAGCTGTACATGGCGTCTGTTCCTCATGTCAGAGGCGGCCATTTCTTTTGGAGCTTAGTCGGCCTGCCACTGAGTAGTGCTCCCAGTCTTAATGACAAAGGCAGACCTATTCTACTTCACCCAGTAATGATGGTTGTCAACTTTACAAGCTTGATACCGTAATATGATTGAGTGGAGATAAGAAAGAAGAAGACTATGCTACCAAACATACGCTTTGCCTTTGTCCTAAAACACAAATTTAAATATTGCCTGACATCAATTTTAACCAAAAGTTTTTTGGCTCACTCTATATAGAATATAAATAATATAGTAACCTAGAAAATTAGGGGAGACAAACTTTAAGATGACACGGCAATTTATTTAAGGCAAATTCGAATTAAAATATATGAATTACTAGAGAAAAATTTCATTATCTCAATATTGAGTGTGATTAGCTTTTGCTTTTTAATCTTCATTTGCAGAGAATCCGTAGTAAATCCATGTATAATAAATTTCTTTTCCTCCAATTTACCCAGACTAATCTATTTATTAACTTGATTGTATTTATATAATTTTCCTGTATATAAATTTCATATTACCATTAAGGTACTATTACTGTTTTTCCTGTATGTATCCTACATTTCTGCTTGGAGAATCTGTATAAGACTAAAAGGTCTTAATAAAGATTTTGTTGTTGTTGAATTACAAGAGAAGCAATGAAGGAAGTTCATAGAGTAGAAAAATAAATAAAAATATCAAAATTGACAATCTATTAATATAAAATAATAAATACTTTGCTACAATAGATATTTTAAGTATTGAACTTTCAACTTGGAAAACACCTTACTTTAATAATATCAGCAACTTGAAGAAAGTCTTAAAGTTTGTGTTTAAAACTCCCGAGTTATACTGTATAGTTCAGCATGGCCTTAATTAGCTAATTATAATATGTTGAATGTTTTATTTTAAGAGAAAACTACATATAATGCAAATATCAAGAAACCTCCAAACAATGAATTTTTTTTTTAAATTAATAAATATCATAAATTATTCTCCGAAAATGTTTTAGAATCAATGCAGTTTTGAGTTGGTGATATATAATATATATATCATTTCAAAATAATCAAACAAAAAAATAAGAAAATATCAAATATGTGAAATAAACTCTGAGAGAAAACTGACAAAAACGATAACAAGACTTAGAACAAAACACTATAAAGGAATGACAATACATCCAGATGGCACAAGAACCTATAGAGCATGTAACAACTGTCCTGGTGTGGAACTAACACCTACTCACATATTTTCATGCCCAGCAATGGCCGCAGCCTTGTAGAAAATTGACTTAGACCCAGAGCATCAGCTTTACACACCCAAGATAGTGGATATTGCAACTGCTGTGATGGAGATGCATGGAGATATCTGAGGCTCTTCTTTGGACACGACAACAACAACATCATTTCAATAATGCAATAAGTTTCTGGATATGAGTTTCTTTATATTTTATTATTGAATTATCAAGTTTTTGAGCATTTCCGCCTTTCTACAGAAGTACAAAATGAACAATAATGTAAAACGCCGTTAGATACCAACAAAATTTGTATATATAATAAAGTATAGTTATATAGTTATGTATAACGACATTTGAAATACTATCCCGCATGTGTTTCCTTTCAACGAAAATTCAAAACCCATTTCAAGTAGAAATAACGATTATTTCTAATCTTTTGGATGAGGTATGAAAGGTTGAATTGTGAAGAGTAATGATAAACGGAAAAATAAAGTGTCCAGGGATGGGAATCGAACCCACAGTGTTTCGCTTACCGGGCAGATGCCATGTCCACTAGGCTACCCTGGACATATTTTTCCGTTCGTAAATAATATATAAAGTAATTTATAATACAATATAATGCGGCTTGTGATTGTAAAACGCATTTGAAATAGTTATGTAAATTTAAATAAAAATACATAAATTGGATCAAAATTTCATTTATTTGACCAATATATCAGTTGGCTGAACGCCAACCTTTATCAAGGTATTATAACATATTAATGTCTGTCAACAACAAACTCAGCGCCACATAACGTCAACAGAATTAAGTTTTGTATATATCTTTTAAGACTAGAAGACCATTCTCTAATGGCCAATTAGTCTTAGAATGCCGAGAGTCTATAATATATGAAAGATAATTGGTATAAGAGAAGAGTATTGAGTTAAAATGAAAGTAGATAAATATTATTTTTTAAGGTATCGAAAAGGTTTTGTATTCTTTGTAACAAACAAGGGTTATAACAAGTTTACGTTGTAGCTTCGGCAATTACGCGTCATATGAGCGAATATATATATATAGCTAAATTTTTCATGTTACTTGATGTTAAATTTTATTGAGTTAATTTTTGAATTTGCATATTAACTATTGTTTATTTTATCTTGGATATTATCATATCGGCTGAATTTTTATTTATTATTTTGTATTTATATTATTATAATATAGTTGGGTGGTATTGAATATATAATAGGGTATGTTATAAATAACTTCTATTTTATATTATAAATGAGATACACACTCTATTTGTGTCCTCAACAGACGATAGTTGATTGCTGTGATACAGCAAGTCGTGTTGGTTTATTTTCCTGAAAAAATATTTTTGAAACTATGTTCAATCGCTTGCATTTATATAGAGTATGCAAATATATATATTTTTTAATGAGCAGAATGTTGCTTTCAAAATGTTGACCATTTCTCTATAGTCAAAGTCAGATTTTATTTATAAATTTACTTTTGCAAAGATATGAATGCACACCCCACAAAAAAAAAAATTAGACGCAGGTTCTTAGATATGTGTGTTATATTTATGGAATAATTGTCTAATTAAACAATATAATGAATCTACATTGATCTAAATAACATTGGGAATCAACTTAAAACACCTGAGATCAATTTATCTAATTGCCTATTTTCCCATAATTGTTCTAAAAAACCGCAATAAAATCTAAGCGGAAAGAATTGCAGGTGGATGAAAAGAAAAGTCTCCAAAATAAACCGCCAATTAGGGTTTTACAGCCTCTAGGAACACGACAAGCTGAACAAATTTGCACAGACAATGGCGGGGGATGAGGGAGAAATTGGGTGTGAAATGGATGCTCGAAGACTGATGACAAAAAGGGACAGCGTGTTATTGGACCTCCCAAGTTGAGAACACAGAGCGGCCAGCTTCTTTCCCACGGGGACACCTAATGGTCACCAGCATGACCACCTTCCTTGAAGATGTAACCATCTTCCTGCTTCGGCTCTTTCTTTCTTCTTCTTTCTTAGAAGCCATCTGGACTCAATCTAATTCTTCTAACTGCTGACTCATACGTTACCAATGTTTACTATCGACCAATATCGGCCAATAAACGACCACCTTCCTGGTGCGGCTCTTTCTTTTTTTTTTTTTTTTTTCTTAGAAGCCATCTTGACTCAATCTAATTCTTCTAACTGCTGACTCATACGTTTAACATGTACCCGATGTCCACTTTAACTATCAACCAATATTGTCCAATAATCGACCACCTTCCTTGAAGATGTAGCCATCTTTCTGCTTTGGCTCTTTCTTTCTTAGAGGCCATCTGGACTCAATCTAATTCTTCTAACTGCTGACTCATACGTTACCAATGTTTACTATCGACCAATAAATGACCACCTTCCTGTTGCGCCTCTTTCATTCTTTCTTAGAAGCCATCTGGACTCGATATAATTCTCTTAACTGCTGACATACATTTACCATGTACCATGTAAGTGCATATGTCTAATATTAAAGACATCCACATCCACTTTTTTATTCATCAGTGGAGATTAAAGTTCCTGTCCTAGTCTTCCTTTACCTCAAGATAACTCGAACATGTATCATCAAAATCTTCAAGTTGTGTATGCTTGGCATCACCATTAGAAACTGCCTGGTGAAGTAAATCATCTAGAGGTAAAACCATAAAAACTTATAGAGGAATAATAAAACCACGGTAACTACTTTATATTCTATCCAGTAGCAGGAAGTACGTGGGTGACCTCTCTTTGGTTAGGTTAGGTTTAGTTAGTAGGCTGTTGGTAAAATGGTCCAACGATAAAACACGTCTCTCTACACGCTTATGTTCGCTTGGTAGTTGGGAGAGAAACACCTAAACTATTGATGATTTGTTAGGTTAGCTTTAGTTAATAGGCTGTTGGTATAATGGTCGAACGATGAAACATATAATTATAAGCTTATGTTCGCTTTGTAGTTGGGAGAGAAACACCTAAACTATTGATGATTTGTTAGGTTAGCTTTAGTTAATAGGCTGTTGGTATGATGGTTATATAAACGATGAAACACATATAATTATAAGCTTATGTTCGCTTTGCAGTTGGGAGAGAAACACCTAAACTATTGATGACTTGTTAGGTTAGCTTTAGTTAATAGGCTGTTGGTATGATGTTTATATATAAACGATAAAACACATATAATTATAAGCTTATGTTCGCTCTGTAGTTGGGAGAGAAACACCTAAACTATTGATGGTTTGTTAGGTTAGCTTTAGTTAATAGGCTGTGGGTATGATGGTCGTAAGATGAGACACATTCATCTATAAGTTTAGGTTCGCTTGGTAGTTGGGAGAGAAACACCTAAACTATTGATGATTTGTTAGGTTAGCTTTAGTTAATAGGCTGTGGGTATGATGGTCGTAAGATGAGACACATTCATCTATAAGTTTAGGTTCGCTTGGTAGTTGGGAGAGAAACACCTAAACTATTGATGACTTGTTAGGTTAGCTTTAGTTAGTAGGCTGTTGGTATGATGGTCGTACGATGAGACACATTTATCTATAAGTTTAAGTTCGCTTGGTAGTTGGAAGAGAAACACCTAAACTATTGATAACCGCTTTGGTTAGGTTAGCTTTAGTTTGTAGACTGTTGGGGTATAATGATAAAACACCTGTACATCTCTATCTTACATATTGGCCTTGTAGTTAGGAGAAATAGTCAACAATCCCCATATTGATTCTAAACTATTAATGACCGTTTTGGTTAGGTTAGGTTTAGTTAGTTGGCTGTTAGCATGATGATAAAACACCTGTACATCTAACATACATATTAGCCTTGTAGTTAGAATAAATAGTCAACAACCACTAGATTGATTCCAAACTATTGATAACGCCTTGGTTAGGTTAGCTTTAGTTAGTTGACTTTTGGGGTATAATGATAAAACACCTGTACATCTCTATCTTACATATTGGCCTTGTAGTTAGGAGAAATAGTCAACAATCCCCATATTGATTCTAAACTATTAATGACCGCTTTGGTTAGGTTAGCTTTAGTTAGCAAGCTCTTGTTATAATGATAAAACACCTGTACATCTCTATCTTACATATTGAATTTGTAGTTAGGAGAAATAGTCAACAATCACTTTTGTAGATTGATTGATTGATTCTAAACTATTGATGACCGCTTTAGTTAGGTTAGGTTTAGTTAGTTGACTGCTGGAATAATGATAAAGCACCTTGTACATATCTATTTTACATATTGGCTTCGTAGTTAGGATAGTCAAATTAGTTAATGACCAGATTGATTCTACATTGGGGCTATCTGTAGTTGTTGATGACTGCTTTAACTGAACCTGACCTTTGTAATTGTATTAAAATCAGTTTATTCTAACTGTAATATAGATTTCTGCGGATAACTTTAATTATGGGAAAGTCAAATCCTATGCAATACATATTTATATTATGATACATCAGCGCGCCAACTGTTATGAATATTCGAAACTATTATAGACGCGTATGATTCTTTTTAAAATTAAACATAATCTTTCCATTGCAGTAAGGACAGTAGAATTTTTTTAATTTTCAAAAGAATCATACGCGTCTATAATAGTTTTGAATATACATATTTATATAAATTAAGTATTTAACATATAAATGAAATAATAAACATAATAGCGTTCGATTGTCAGTTTATCTTGCATTATTTTATCTTCTTCTCAAGCTCTCTGGTTTCACAAATCCTTCAATACAGAATTATGTATTAAACAGTTTATCATATATTCCTGTAGATTATTTTGTGAAACCTGAAAGCTTGAGAAGAAGATAAAATAGGACAAGAAACTCATCTTCGAAACCAATTAATTAATTATTTTCTAACTTTAATGATATATTTCAGTCATTTTATTTTAAAAACTGAACTAGAAGAACGCAGAAAAAAAGTTACAGATATTTCCAACAAGTTTTATATATCCCCTTTATAAAATAATTTCACTTATAAATATATTGTAACAAAGTATTTATTAATTTTTATTAACAGAGTGGTCATTTTTATGTTTATATATATTGCTACTCTGTAAATTTCCCTCTTTTGTTTATCTTTTGTTTATCATTCATAGTTTGTCCTTGCCTGAAATAAATTGTTGGCTCCTCCTGAAGTTTTTGTCATCCCTAATTTTCCACGTAGCAATATTAAGAAGTACAAATCATTTCAAATTATGACCAAACCAACAATGCTAATAAAGCTGTATATATATATTTGTCTATAATATAAAATATTGATTGATTTATTTTATTGAGAAATTGAATTGAAATACAATAGAACTTCCCTTTAGAGGACACCCCGCTAGTGGATACTTCTCTATAAAGGACAGTTTTCATTTGCAAAATTACCATTTTTACTATTTAGCAACTCTCCAGTAAGAGGACACCTCTATCTAAAGGAAATTTAGGCTCGGAAATTAGGTGTTGTCTTTTACAGGGAGGTTCTACTGTAAGGAAAAATCGTATTTTATATCAACAAATGCGATACAGTAGAATCTCCCTGTAAAGGATACCTAATTGCAGAGCCAAAGTGTTCTTTAGGGAGAGATATCCTCTTACCGGAGAGTTGCTAAATTGTATAAATGGTAAACACAAGGTAATAAGACCAAATCCAAATAAATAAATAGTGTGTGACGTTTCGGTAACAGCGTTGTTACCATCTTCAGACAAAAGTACTGAATGAGAGAATTTAAAAGCATGCTGTGGTAAAATTCTCTCATTCAGTACTTTTGTCTGAAGATGGTAACAACGCTGTTACCGAAACGTCACACACTATTTATTTATTTGGATTTGGTCTTATTACCTTGTGTTTATAATCTACAATCCAAATTATGCCTCATCAATGTATAAATGGTAATTTTGCAAATGAAAACTGTACTTTCTAGAGAGGTGTCTGCTAGCGGGGTGTCCGCTAAAGGGAGGTTCTACTGTATATTGTGTATATAATTATTCACAATAAATTTTGTTTTCAAGTTTTCATTTGTCATAAACACAACATGACGTCAAATTTACCTGATATTACATTTAGATCTTACTACCTCTACATTTCAAATTATAAAACGTTCAAGTAATATAAACAAGGAATAATTAATATATATTTATTTATTATTATATTTATTATATTAATATATATAATAATAATTGTTCTAATTTCTTACGATAATAAGCTAATCATTTATAATGAAAATACACCATGTTGTTTTGGCTAACAAAACATGTCATTAAAAGTAACATTAACAGCGAAGAAAAGAAGAATAAAAACTAATTGTATTGAATTTCTTTAAATGATATTAAGCGGAAATAGAAATATTGATGCTCATTTTTAAAGTTCTTTGCATTCAAAATTTTAATTGTCAAAATGTACCAACAATGGAACCTACAATAAGATAATGGTCTTTCTGTAAAGAGACAGTTCCAAGAAGTCTGAATTATAAAGTTTGTCCATTAGTATATGGAAGAAAATCTATTGTATATCAACAGCTCTCACAGACAAAACTTAAGGAAGTTGTACCTTTTTAGTATATATATATATTATATAATCTAAAATGCAACTATTTTATTTTTTAAAAACATATATTTTATTTTCATTTATTGACTGTTCTACATTTTTGACCATAGATTTAGAATATACCACTTTGGATAATTGTTGTAAATATATATAATTGAACCTACCTATTTTTTCAAATTCACGATTATAGAATTCATTTTATAAATTCTATATTGCTGTGATAAACAATTTTATATGTAATTTACTTCAAGTTATTCAAAATAAAAACTACTTGATGGGTAAATAATTATCTTTTTTCACGACTGCACCTTCAATTCTCTTTTTCAACAACAAAACAAAAATAATTCATAACATATATATATTATTATTATTATTATTATATTTTATACAAAGCAATAACGCGCCAATTATATATAACAAATGGACACATTAAGACGCGAATGTTTCTTTTCACAAATAAATCAAACTTCTACTGTCCTTACTGCAATGAAAAAATATTGGGAGGGCTTGGCTCATTAGTGGGGATGGGAAATCCGCCGTTTTATAAGCAAATAAGGAGTGGTTTATGCATAAAATATGTGAAACTTCCTTTAAGTTTTGTTCATTAGTATGTTTATCAATAATTAAATCTTATAAACAACCTGCAGAAATTATATAAATATAAACAAGTGTGAGAAATTCAAAGTTTATATTAAAGTTTGCAATTGAAAATAATCCCAATGCATATTATTACTATGAATCAAATTTAAGAATCCTAAAAAGATTGAAAACTAAAGAATGCATGAAAAATTCTATAAACAACACAATATTTTTTTAATAATAATAATTATAAACATACTTATAAATATCCCGCATGTGTTTCTTTGGAACGAAAATTCGAAATTTATTTTAAAGAAAAATAATCGTTATTTCTCCTTAAAATAAATATCAATTTTTCGTTCCGAAGAAACACATGCGGGATAATTTTCAAATGTCGTTCTACAATCATAAACTGTATTATATTGTATTATACATATAAATAGTTAGATATAAATCATTACACATTGAAACAAAATTTTTCAATATATTGCGCTTATATCCATTTATAATTCTATCAATTCTTAAGTCAAATATTCATAAATGAATAAAATTCTGTTTTCAATACTTCAACACGTATTGGAAACTATAGCATATTGTCACGTGATTGCAAGAATCGATCTTATTTGTAAATGCCCATATATATTTCTAAAACTCAATCACAATACCCTTATTCATAATAACTTTGCATAGCATTTAATTATATAAACAAATATGTAGATATGTAAATATATAGATATATTCTTCATATAATAGATTATTTTCAAACAGTATTTGGGAAAGATAATCATATAGGATACATGCGTACATGTGATATATAATAAAGGAAATAATCAGAAAAACCATTTGAACATTGAATTGTGAATATATATCAAATAGGTATGTACAGTATTTATAATAGGAAAGACTTTATATTAAAATTTATATGCCATATTTAATCTATGAAGCATATATCTTGGCCAGATGCAATTTATAAAGGTATAAACTGTTATAAAATGGTAAATATTTTGGTATAAACATTCTAAATAACAATTTATAAACGTATTTCATATATGGTTATATTGAATATACTCGTTATTAATACAAATAGTAATAGAAACAATATATTGCCTAGTAAAAACTTCACATTCGCCGTGACAAACGTAAGAAAAAATTAAAAGAGAGTAAACAATAAAAAATATTGAAAAAAAAACTTTTTAACATAGTTATTCATATAAAAACCAGCACCAATTTGAAAACCGTATGACACATTTATGAAAAAACTAGTTCGTTATGTATGGAAAAATGTATTTAATATAAAATAAAAGGTAGTAGTGAAAAATAGGAATTTAAATATTAAGGAAATTGTCGGCAAAGTGATCAAAATACTTATAAAATCAGACCGTTTGAAGTTCAAGTAAATGCTTCGTAGCTACAAGAATATGTTTGGTCTGGTATATATAGAAAATTAATTTTAGAGAGAGAATAGTGGCTTATAAAGTGATTGATAAGAGAAAATCAGATGCTATTTGGATGTGAAATTGGCCAGGGCGGCGCAGGTAACAAAGGCGGCTGGCGGGCGGGCCGTGCTACCGAGGGTACTCACCGTAGGGTGAGACGGGGAGGTCGCACCGTGGCGCTGAGAGTGGGTGCTGCAACATCGCGGTCTGCGGGAGAACTGACGTCGGCCAATCCTGGTGGTGGCGGCAGGCCTAATTGCCGAGCTAATGAATTGTCACGTCACACCTCCCGCGCATTCCATGGCGGGGGAAAACACTTGTGTTGCATATACCACTTTGTTTATTATTGTTGTCTATGTCGGTACATTGTTGCATATATGTATTTGTTTATTACTGGGGCTTATGTCGATTACATTGTTGAATATATCTCTTTGTTTATCACTGTTGTCTATGTCGATCACATTGTTGCATATACGTCTTTGTTTATCACTGTTGTCTATGTCGATCACATTGTTGCATATACATCTTTGTTTAGTAAATTAAATTTTATTGCCCTCTATCGTTAAAATTTTACACAAATAAATTTACTGGCAATGTAGAGATTTAAAAAAGAAACGCATTGCCAGTAAATTTATTTGTGTAAAATTTTAACATCTTTGTTTATTACTTTTGTCTATGTCGATTACATAGTTGCATATACGTCTTTGTTTATTACTGTGTGCTATGTCGATTACCTTGATACCATTGCTATCTTACCTTTTTGCATATACGTCTTTGTTTATTACTTTTATCTATGTTGATTACATAGTTGCATATACGTCTTTGTTTATTACTTTTGTCTATATCGATTACATAGTTGCATATACGTCTTTGTTTATTACTTTTGTCTATATCGATTACATAGTTGCATATACGTCTTTGTTTATTACTTTTGTCTATATCGATTACATAGTTGCATATACGTCTTTGTTTATCATTGTGGCTTATGTCGATTACATTGTTGCATATACGTCTTTGTTTATCATTGTTCAAGTTGTACCTTTTTGCATATACATCGAGATACAGACAATAACTCTGAAAGATATAACAGTGACATTTTTTGAAAACACGAGATAACCAAGGGTGAACAAAATTGCCTCTGTCTCCTTCAAAAAACAGAATACTGGCAATATCAAAGGCTTTCCATTTTCTTAAGTTTTTGTCAATGAGTGTATATTTACAGTAAAACCTCGCTATCGCAAACCGCAAAGAGATTGAATTTTTGTTTCATCGTAGCCAAGCTTTACTATAATAATCTTATAATTTTGGAATTTTTCGTTATAAGGGAAGGTTCACTATATATATGTATATATATCCCCAGTTCGTTTTAGATAAGTTTTACTGTATAAAATATATTTTCTAAAGTTTGTATTACACTATTTATATCTACAAGCATTGAGAAAACTTTAAAAAGAAGAAAATCTTTAATTTCGCCGATTGTCTTTTTTTTTTTTAAAGGAGACAGAAACAAGTTTGTTCACACTTGGTTATCTCGTGTATCTTCAATAAAGGTCACTGTAATATATTTCAGATTTATTGTCTAAGTTAAAGTTAAGTTTAAAACATATTTTTTTTTTTGCCTATATTCAAAGGGGAGAAAGACATTTTTTTTTATATAAATATATATTATGGACAAAATAAATTTTATAAATAACCATTTTTTATTCTGGGTGGCATTCAAAAGTATTTATATATTTTAAAAAATTCTCTCCATTGAATATAGGCAAAAAATATGTTTTAAACTTAATTCTATTGACGTTTTGTGGCGCTGAGTTTGTTGTTGACACATATTAATATCAAATTACAAAACTATTTTAGACGCGTAATATTCTTTTTAAAATAAAACAATTTATACTGCCCTTACTACAATGTTTTGTGGCGCTGAGTTTGTTGTTGACACATATTAATATCAAATTACAAAACTATTTTAGACGCGTAATATTCTTTTTAAAATAAAACAATTTATACTGCCCTTACTGCAATGGAAAAATTAAAGGGAGGGCCTGGCTCATCAGTGGTGAACCCGCCCAGTGGTTTCGCCAGTTTAATCTACCATACCGCTGTTATATTGCATTTTTGGAACTTCCTTTTATAGTGATACTGATGCTTTACTCTTCGAATGGGTATTTTAGATTTAACTATGGAAATAAGATTTTAGGACAGCAGAATTACATACTATAAATATTTGATAACAGATGGCGCGCTAGTGCATCGTAACACATTAATATGTTATAACACCTTGATAAAGGTTGGCGTTCAGCCAACTGAAATATTGGTAAAATAAATGATATTTTGATCCAATATATGCCTTTTAAATTAAAGGATTAACATATAATAAATGGGTAAATTAAAAAAGTAGAGAAATATATACAGTTGTATATTAAAAATAATGAAGGCATATCCTGACCAGGAGCACAAGTGCTTTTTAGATGGCATAGCGTCATCTAGTGGAACAGAAATCAACTAAACATGTATATAGCCTAAGGTTAGAAATAATCGTTATTTCACCTTAAAATAAATTTCGATTTTTTGTTCAAAAGAAACACATGAGGGATAATTTTCAAATGTCGTTCTACAATCATAAGCCGCATTATATTGTATTATAAATTACTTTATATAATATTTACGAACGGAAAAATATGTCCAGGGTAGCCTAGTGGACATGGCATCTGCCCGGTAAGCGGAGCACTATGGGTTCGATTCCCATCCCTGGACACTTTATTTTTCCGTTTATCATTACTCTTCACAATTCATCCTTTCATACTTCATCCTTAAGGTTAGAAATAATCGTAATTTCTCCATAAAATAAATTTCGATTTTTCGTTCAAAAGAAACACATGCGGGATAATTTTCAAATGTCGTTCTACAATGGATATAACCTGTTCCCTGATATTTGACCAAGCCATTGTCTTGATAAATCAAGAAAAGCGATTCACAAATGCGTTTCGCGCTGTTGGCACTCGTCAGCTTGGAACTGGCTGTACCACTATATATGTTGTATATAAAAGGCTCACGTGCACATGGGAAAAGGGAGGAAAAATTACGGTATTATTTTGTTGTTGTATGGCGAATCCATTCAGGGCAATGGGCCCTAATAAAAGCCTTTTTGTTGTTGTTGTTGTATATGTATATATTTCTTCAGCAAAGGATAGCTTCCAGTCGACCATCGTATGTCTCCATTCTTCTGTTGCTCACATCCCGGGGAATTAACTTCCTGGGCATAATGCTCTTTCCAGAACTCTTGGCAGTTCCCTTTAGGAAGAGGAAAGAGATTAGATAAAACTAACCAAACGATCCAAACGATCTGGACATCTCAACAAGAACAATCTTCTTTTTCTAATCTTCTTCTTTTTTTTTTCTTGCTACTTTATCTGTTCTCTCTCTTTTTATCACTTACAAAATGACCAATTGACTCTTTTTGATCTTAAAAAAAAAAAATATATATATGAATGTTCTTTATTTAAATTTAGAAATTTTAAAACTATAACTTCATCTATTTTTCTTCTTTTATCACTTACAAAATGATCTATTGACCTTTTTTAATCTTAAAAATGAAAGTATGAATGTTATTTATTTAAAATTTAGAAATTTTCAAACTATAACTTCATAATATTATATAATGCGGCTTGTGATTGTAAAAACGACATTTGAAAATTATTCTTTTGAACGAAAAATCAAAATGTATTTTGAAGAGAAATAACGATTATTTCCAACTTTATGGATGAGGTCTTATCTTTGAGTCAAAAGGCGATCCATCAAATAAGTTTATATAAAAGAACGTGCCTAAATTTGTAAAGAAAAAACATTTTTTTCTCAAAATATTTCGATGAGATTGCTCCCTCTTCATCAATTTATTGCACAGTAAACTTAATTTACCTATATAACTGTATCTGTTTTCTTCTGTTATTCCGGTTCACCGGTTCAAAATCACTTTATTAGGTACTGCTCAACAAGAGCAACCTATTAGAAAGAGGGAATCATATATCGCCGCAACTCTTTTTTTATTAACGCGATTAAGGAAGCTTTCGGGCAAGCCCTTCTTCAGCTAACTATAGTGTACAAACAAGGAGAGATTATATATCGTTTTTAATATAAAATAAAATAAAAGAAAATAAGAAGCTTTTCTTTTATTTTATATTAAAAACGATATATACTCTCTCCTTGTTTGTACACTATAGTTAGCTGAAGAAGGGCTTGCCCGAAAGCTTCCTTAATCGCGTTAATAGAAAAGAGTTGCGGCGATATATGATTCCCTCTTTCTAATTTGTCGAAATCCGCAAGCCGTTTACCATGAAGAGCAACCTAGTTTATGATAATTGAAACAATGAATAATATGTGAAGGTTATTCACATATTAAACTAAATTTTAAAACGCGGGATTCAATCCCGGTTCATGACTGTCGGGAATCGAGGGTGTTACCCACTCGTCCACCGACTAATGTTACTTCTGTTATCACTTACAAATTTATCTATCGACTTTTTTAATCTTAAAAAATTAAAGTATGAATGTTTTTTTATTTGAAATTGAGACATTTTGAAACTATAAATTTATCTATTTTTCTTCTGTTATCACTTACAAAATGATATATTGACGTTTTTTTCAATCTTAAAAAATTAAAGTGTGAATGTTCTTTATTTGAAATTGAGACATTTTGAAACTATAAATTTATCTGTTTTTCTTCTGTTATCACTTACAAAATGATATATTAACATTTTTTCAATCTTAAAAAATAAAATTATGAATGTTTTTTATTTGAAATTGAGACATTTGGAACTAAATTTATCTGTTTTCGTCTGTTATTACTTACAAAATGATTTATTGACGTTTTTTTAATCTTAAAAAATAAAATGATGAATGTTTTTTATTTGAAATTGAGCCATTTTGGAACTAAATTTATCTGTTTTCGTCTGTTATCCCTTAAAAAATGATTTATTGACTATATGCTGTAAATGGCACTTTCTCTCTCTCTCACTCGCTTGTTCGGCGGTACATATACTAAAATTGGAACGATACAGAGAAGATTAGCATGGCCCTGCGCAAGGATGACACGCAAAATCGTGAAGCGTTCTCTCTCTCTCTCTCTCTCGTACCATCTTGGTCTTGAGTTGAGTAACACCAGCTACTTCATCGACCTGCCCACTCTGTGGGAAAGAACTCTCGCAGTCCATCGGTGGCGGAGTCTTTCCGAGATGGGCGCTATACCAATGAGTACCTTGTATATATATTTATAAATATGTATATTTAACAATTATTTTAGTAAATTAAATACAATTGCCATCTATCGTTAAAATTTCACACAAATAAATTTACTGGCAATGCGCTTCTTTTAAATATCATCAAATATTATCTCTACAGACTTTACTGCAATGATAAGAGTTATTAAATGAGAGGGCTTGGCTCATCAGTAGTGAACCCTCTCAGCGGTTTCGCCAAATTAATCTCTAGACCACTCTACTATTGTATTGGATTGGTTTGGAATATACCCTGTATTTTCTATGGAAGGCAGCTTAGGGGTGTTAAGATAACCTATTGACATAGAAAATACAGGGTATATTCCAAACCAATTCAATACAATAGTAGAGCGGTCTAGAGATTAATTTGGCGAAACCGCTGAGAGGGTTCACTACTGATGAGCCAAGCCCTCTCATTCAATAACTCATATCATTGCAGTAAGGTCTGTAGAGATAATATTTGATGATATTCAAAAGAAGCACATTGCCAGTAAATTTATATGTGTGAAATAAATTATTTTATATATTTATATCTATTTATTCATATATTTATCATTATATAATCATATTTATTCATATTTATATTTATTTTGTATTTAACCTTATATAATCTTATATGGACTTTGAAATAAATTAATTTCAATCTCAATCTCTCTCTCTCTCTTTTTTTTGAATCTTAGAAATGAAAGTATGAGTACGTGTTCTCTCTTTATTAAAAAAAAAAAAGAGAAATTCTGAAACTTTATAATATATTATACATTGTCTTAAATTCACGCGCAATTATCCAGATCGAATATAGCGTGTCTTGTTTGCAACTGGTAATAAATCGGCTTAAATAGTTTGTTTTATGCATATTTTGCATTGACATTTTATGAATCATATTTTATCTCTTCAAGTCAAAAATAATTAATTTGATATTTAAATTTATTGAATAAATAAAAAGTTTATTAAAGAGGTGTCGGAATTTTCGTAGAACACAATATATATTAAGAAAAAGGCATCTCCTTATCGTACAACTGAAAGTTGCTGATGGCTTGCGTCATCTATCGGAATAAATATCAACTATTCTCGTTGATTTTTTAATTATTCCAGAATTGGCCGTATACCAATTCTTGATTAATCAAGAAAAGCTAACCACGGACGCGTTTCGGGCTGTTGGCCCTCATCAGCGTGGTGCAAGCTGTACCTCAACGACCAAAAAGCTGGTCATTCAGGCATCCTGAAAAATCATGAAACGGGTAGTTAAGGTTTTGAGAGATATATAAGTTACTATTTTTTCACAATATATATTTCCACTGAATAATTACTTTGAATACTCTGTTGTTTATCATCATGAATATTTGCATAGTCATCATCCCTTACCATGCTTGTATATTATCACTTGTCACTGCCGGGAAGAATCACAGACTGTGGATCACCTCCTCTTCTCCTGTCCAGCTTTTATGCTACACAGGCTACAGACAGCCCTATTACTTGGAGTACAAGACTTCACCCCGATAGCCCTGCCCCTACTTCCTGACTCCCTGCCGGCCTGGAACTACCTGGTTACCTGGTTCACCTCAGCAATCCTCTAGACTGTAGCTGTATAACCCGGGTAGTTGGCGTTTTACGCTCCAGGAGCCCGGGTAACCTCTATCTTTTCTCTCTCTCTTATCACTTGTAAATTAAATTATAAAATAGTTTTGAATTCTAATCAATGAATTATTTTTTACTTGAACTTTTGTAATACTTGTTATCACTACCGTGACAACTGGTGGAGATGTATTTCAGCATTTTATGTTTTATTATTTTATACCTTTCTTTCTTCTTTCCCCCTATTTGATACACTGTAAATAACATTGCTGATTACTGGTACTATTATTGTTATTCCTGTATGTATCCTACATTTCTACTTGGAGAATCTGTATACGACCAAAATGTCTTAATAAAGCTTTTTGTTGATGTTTTTTAAATTTTATTTAGAAGTTATTTTAGAGGCACATTTTATACTTATTCTTTTTTTATTTTATTCATGCTGAACTATTTAAAAATATATTAAAATATTATTTAACACAAAGCAATAACGCGCCATCTATATATTTAATATAAAAGGATTTAAAAGCATGTTTCTTTTATACAAAATATAAATTTTTACTGTCCTTACTGCGATGAAAAAATATATTGGGAAAGCTTGGTTCATCAGTGGTGAACCCCTACCAGCGGTTTCGCCAATTTAATCTACCAGACCACTTCTCAGAGCTCTAATACTGTATTGGATGATTCTGCTTATATATGCAGCACTGAAGAGTGGAATTATTTGCCAATAAATTATAGTTTTAAAATAATAGAATATACACATGTTAAAATGGAATTTCGGAAAAGAACCTAAAAATATATTCAAGCCTCTGTATGAATCATTATGTTGTTTCTTATCCCCTTGTGTAACGATTACACGAATTCCGCGAGTTCATGCTCCTCGAGCTGTTTTATAATAAGCAGCGGCCTTTCCCAAAGGTCCTGTTTAGTGCATCTAATGCAAGCAAAAATGTGTTCTGTAGCTGCAGGTACTAAACTACATTTTGGGCAAGTGGGGTAGATTTTGTTGTTATTTTCTATCTTCAATGGCTTGAGATGGCCTGTTCTAAATCTTGTTAGTGTCGATGAATCATTATTTTTTAATCAACTGATTCAAATCTCCTGGTTATAAATTGAACACACAAACATAGCATTTGAATATTTGAATGTAATTCTACTGTCCTATAAGCTTATGTCCATAGTTTTCTTGAAAACCATTTCTGAGATTCCATCCTTCAGTGCTGCGTCTATAAGCAGAATGATCCAATACACTATTAGAGCTCTAAAAAGCTGTCTGGTGGATTAAATTGGCGAAACCGCTGAGAGGGTTAACCACTGATGATGACATATATTTTTTCATCGCAGTAAGGACAGTAGAAGTTAGTTTTATGCATAAAAGAAACATTCGTGTTTTTAAATTCTTCCATTTTATAAACATAGCATTTCCTGACCGCTTATAAGAACATCTTGTTTTTAATATCAACATCTGACCATATTACTATTCTTTTTTTTTTTACATAATTAAATGTTACAAAAGATTTATGGAGATTAGTTTCTTTTCAGAAATACCTTTTGATTATTCAATCCTTACTTTTACCTCAAAAAATCCATTTTGTTGGTAAAAATGAAAACTAATATACACAACTAAACATGCTTTTGTCTAAAATGTTAACACAGAATTTAAAACTCACAATAAAACTATTTAAATATGTTATTAAATGATATTTTATACAAATTACTGATATAACATATTTTACTTTTATACGAGTACATGACGCCACTTGGTCACTGGAACTAGAGAGCCGGATTGAACACCCAGCGCCATCTCTCGACAAAAAATGGAAACTCTAGGTATAGGCTTGGAAATAAATAATTCAAAATTATTTATAGTTTTACACATCAATATGGATTATTTTCTAGTAATTTCTTAAAATTAATATCTAGTCAATATTTTAAAATATATTCTATATTTGAATTCTTCGAATATATTTAAAATTATCTATGTAATTGTGTGCATATAAAAATTGAACAGCTATTGCAGCAAGATCTGGCAAAATTATCTCTTACGAAAACATACTCAAACTATAGGTTACTTTATGATTCATTCATTCCAGAACATTATTTTTCATGCAATCTGTCCTCAGCTTTAGTGAGTTTTATTGCACAGATCAGGATAATATCAACATTGATCAAAGAAAATCATATCTACGTAATTAAGAAAGAAGATTTGTACTGTAAGTTATGCGGAGGTCAGATAACCGATGAGATATACCATTTTACTGCCGAGTGCGGAGATCTGGAAGGTGAGAGAAAAAAGATCCTGAAAAGTCTTCCTAGACCACATTTGAACTCATTAAAGACAATAAAAACTGTTTCAGATAAGAAAAGTTGGGCAATAGAACTGTTCAACTACCAAAAATCGGTTGTAAATAAAATTGCACTCGTGGAAGAGAGAAGAACAGGGGCACAATAAAAATATTTGCCATACTTTAATTGTAAATACTCCATCTCTCCTTTTTCTCTCGTGTTGAATATTGTCAGTAATTCAAAGGCGAATCTGTACAGGGCAAGATGCCCTAATAAAGCTGTTTTGTTGTTGTTGTTGTTGTAATTGTGTGCATATATATTATCACCCTATTTTATTATATATTTTACATTTAGATGTTTCATAGTTTGATACACGCCCACACGTGCACACGTAAAAACATTTATTTTCCTTCATTTTTATAACAACAACACAAAAAAAGTTTTATAAAGACCTTTCAGTCTTATACAGATTCTTCGAGTAGAAATGTAGGATACATACAGGAATAACAGTAATAGTACCAGTAATCAGCAACAACAACAAGTTTTATTAAATCCTTTTAGTCTTATACAGATTCTCCAAGCAGAAATGTAGGATACATACAGGAATAACAGTAATAGTACCAGTTATCAGCAATGTACATCAACAACAAGCTTTATTAAGACCTTTTAGTCTTATACAGATTCTCCAAGCAGAAATGTAGGATACATACAGGAATAACAGTAATAGTACCAGTTATCAGCAATGTACATCAACAACAAGCTTTATTAAGACCTTTTAGTCTTATACAGATTCTCCAAGCAGAAATGTAGGATACATACAGGAATAACAGTAATAGTACCAGTTATCAGCAATGTACATCAACAACAAGCTTTATTAAGACCTTTTAGTCTTATACAGATTCTCCAAGCAGAAATGTAGGATACATAAAGGAATAACAGTAATAGTACCAGTAATTAGCAATGTACAACAACAACAAGTTTTATTAAGACCTTTTAGTCTTATACAGATTCTCCAAGCAGAAATGTAGGGTACATACAGGAATAACAGTAATAGTACCTGTAATCAGCAATGTACATCAACAAAAAGCTTTATTAAGACCATTTAGTCTTATACAGATTCTCCAAGCAGAAATGTAGGATACATACAGGAATAACAGTAATAGTACCAGTAATCAGCAATGTACATCAACAAAAAGCTTTATTAAGACCATTTAGTCTTATACAGATTCTCCAAGCAGAAATGTAGGATACATAAAGGAATAACAGTAATAGTACCAGTAATCAGCAATGTACAACAACAACAAGTTTTATTGAGACCTTTTAGTCTTATACAGATTCTCCAAGCAGAAATGTAGGATACATGCAGGAATAACAGTAATAGTACCAGTTATCAGCAATGTACATCAACAACAAGCTTTATTAAGACCTTTTAGTCTTATACAGATTCTCCAAGCAGAAATGTAGGGTACATACAGGAATAACAGTAATAGTACCAGTTATCAGCAATGTACATCAACAACAAGCTTTATTAAGACCATTTAGTCTTATACAGATTCTCCAAGCAGAAATGTAGGATACATAAAGGAATAACAGTAATAGTACCAGTAATCAGCAATGTACAACAACAACAAGTTTTATTGAGACCTTTTAGTCTTATACAGATTCTCCAAGCAGAAATGTAGGGTACATACAGGAATAACAGTAATAGTACCTTTAATCAGCAATGTACATCAACAACAAGCTTTATTAAGACCTTTTAGTCTTATACAGATTCTCCAAGCAGAAATGTAGGATACATAAAGGAATAACAGTAATAGTACCAGTAATCAGCAATGTACATCAACAACAAGCTTTATTAAGACCTTTTAGTCTTATACAGATTCTCCAAGCAGAAATGTAGGATACATGCAGGAATAACAGTAATAGTACCAGTTATCAGCAATGTACATCAACAACAAGCTTTATTAAGACCTTTTAGTCTTATACAGATTCTCCAAGCAGAAATGTAGGGTACATACAGGAATAACAGTAATAGTACCAGTTATCAGCAATGTACATCAACAACAAGCTTTATTAAGACCTTTTAGTCTTATACAGATTCTCCAAGCAGAAATGTAGGGTACATACAGGAGTAACAGTAATAGTACCAGTAATCAGCAATGTACAACAACACAACAAGCTTTTTTAAGACCTTTTAGTCTTATACAGATTCTCCAAGCAGAAATGTAGGGTACATACAGGAGTAACAGTAATAGTACCTGTAATCAGCAATGTACAACAACACAACAAGCTTTTTTAAGACCTTTTAGTCTTATACAGATTCTCCAAGCAGAAATGTAGGATACATACAGGAATAACAGTAATAGTACCAGTAATCAGCAATGTACATCAACAACAAGCTTTATTAAGACCTTTTAGTCTTATACAGATTCTCCAAGCAGAAATGTAGGATACATGCAGGAATAACAGTAATAGTACCAGTAAAATAAGCATTGTTATTATTATTATCAAAGCTAATCATATAAAGGTAATATCCTGATTCACTAAGGAATGCTATCCCAGGAATATTAGGAACTGCGATAGAGCAAACAATACCAAACGACTTAACAAGAATAACCCAATCAAAGTTATATTCCCACTATAGAGATATATATACAACGTTTACCACCGAAGAATATTTCTTAAGTGAACTCCCTTTTCCTGTCATCAGATTAATCGCACAATTTAGAACCTTTCAATTTTTTTCAGAGAACACCATCTGATTTTATTGAGGCGTGAAGACCTGAAATGCACTTTCTGTGGATCAGGAATAACAATGGAGATGTTGCACTACTTATTTGACTGTGCTGCTCTGTCTGAGGAAAGACGAAAACTAAATGATAAAACGGGGCAACTTCGTCCTTCATTTCCGGCACTAATTAAAGAAATATCAAAGAATAGGTATATAGTGGTGGCGATATTTGGATTCCACAAGACTATAGCCCGGAAAAAGGCCACACAGTGTTCTCCCCATCCCTTGTGAACTGGCGAATCCTGTATAGGGCGAGAGACCCTAAATAAAGGCTTTGTTGTTGTTGTTGTTATAAAGGTAATATGAAATTTATATACAGGAAAACTTAATTAAGACAATCAAGCTAATAAATAGATTAATATGGGTAAATTGAAGGAAAATAAATTTATTATACATGGATTTACCCCGAAAGTCTGGTAGTGAAAAAAATATATGTATACACCCCCATACCTCGCTTTGCGTCGGGGTTACGTTCCAAAAAAAATACGACGCAAATTGAAACTACGCAAAGTGAAAATATGTGAAGGCGCAATCAAAAACAAAGGTGTTACCATATTTTAGAAAAAAATTAAAGACTCGAATCCAAAACAACGCAACTTCGAAAATCTAACGACACACAGTGAAAATCAGTAAAAATTAAGCAGCGACGCAACTTCGAAAAAAACGCAAAACGAAACGACGCAAAGCGAGGTATTGGTGAACATTTAATATAGATTGAAAATTTGCCGAGAGAAATTTAATCCATAAAAGCAAAGGGCGCCTCTCCCGTCAAAATAAATATATTTAATAATATATTTATTTTCATAAAAAGATCATTTTGTTGTCAATTTCATTAATATTTGCCCGTTGAAGAATAACATTTTCTCAAAAGCTTGCAACACCTCAAAATAAAGAAAAATCTTTGCCTACAAAAAGGTGGTTTTTTTTTATTCAAATAATTTCTGGATAACTATTGTTACATCAATGCGTCCTACATTTATTAAAATATTCTATGATATTTAATATTTATTTAAAACAGATTATTTAGATTATCATCATTCCTTTTTATAGTTTCATTCCATTTGTAATATTGCTATTGTACATATATCTTGATTGGTGTTTAGAGCGAGAGAGGACCTAGATTCAGGATCATGACCTACGAGGAAGAATAAATAAACACCATAACTTAAAAGGTAATTTATTTTTATTTACTTTTCTTTATTTGCTTTAAGTATGGAAACCCGCTCGGTGTATAACACCAAGAAGGAGGAAACCAAGGTCGATGACCCTGCAACTTGGTGCAACACTATTATTCGCAATGGTTAACTTATTGTCATAAATTATTTAAAATCAACGTGGAAAAAAGTTTTAACCAATGAGATGCGTATTTTCAATTTAGTTTTCACTTTTTAAAAATAATAATTCTTTTAAGCTCCACTTTTCAACATCATTCTATCTTTGAGCATGTTCAAGTTAGTGTTTGAATGCAGTTATAATACAATATAATGCGGCTTATGATTGTAGAACGACATTTGAAAATCATCCCGCATGTGTTTCTTTTGAACGAAAAATCGAAATTTATTTTAAGGAGAAATAACGATTATTTCTAGCCTTAAGAATGAAGTGTGAAAGGATGAATTGTGAAGAGTTGCTAACCCGATTTTTTTTTTGCTCTGGCTAAGTGCTCATAGTAAGATAATCATCCACATTCCTTAGATATTGAAAAAATGATTTATTTATTCATTTATTTCAATTTAAAGTGCTATGTTCCCCTAGGAATACTTACGCTGTCATACATGTATGTCTTTACATTTGTCTATACATATATATACAATAATTTTAGGTCGTAAAGAATAGTCATATGATATTAACAAGGAGAAAGAAAAAAGAAAAAGAAAACATTTTCATCAAATATTTACAACGAATAATTAGTTCATTTATCATTATTAATAAAATATTTTATGTTAGTATTTTATTTTTGGTTTGGCAGAGTGTATCTAGATAGGTCAGACCAGCTGAATGTTACCCTTGAATTAGAGCCGTTCGATCTTTATAAAACCTTCTGACTACGTGAAGTAACATTAACCCTCTTCTACTAGGTGAGTCTTCTAACGCTAATTGATTGTTGCACAGACTCAAAGAACTAGACCCATTATATGACTGACTACAAACACACATTGATTTTATTTGTCCAGCTGGCAGTTTTATACAATTAAAATTTGCATATCTAGCTAAAGTAACAAAATTTACATAATAGGCGCGAACAATGATATTTTAAAGAATGCATTAGTCATTCTAATACCGAGCCTATATATGTACCAATATAGAATATTTCCAAATTTATTCTAACTCATTGTCCCTTTTCTCGATGAGAGAATAAAGCTTAGACTTAATTAGAAAATAAAGGATATGAAATACAGACCTCGCGTTATGAATTGAGCACCCTCGCCATATAGATCAGGCTCCATGAACACGTTGAGAAACCTCGCCGTATAGATCAGGCTCCATGGACACGTTGAGTACCCTCGCCGTATAGATCAGGCTCCATGAACACGTTTAACATACTCGCCGTATAGATCAGGCTCCATGAACACGTTGAGAAACCTCGCCGTATAGATCAGGCTCCATGAACACGTTTAACATACTCGCCGTATAGATCAGACTCCATGAACACGTTTAACATACTCGCCGTATAGATCAGGCTCCATTAACACGTTTAACATACTCGCCGTATAGATCAGGCTCCATGAACACGTTGAGTACCCTCGCCGTATAGATCAGGCTCCATGAACACGTTGAACAACCACTCCGTATAGATCAGGCTCCATGGACACGTTGAGTACCCTCGCCGTATAGATCAGGCTCCATGAACACGTTGAACAACCTCTCCGTATAGATCAGGCTCCATGGACACGTTGAGTACCCTCGCCGTATAGATCAGGCTCCATAGACACGTTGAGTACCCTCGCCGTATAGATCAGGCTCCATGAACACGTTGAACAACCTCTCCGTATAGATCAGGCTCCATGGACACGTTGAGTACCCTCGCCGTATAGATCAGGCTCCATGAACACGTTGAACAACCTCTCCGTATAGATCAGGCTCCATGGACACGTTGAGTACCCTCTCCGTATAGATCAGGCTCCATGGACACGATGAGTACCCTCGCCGTATAGATCAGGCGTCATGAACACATTGAGTTCCCTCGCCGTATTGACAAGATTCCACGATCTCATTGAACATATCTTCGCCCTGTTGATTTGGCCCACGATCGCTTGAAGATCATCGATCTGTCTTCAAACTTGACGTGACGGGAACATGTAGCGTGCCGATCAGGCCCCATGGTCGTTTAGACATCCTCGATGTATTAGTAAGATTCAATGGTCACATTAAAATGTCTTCGCCCTGTTGATTTGGGCCAATGATCGCTTAAAGATCGTCGATCTGTCTTCAAATTTGACCTGACTTCTCGTCGTATTCACCAGGATTTACGACCGTGTTGTGATTGTTTGTTGCGTCCGTCGGTCCAATGCTCATTTTAGAAATATTTTCCAAAATTTTCAAAAATGATATTTTTACCAATTGAGAATCTTCGTGAATCACGTTGTGTAATTTATTGACAATATTTATTATTTTAATAAGCATTGAGAGAATCCTTTAAAAATCAATAAAACCTTTGAGGATCAAAATCCTGGTCGAGGTAACTAGGTTTCTGATATTCAAAAGAAATTCGAAACATGTTGGACATCTTTTAAGCTGCTTAATCTATAGAGGGGTTCATACTAAACTTCATTTTAAGCTATTGACTTTAAATAAAAACACTACGAACGTTTAGAATTTTTTCAAATTTCCATTGTTGCTTAGGATACCAGCGTTAATGGAAACCTTTTGTAATCATAATGTGTATGAGATATTGTCTGAAATTTAAATTATAAAATATAAAATGTTTTGAAAATGGAGTAATCCATAAATAAATCTTTAATTAAAAAGGCATATATATTGGATTAAAAAAAAAGGTCACTGGGGTTTTTGGTGGTGGAGTATTTGAAGTTGATTTTATATGAATTTGATGCCCTGAACTTAAATATGGTATTCGTTTTTGTGTAGGAGCTAAAATTTCTAAAATATATTACATTTTAGTGAAATATACGTAATACTAGGGCCGTAGCTAGGAAAGAGTCTCTCCTCATCCTCTACCCCGACGAAAAAAAAAAAAATCTGACTACGGTCTAGCGCTAGGCTATTTCAATTCATGGATAAACAACAAAGCATTTATTTAGGGCCTCTCGCCCTATACAGGATTCGCCAGTTCACAAGGAATGGGGAGAACACTGTGTGGCCTTTTTCCGGGATATAATCCTGTGGAATATCGCCACCGCTATATACCAATTCTTTGATATTTCATTAATTAGTGCCGGAAATGAAGGACAAAGTTGAATTCATGGATAAAATAAAGAACTAAACACGGAATTTTAATTATTATATATATGTTTTTAAACAGAGGAAAAATTATCGATGTAATCACTAAAGACTTCGGAAGTTTCTTTTCCACGACATTCTTAAATGATTTTTGGTACAGTCCTTGTCCAGCAGTTGTTTGCCATCTTGTGTGTATCGCATCTCTTCCCTGGTAGCGGTCCTCCATAGTTTTAATATTATAAAATATCACCTTGCGCAATACGTTTCTTATTATAATAAATAAACTTATTTCTCAAGTTTTTTTTTTTTTTTTTGATATTTTATAATACACCAATACCTCGCTTTGCGTCGTTTCGTTTTGCGTTTTTTACGAAGTTGCGTCGCTGCTTAATTTTACTGATTTTCACTGTGCGTCGTTAGATTTTCGAAGTTGCGTTGTTTTGGATTCGAGTCTTTAATTTTTTTTTTTTATTTTATTTTACTAAAATATGGCAACACCTTTGTTTTTGATTGCACCATGCCATCAAAATTTTATTTTCACTTTGCGTTGTTTCAATTTGCGTCGTGTTTTTTTTTTTGGAACGTAACCCCGACGCAAAGCGAGGTATGGGTGTATTAAATTGTAATTTTGCTATATTTGAATAGTTTTAATATCCTGATGAAATCTTTCACCTTGTTCTTCACTGATGACTCCTCAATTTTTAGTAAAACGGTCTAAGTGGCTGTGTAAATAGTGCACCTTATGTTATACCCAATAGATTTGAAACAGTGTGGTATCGTGACTTCACACTGAATGTCACGTAGCCGTCGCGCCGAGGCGTTTAAAAAAAAAAAAAAAGATAATAAAAGTCTGTCTTTCTCGCCAGTTGTAGCTAGGCATAAACACGTGTAATCTTATGTCATTTTAAAAATTAAAATAAGTTTCCTCCATTAACTTAAATACGGGTCTTTTTCATTGAGTACCCTAGAGCATAACAAACAAACAAACAAAATATATTTACATATCTCCCTATTATATATATATAGAAAATAACAAACGGCATATTGCTTACCAGTTCAACATAGTTTTCAGCTTTGAGATCGCCCAGAAGATATTCGATAACTGCAATAAAATGAAGTCTAGGCTTTTTCACTAAGCCACATTAATCGATTTTAAGGAGGCATAGTCCTTAATGAGTTGTCTTATTTGTAAGCCATCAAAAATTCCTGCGCTAATATTTTCCATACTTAAATTAAACATTTCCCCCTTATTTGAAACGAAGGCGATAAAAACGTGGTGATTTTATTTTATTGGTAAAATACAAGCTTTCAGGCAAGAATGACCTTCCTCAGGTTTATCGCCTTCGTTTCAAATATTATTGCGTGGCTACGTCATGTCCATTTCCCCCTTATATATGCAAAGCATGATCCGTTCTTATTATTAGATTTAACGAATTGCTTCATAAGGCCCAGCTTGATATGCAGCAGAGGCAAGATGAGTGAGAAATTCTCCGTCAATAGATTGGCTATGAAAACAATTTGCCATATGCTCTTTTGGCAAAAGTATCGAAAACCGGACCAATGCATTGACTTTTCACAAATTCTGGAGAACAGCACAGACAATAGGCGTAACAAAGATGATAGATCCAACTTGAAAAAAGGTCGATGTTAATCTCTACTTTCTGTAGATAACTGTTATGTTTACTTCTGTATCTGGGAGAATCCTGTATGGGACGTGTGTCCTTAATAAAGGCTTTTTGTTGTTGTTATTCGAGAACCAACTTGAAGAAAGGTCGATGTTAATCTCTACTTTCTGTAGATAACTGTTATGTTTACTTCTGTTTACACAATTCTTCATATATACTCATAAATAAATATTTATCTATTATTTAATATTGATTCTTCTATCAAACATTATTATTTTTTAATTCTGGAAGGAAACGCCTAGCACACGGCTAAATTAGCCAGTTAATTCAATCTGTCTACACGCTAACTGGATAAAATACACTCATGAACAAAACTTAAGGAAGTTGTACCTTTTAGCATGTATATCGGGATTCAGACAATAACTCTGAAAGATACACTCATGGACAAAACTTAAGGAAGTTGTACCTTTTAGCATGTATTTCGGGATTCAGAAAAACTCTGAAAGATACACTTATGGACACAACTAAAGGAAGTTGTACCTTTTAGCATGTATATCGGTATCAGACAATAACTCTGGAAGATATCACAGTGACTTTTATTGAAGACATACGAGATAAACAAGTCTCCTTTTCCCTAACAAATAAAAAACAGCCAACGGCGACATGAAAGCCTTTCCACTTCCTTAAATTTTGTCCATGAGTGTAACATTCAAAGCTTGCATCCATAAATGTCCTCGAAGTGGCTATATTGTTTCAGATCTAATTTATCAATATATGAATATATCGGTTATCAAATAAAATCTCTTGAAACTCCATTCCATTTATTACAGACTTATCACCATATATATTTATTGCCTGTAGATAACGAATTCGAACATTTCTCAATTCAAACAAAACTATATACCAGAGAGTGGGCTAATTATAAATTAGTCAGGTTAATGTATTTACCTCGGTACATATTCAACAACAATAACAAAAGCTTTATTGAGACCTTGATTAAGACCAACATTCAATGCTTCCATAAATGTCCTCGATGTGGCTACATTGTTTCAGATCCAATTTATCAAAATACGAATATATCGGTTATCAGATAGAATCTCTTTAAACTAATACATCTATTACAGATATAAGCTCATTGCCTGTAGATAACGTATGTGATCATTTCCCAATTCAAACAAAACTATATACCAGAGAGGTGTTGGCATTGGAGTAAATACAAATTAACCAGGTTAATGTGTTTATTTGCGTCCGTACATATTCAACAACAACAACAAAATGCTTTATTTAGACCTTTTAGTCTTACACAGATAATCCAAGCAGAAATATAGGATACATATGCAGGAAAAACAGTAGTAATACCTTAATGGCAATATGATATTATACAGAAAAAATTATATAAAGACAACCAAGCTAATAGATTGGTCTGGGCAAATTGGAGGAAATGCAATTTCTTATACTTGGATTTACCACGGAGCGCGTCGGTACCTATTCAACAACAAAAAGCTTTATTAAGACTTCGATCAAGACCAAGATTCAATGCTTGCTTCCATAAATGTTCCATACTCACTGTCTGTAGATTACTGGTGTGACCATTTATCAATTCAAACAAAACTATAAACCAGAGAGTGGGGCGGTGGGGTAAATATAAGTTAGCCAGGTTAATGTTTTATTCGCGTCGGTACATATTCAACGACAACAACAAAAAGCTTTATTAACACCTTGATTAAGACAAACATTCAATGATTGCATCCATAAATGTCCTCGGTGTGGATATATTGTTTCAGATCCAATTTATCAATATACCAATATATCGTTTATCAATTGACCATTGAAACTAATCCATTTGTTACAGACTTAACCTCACTGCCTGTAGATAACGGGTGTGATCATTTCTCAATTCAAATAAAACGATATACCAGAGAGTGGGGTAAATATAAATTAGCTAGGTTAATGTGTTTGTTCACATCGGTACATATTCAAATATCGGAGATATACAGAGAAGTTTTCACTCGCTATCTACCCAGTGAATGGCCCAGAGTGGTGGTTCAAAATCCGGTAGCGTCCGTCACCTAGGTTTCATTACAGCGGTGTTCCGGGTTGGACGAGTTCTGTGGCCCCGGGCCATGCCTCGCCTACGCCGGGCGGCTGTCCTCCCCCCCCCCCCCCCCCCCCCCCCCCCATGGATGGTCCCTTGATAGGGATTGTTGCTTGGTGAATATTTTTCGCTTAACAATACTTTATACCTATAGATGACGTCTAGTTTTGTGACGTTTAATTTGATAGGAGTGGCGCTCTATGCTTTTGTAGATCAAATTCCTCACGGCAAAAAAAAAGTCCATATATATGTTGTTTTTTTTTTTAATTGAAAAGGCATATATTGGATCAAAATATCATTTATTTTACCAATATTTCAGTTGGCTGAACGCCAACCTTCATCAAGGTGTTATAACATATTTAATGTGTGTCAACAACAAACTCAGCGCCACATAACGTCAACAGAATATATAGGTATAATAAATGATATTTTGATCCAATATATGCCTTTTTAATTAAAGATTCATTTATGGATTGCTCTATTTTCAATATATATGTAATATTGTTGCAAATGTGATTCTGCCGACGTATGGATGAACTGGAAGTCGTGTACGTGAGGCGAGTGTTGGCGTTCTTCCCACACGGGGACAACAAGAAGCAGAGGCAGGGGCAGATGTTAGCACCGAGAGTGATCGGGGACAGCCCACGGGACAGAGGTAGAGGCCATGACACAAACTTGGAAGCTTTTCCCCGAGACATGGAGAGCGATTGTGTGTGAGAGAGACAGACTGAAGCGGACTGCTGAGAAAAACACCCTAGAACCATCTGCTAACCCCCTGCCAAAACCTGTCCTGTTTTTCAGGGGTCGTCTATAAAGAGTCCCTGGGGGCCCCACATGGGCTGGGCGTTGGCTTTTCCTCCTCTCTGTCCCTGCCACCAGCTGACAGAACACTCTTTGGATCTTTATTTTGAGGTCGACATTTTTAGTGTTATATATAAATAGGGGTTTACAGGTATTATTAATAAAGATATAACATATATGCAAAATATGGGGGTGGTAGCAAATAGAAACGGTGTACATTTTAATAGAAGGGTAGGATCTTATAAGGTATCTTGGCTCTAACTAATTGGAAGATATGTGACATATACTAAAAGTGTCATACAGTTTAAAATATACGATATATATATGTTGTAAAATGAACAATCCATATATTAAATTATTTTAAAATGCTTATTTTGGATCATAAATTTTTATTGTTGCCTTAGATGGCTTCATTTCATAGCATGTAGAAGGCGTAACAATTGTCACATATATTTTTACTAGCCGAATGACCCGGGCAACGCCCGTGTTTTACCCGATTGAATGTTTTGATTCAAATACTATTTGTTACAATTATAAATTGGCGCCTTAAATAAATGCATATGTTAGTTAATAACTATAGCCTATGTGCTTTATCTGTCTATGTACTGTTGGCTTCCGTAGGCGTCTCTTACTGGGAAAAAGAAAGAGAGAATTCCATTTGGTTATTAACTAATATATGCATTTATTTAAGGAGCGACCCGCTCCAACACAATAGTTACAAAAACGAAAAAGCGAGTGGGGGGCAAAGGTGGTGTGATCGTAGCCAACCAATAGGAGGGCGCCATTCCAAAAAAAAAAAGCAAACGGTGACAGAGGTGAAAACTGATTAAGAGATGAAGAATGACGTTCGTAACTGTATATAGAATTTTCCAATATTTCGTAAGGCAACTCGCCAAACTTCTTCGGGGAACAAGATTGTTTTGAGATGCTCGCGTATCAATTCACGAGTGAAGTTTGGCGAGTTTCCATACGAAATATTGGAAAATAAAAAATAATGATCTAAAATAAGCATTTAAAAATAATATATATATCTGAGTCGAACTACTGGGAGAATGAACAAATTTTTTAACCTTCAAGAATTTATATTCCGACTTTAGAGATAGAGACAACCCTCTATCCATCCATGTATAAAACTGTATAGATACCTGATAATTATGTATATTTCTGTCTCTCAATTATACTAATTATAATTAGATTATATTTTTGAGTTCATCATGAAAAGTTACACTAGAAACAACAACAACATAAAGCTTTATTAAGACCTTTTAGTCTTATACAGATTCTCCAAGCAGAAATGTAGGATACATGCAGGAATAACAGTAATTGTACCAGAAATCAGCAATGTACAACAACAAGTTTTATTAAGACCTTTTAGTCTTATACAGATTCTCCAAGCAGAAATGTAAGATACATACAGGAAAAACAGTAATAGTACCAGTAATCAGCAATGTACAACAATAACAAGCTTTATTAAGACCTTTTAGTCTTATACAGATCCCCCAAGCAGAAATGTAGGATACATACAGAATTATCAGTAATAGTACCTTAATGGTAATATGAAATTTATATACAGGAAAATTTTTATAAAGACAATCAAGCTAAAATATTATTCTGGGTAAATTGGAGGAAAATAAATTTATTATACATGGATTTACCGCGAATTCACCGCAAATGAAGGTAAAAAGCAAAGGCTAATCACGTTCAATATTGAGATAATTAAATTTATACATTGTAATTAAGACAATTGAAGTTACACTAGAAACACCATCAGGTTCTCTTGGGCAAAAATGTTGTAAACAGTGATATTGTTCCTTAAGAAAAATAACTGCTTGTTCTTCACTACCTGTATATAAGTTTATACCAAGCCCTTCCTTTCTTTTCCCACTTATTTGATACACTCTAAATAACATTGTAAATTACTGCTACTATTACTGTTATTCCTGCATGTATTCTACATTTCTGATTGGGGAATCTGTATAAGACTAAAAGGTCTTAATAAAGCTTGTTGTTGTTGTACATTGCTGATTACTGCTACTATACTGTTATTCCTGTATGTACCCTACATTTCTGATTGGAGAATCTGTATAAGATTGAAAGGTCTTAATAAAGCTTGCTATTGTTGTACATTGCTGATTACTGGTACTATTACTGTTATTCCTGTATGTATCCTACATTTCTGCTTAAGAATCTGTATAAAACTAAAAGGTCTTGATGAAGATTTTTGTTGTACATTGCTGATTACTGGTACTATTACTGTCATTCCTGTATGTACCTTATATTTCTGATTGGAGAATCTGTATTAGACTAAAAGGTCTTAATAAAGCTTGTTGTTGTACATTGCTGATTACTGGTACAATTACTGTTATTCCTGTATGTATCCTACATTTCTGATTGGAGAATCTGTATAAGATTAAAAGGTCTTAATGAAGCTATTTGTTGTATAAATATATAGGTTTAAAATTATATTTGAAAGCAATAATAAAATTCATGTATCGTGTATATCTGTATGAATTTGTAAATAGCATAGAGAATTGTCAGAGATTTAAACACTTTTGTAAATATATTTATATCTATCTGTGTCTCTGACCTGAAAGGATCAGGTACCTAAAATCTATCTTATTCTATCTTATATAGTAATATTTGAAGAGTGTATTTATATATGTAATTCTACTGTCCTAAAAGCTTATGTCCATAGTTTGCTTGAATGCCGTTTCTAAGATTCCACCCTTCACACACAGTGTAGCATATATGAGCAGAATGATCCAATACAGTATTAAAGCTCTAAAGAAGCAGTCTGGTAGATTGGCGAAACCGCTGGGAAGGTTCACCATTGATTAACAAAGCCCTCCCAATATTTTTTCATCGCAGTAAGGACAGTAGAATGTTTGATTTATTTGTGAAAGAAACATTCGCGTCTTAATATCTTCATTCGTTATATATAGATGGCGCGTTATTGCTTTGTATCAATTTATGCCTAACTTATCCTTATTGTTTGCGACAGAGTATTGCTCGATGAAAACATTTAAATGTAATTCTACCGTCCTTAAATCTCTTATGTCCATAGTTTACTTAAATACCATTTCTAAGATTCCATCCTTCAGTGTAGCATATATGAGCAGAATGATCCAATATAGCATTAGAGTTCTAAAGAAACGGTCTGGTAGATTGGTGAAACCGCTGGGAGGGTTCACCACTGATTAGCCAAGCCCTCCCAATATTTTCCATCGCAGTAAGGACAGTAGAAGTTTGATCAATTTGAAACACTCGCGTCTTATAATGTATTCATTTGTTATACGTATATAGATGGTGCTTTGTTGCTTTATATCAATACAATTTGGGATTAATTTGCATCGTGAGATTTTATTTGTGAATGTGAGTAATATCTAGATAATTACAAACGACAGGTGAGAAACATTCAGAGAACGTGGCTCATCACAGTGCAAAAGCCATTCAAAGCTATTGTCAGTATTTCGTTCGATATTTCTATTGAATTTATCATTCTATTAATATGCAGATAAAATTAGTTAATAGTGGAATCCATTTGAGCAAAGTAACATTTAATTCTGTGAATATTTGATGGGGAATTTATATTTAAGTAGCCATACTTCTTTTCTATATATGTATTACTAAGTTTTAAGGGTATGTAGAAGGTAAAATACATTAGAAATGTTAAGAAATTCCTTTATAATGTTTGAAGTTTCGAGGTAGTTTTTAATGGTTAAATTTATAGCTGCTACCAACTAATTAATGGTTTGTGGCCTTTCTGTTCCACCGCCTCCCCGCCTACTTGTCCCCCGTGTTTCCTCCTCCGTTTAGCTGGGAAAATATTGCGCTTCCTCGAACCCTGCTGCAAACTGCGGTTAACTTCCGATAACAAGATAGGAAGGGCGTTGGACTGTAGAGACTGGCTCCAACTGCCGTTAACCCTCGATACCTCAGTTGGCGGGGTGATAGAGTGTAGAGACTGGCTCCAACTGCCGTTAACCCTCGATACCTCAGTTGGCGGGGTGATAGAGTGTAGAGACTGGCCCCAACTGCCGTTAACCCTCGATACCTCAGTTGGCGGGGTGATAGAGTGTAGAGACTGGCTCCAACTGCCGTTAACCCTCGATACCTCAGTTGGCGGGGTGATAGAGTGTAGAGACTGGCTCCAACTGCCGTTAACCCTCGATACCTCAGTTGGCGGGGTGATAGAGTGTAGAGACTGGCTCCAACTGCCGTTAACCCTCGATACCTCAGTTGGCGGGGTGATAGAGTGTAGAGACTGGCTCCAACTACCTGTAACCCTCGATACCTCAGTTGGCGGGTTGATAGAGTGTAGAGACTGGCTCCGACTGCCGTTAACCCTCGATACCTCAGTTGGCGGGGTGATAGAGTGTAGAAACTGGCTCCAACTGCCGTTAACCCTCGATACCTCAGTTGGAGGGGTGATAGAGTGTAGTGACTGTGGCTCCAACTGCCGTTAACCCTCGATACCTCAGTTGGCGGGGTGATAGAGTGTAGAGACTGGCCCCAACTGCCGTTAACCCTCGATACCTCAGTTGGCGGGGTGATAGAGTGTAGAGACTGGCTCCAACTGCCGTTAACCCTCGATACCTCAGTTGGCGGGGTGATAGAGTGTAGAGACTGGCTCCAACTGCCGTTAACCCTCGATACCTCAGTTGGCGGGGTGATAGAGTGTAGAGACTGGCTCCAACTGCCGTTAACCCTCGATACCTCAGTTGGCGGGGTGATAGAGTGTAGAGACTGGCTCCAACTACCTGTAACCCTCGATACCTCAGTTGGCGGGTTGATAGAGTGTAGAGACTGGCTCCGACTGCCGTTAACCCTCGATACCTCAGTTGGCGGGGTGATAGAGTGTAGAGACTGGCTCCAACTGCCGTTAACCCTCGATACCTCAGTTGGCGGGGTGATAGAGTGTAGAGACTGGCTCCAACTGCCGTTAACCCTCGATACCTCAGTTGGCGGGGTGATAGAGGGTAGAGACTGGCTTCAACTGCCGTTAACCCTCGATACCTCAGTTGGCGGGGTGATAGAGTGTAGAAACTGGCTCCAACTGCCGTTAATCCCTGATACCTCAGTTGGCGGGGTGATAGAGTGTAGAAACTGGCTCCAACTGCCGTTAACCCTCGATACCTCAGTTGGCGGGGTGATAGAGTGTAGAGGCTGGCTCCAACTGCCGTTAACCCTCTATTCCTCAGTTGGCGGGGTGATAGAGTGTAGAGACTGGCTCCGACTACCGTTAACCCTCGATACCTCAGTTGGCGGGGTGATAGAGTGTAGAGACTGGCTCCGACTACCGTTAACCCTCGATACCTCAGTTGGCGGGGTGATAGAGTGTAGATACTGGCTCCAACTGCCGTTAACCCTCGATACCTCAGTTGGCGGGGTGATAGAGTGTAGAGACTGGCTCCGACTACCGTTAACCCTCGATACCTCAGTTGGCGGGATGATAGAGTGTAGAGACTGGCTCCAACTGCCGTTAACCCTCAATACCACACTTGGCGGGGTGATAGAGTGTAGAGACTGGCTCCAACTGCCGTTAACCCTCGATACCACAGTTAGCGGGGTGATAGAGTGCAGAGACTGGCTCCAACTGCCGTTAACCCTCGATACCTCAGTTGGCGGAGTGATAGAAGGTGTAGAGTGTAAAAAAAAAGTGTCAATAAAAACCCGAACTTTTGGGACCACCTTTTATTTTATCTCTAAGCGTTGAGATTACCTTTCATACTCAAAGAGTCAATATATTTATAATATTTTGATGGAAATGATGACATCAGTCTTATTTTAAACTTGAATATTTTACAAATATATATTTTTTTTCAAATAGAGATACTTTTTTGGTAAAATCGAGGGGTTCAATTCATGATATCTACGGGTTTGAAATCATCCGAAACGACTTTTAAATCTTGAAGAAAGGATAAATTGTGTTTTCTAGTATAAATCAATCTGTCACAAAGTATGTCCCAGTAGAAAAAGAATAAATTCCAAAAGATCCTTATTGTGTCAAAAATAAACAGCGTATTAATAAAATAAATACAGATTCCAAGACGATATAATAATATTTAAAATATGTAAATAATAATTTTAATTAAAATAGTATTTATCATTAATTTATTAATGTAATACACCTATTGAAGGACTGATATGTCGGAAAGCTTGAAAAATAAAAGGTTTGCATAAAAAAAATAGCATGTCTTCATCAATTTTTCAACTTCCCTATTTAAAAATGCATTATATGAAAGAAAGAATGAAATCTCTAGAACATAATTCTTGTCCCAGCGGCGCCAGCTCTTGAAAACCTGGGCGTCATTCTGTAATTATTTGACTCTCTTAAGTACTATAAGAGTTCCTGGTGGATCATTTCAGAAAATAATTTGTTAAGCCTTCAACTACATAATAAGAAAAAGTACTGAGGAACTAGTGTCTTTATAACTTGTGGAAAGGAACATAATACATACCAAGATTTGAATCACATGATAACTTCCTCTTCTTCTTTCATATCTTCACTCAATTATATTAGGGCAGGGATCGGCAAAATTTTGAGTCGGAAGAGTCAAAAATCACAATTTACAGAATTTCAAAGTTTTTAAAGAGCCACAACATTTTTCTTGCCAACAATAAATAGTACTCGCATAAATAATATTTACGTATGGAACTATATAAATAGCCGCAGCTTTTACATCCAAAGAGCCGCATGTGACTCGCGAACCGCAGTTTTCCAATCCCTGATATTAAGGTATCAAACCTGTAGAGCTGACATCCATCATGACTGGGTGAAGTAGAATGCGTCTTCTTTGTCATTAAGAATGAGAGCACTACTCAGTGGCAGGCCGACTTAGCTCCAATATGAAATGGCCGCCTCTGACATGAGGAACAGACACCATGTAAAGCCGCTCCTAACATGGAGTACAGACTTATCCTGTATCCCTGGATCAGGAGCCCTTACGGGGTACTATCAGCCAGGCCAGCTGAATCCAGGTTTTTTAGCGAGCTTGTTATTGCTCCCTCTTTTCATTTTTCATTCGGGCTTGGGACCGGTAAAGGCGAAGTTCTGAAATTGTGATTCAAGATAAGAAAAGAAAATATTGAAGCACGAAAGTTTCTTTTACACATAAAGCTAACTTATAATGTCCTTACTGAGATGAAAAAAATTGGAAGGGCTTGGCTTATCAGTGGTGAATCCTTCCAGCGGTTTTGCTTTAATCTACCGTTTTATTTTTAATCTAATTAGACCGCTTTTTTTAGAGATTTAATAGTGTATTGGGACGATTCTAATTATATATTATACAATGAAGGGTAGAATCTTAGAAATGGTATTCAAGAAAACTATGGAAATAAGCTTTTAAGACAGTAGAATTATAAGTTTCTTTCATGTGTAAAATAAATTTTCGTGCTTTAATGTTTTATTTTAAAAATGATGCGTTATATTGACCTATAATGTAATTCAAGATATTTCGAATTCCTTAGAAAAAATCTTCTACTTGAGAATGTAAGAATAAAATTGAGATTTCTTACAAAGAAAAATCGATAAAAGCTAATGAATTTATTATTAAAGCCATTTCTTAATAAAAAAAATCTCAGTTGTTTTTTTTTTTTTTTTTGCAAAAGAGGTTATATCTACCATGAGTTTTTTTTATATCCCATTTGAAGCAAGTTTGTTCATCTTCAAATCTTTTTGAGAATTTTTTTTTTTTTTTAGTTTCCAAAAGATTTACGATGATTAACAGTCTACGAGGCTTCCAGATGATCTATTATAAAATACAGAATGCTATGCTATAATGGTGATTTCCTTGTTCCAATATCCATTTAAGATCTTCCCCAAAAGTGTCTAATATATACAGTAGAGACTTCTTTCTTTCAGAAGAAGATTTACCAAAAAGGTAGAAATTCTAAGTTATCGAAATCTCCACAATATATGTAGAAATAATCGTCATTTTTTAAAAGAGAGGACATGCCTTTTCCAAGGAATGAAGAATTCATTGAGGCAATGATATTGCTTTTATTTCACTAGGAGTATTTAGGAAAGTAAAATCCACTGCAATATATAGAATAAAAAGTAAAACGCCTATCGAGAGGATGTATTTCTTACTTTATTATCGTTTTCTTCTCAAGTTTTCGGTTTGTTCAAACCCGTGATCTTTATTGAAGATACACTAGATAACTAAGTATGAACAAAATTGCCTCTGTATCCTTCAAAAACCAGCAACGGGTGGCCACAAGGATACGTTTGACTATAATTACTCCTTATAGAATAATAAATTAAAACGGCTTCCAAGGATGTGGTCTTACTTTTTCATTTTTTTCTTATCAAGTTTTCGGTTTGTACAAACCCATGATCTTTATTGAAGGCACACTAGATAACTAAGTGTAAATAAAATTGCCTCTGTCTCTCTCAAAAAACTGCAACCTGTGACAAAAATGATACACTTGATTACAAATACTCCTTATAGAATAGTAAATAAAACGGCTTCCGTGGATGTGCTTCGTGCTTTATTATATATTTTTGCCGTGTTCTTTTGGTCACCGGTTGTCTGTTATTTGAAGGAGACAGAGGCTATTCACACTTGGTTATCTCGTGTCTTCAATAAATATCACTGTAATACCTTTCAGAGTTATTGTCTAAATCCCGATATACATGCTAAAAGGTACAACTTCCTTAAGTTTTGTCCATGAGTGTATCTTTCAGAGTTATTGTCTAAATCCCAATATACATGCTAAAAGGTACAACTTCCTTAAGTCTTGTCCATGAGTGTGTCTTTCAGAGTTATTGTCAGAATCCCGATATATAAATGATAGAACTTAATTATGTTGGAAGTAACCAATCCCATGTAAATTTCAAGTTGTTCTTGTGAAAATCAGTGTAACTAAAGAGATAGATCTGTTATAAAATACAAAATGGTCAGAATGCTGTGTTATAATGGTCATCAGTGGTATGCATCAATATTCAATTTGTAGAAAGTTTATTACGGTAGAATATTGCAGACAATCATATTATCGGCCGTAGACAATGACAATTTAAACAATTTCATTGATTTTTCTAATCAATTGTTACAAGATCAAATAAAGTTAATAAAGGAATAAATAAAGGGTAGATAAAATTTAGACAAATATTTAGAGTTGTATATGTTTTGAAAATACAACAACAACAACAGGCCCATTGCCCTGTATGGACCCGCCATACAACCACAAAACAACACAGTAATTTTTTCTCCCTTTCCCCATGTGCACGTGAGCCTTTGTTTGAAAAGGGATTTATTTACACATCTGTTCTAAAACTTTCCTCACTACCTCTTTTGTGTGTGAATCTATTTAAAATTGATCTGTAGAAATTATAGAGTTCTATTGCTATATTTTTCTTTTCTGAAATAGTTCTCAACGTCTTCAGTGGGTTGCTAAATATCCAGAAGGTGTTTTTAAGAGTTTTTTCTCTTTCTTCACCTATATATTTGCATTCTATGATATAGTGGGAGATTTCATAAATTATCATATTTCCACAAATCCTGTAGTGATTGTTTTCCTTTTTGATGATGAGAATATGACTTTCTCTATCTAGAGTTGAAGTAATTCTAGTCCGTGCAATGAAGGCTATTATCTTCGATGACAGATTCCATGACAAGTATCGTTCTGGCATAAATAAATTACAGAGAAGTTTATAGTTTGAAAATATTTTCGAATTGTCGAGTCTAGCGAAGTCTTGTTAAATAAGCTGTTCTATTTTTGTTTTCATAATTTTAGGAAGTTATTTTTTAATTGTATCATAATTCGGTGGGAGGTTCAGCCATGACTGACCACAACAGTTGATTATATCATTTACGGTTTTGTATAATCCTATAGAGTTTTTTGACATTTGATGTACTTCTTTCAGTCTGTTCCAGCAAAATTTTGGTAGTCTGTACTCGTCCATTTCCAGTATTCTCATGTAGTATTTCAATGTTAATTTTGTGGCGGTAGCAGTGAGTGAGATTCTTCCAGTTTCCAATCTTAGTATGTGCCCCGGGATATATCTAGGTAGATCAAGAAAGTTTTTTATAAATGAGGTTTGAAGTTGCTCTATGATTTCCCCGTTATCGCAGGCCCACACTGGGGCCGCGTAAAAAAGAATTGATTTTATCGAAGATTCAAATAGTTTGAATGCAACTTCTATCGAATCGATTTTTTCTCTTTTTAGAAAACCAATAGTTGAGTTTAGTGCGGTATATGCCTTTGCTTTGAAAACTAGCGCAGCTTGTCTGGTACTGTGTGTGTTTGTATAGGGGAATCCCAGATAGGTTATTTTAGGGGTGACAGTCAACGGAGTGCTTCCCCAGAACCAGTTCTCATTTCTTGCTGGTCTTCCGCCATTTCTGAACACCATTATTTTTGATTTTTTTCATATAAAAATAATTTATGTTCCTTTAGATAAGTTCTAAGTAAATTGATTTTGCTTTGCAAATTGATTTTTGATTCTCCTATTATTGCTATGTCATCTGCATACATGAGAAGATGGATGAAGCCGAAGTCCGGAAGATAGAATCCTGTGAGTGAAGAATCATTATAATATTCAATTAGATCAGATATATAAGTTATAAATAGTAGAGGTGACAGTGGCTCTCCTTGTAAAACCCCGGAATCAATTTTTACGTTGTTTGAGTATTCACCTTTCCATCTAACTGAGATTTTTGCTGCCTCATAATAACTTTTTATTATTGATATAAACTTTGGGCTGATTCCCATTTTTTGTAATGTTTTGAAAATAGAGCAACCCATAAATAAATCTTTAATTAAAAATATATATATTCGATAAAAATATCATTTATTTTACTAATATTTCAGTCGGCTGAACACCAACCTTTATCAAGGTATTATAATACCTTATAATAATTTTATAATACCTTGATAAAGGTTGGCGTTCAGCCAACTGAAATATTGGTAGAATGAATGTTTTTTGATCCAATATATATATATATATTAATTAAAGTTGTATATGTGTGCAATTTTCTTCAGTAAGGGAGGTTTCCCCACCTTGAGAGAGTTCACCAGACAAGGTCTTCTTGAACATTCCTCAGTTCCACGCCGAGGAAATACTTATAGATGCACATCTTGTCAGACGCCAGGATGGCCATTGCAAAGATAAAAAAGGAAAGGTGAGACGCCGGCTGGCGTCATACGGGGGGGGAGCGAAGAGGATGACCAAGTCACGAGAGCAAACGGCGATAAATTGTTGAGCTGGAAGATTTCCCCCGCCGCGCTAACAAGCCGTCCATTTGGTGGAAGCTGTTGTTGGTCAGTAGGCGCCAGCCGTACTAATGGCCATTATACGAATTAAGTCAAACGACGTTTAACCCCCCAACTCCCCCTCGTCATTATCTCCATGGCAACCGTAAGGTTTCCAAAAATTTGAGGCAAATTGGATGATCCGGATAAAAAATTTCCCCCCTTTGATGTGAACTATGTCTTCGGCTTGATCTGAGTGTAATTGAGGAAGATAGCTTTAACCGCCCGGATCTTACTGTTGCGTGATGGGGCCTCTCTCTGTGTATCCTCCTGGAGAAACCGCATCGTACCTATACATAAACAACAATCATTTTCTTCACACAACTTTGTTTAAACTTCTTCAAATTAAATATACTTTCCTTTTTATTTTTCCTCTTTCAAAAATATTTCAGCCAGTAAATTTTGGCCGTGTTCTTTTGGCCACCGGTTGTCTGTTCTTTGATGAAGACAGAGGCAATTTGTTCACACTTGCTTATCCCGTGTGTCTTCAATAAAGATCACTGTAATTTCTTACAGAATTATTGTCTGAATCCCGATATACATGCTAAAAGGCACAACTTCCTTAAGTTTTGTCCATGAGTGTATCTTTCATAGTCATTGTCTCAATCCCGAAATACATGCTAAAAGGTACAACTTCCTTTAGTTTTGTCCATGAGTGTATCTATCAGAGTTATTGTCTGAATCCCGATATACATGCTAAAAGGTGCAACTTCCTTTAGTTTTGTCCATGAGTGTATCTTTCAGAGTTATTGTCTGAATCCCGATATACATGCTAAAAGGTGCAACTTCCTCAAGTTTTGACCATGAGTGTATCTTTGATAGTGTATCACTCAATATCATTCCCCCGAGCCTGAATGTAAAAGCGCTGGTTAGAACTTCCTTTGGAAGACAGATTGCTAGAAGAGCAAGTATTCAGTTCGTCAAGGCACGCATCCAAGCATCTCACAGAATGGTAGATATAAAGAAGCTACATTTGGCGAGTCAGCGAAGTGCTATTTCAGAATTATTAGATGAAAATTACATGTAAATACTTGAGGAGAGTATACAGAGAGGGATAAAGAAAATAGAAGAACGGCTAATGATCACAATGAGGAACTTTAAGATAATAAAAAGATTCATACTGGCCGTAGTATCTATGACTTGAAGAACTATGAATACCGGCCAGGCAGCCTCTATTTTTATTTAAACTATCATTTCCATTTATCCGATACGATTTGAAATAGTAAAAACTTAAAAAATCTTCTTTTAGAATCAAAAATTGAAAAATATCATCTTGTACATATGCACTCATGGACAAAGTTTGAGGAAGATTAATTTTTTTATTTTGACGGTCGTCAATTTTTTTTTTAAGGAGACGGAAACAATGTTTACACTTGAAAAAAGGTACAACTTCCGTAAGTTTTGTTCATGAGGGTATCTTTCAGAGTTATTGTCTAAATCCCGATATGCATGATAAAAGGTACAACTTCCTTAAGTTTTGTCCATAGGGGAATCTATCAGAGTTATTGTCTAAATCCCGATATACATGATAAAAGGTACAACTTCCGTAAGTTTTGTTCATGAGTGTATCTATCAGATTTATTGTCTAAATCCCGATATGCATGATAAAAGGTACAACTTCCTTAAGTTTTGTCCATGAGTGTATCTATCAGAGTTATTGTCTAAATCCCGATATACATGATAAAAGGTACAACTTCCTTAAGTTTTGTCCATGAGTGTATCTATCAGAGTTATTGTCTAAATCCCGATATACATGCTAAAAGGTACAACTTCCTTAAGTTTTGTCCATGAGTGTATCTATCAGAGTTATTGTCTAAATCCCGATATACATGCTAAAAGGTACAACTTCCTTAAGTTTTGTCCATGAGTGTATCTATCAGAGTTATTGTCTAAATCCCGATATACATGCTAAAAGGTACAACTTCCTTAAGTTTTGTCCATGAGTGTATCTATCAGAGTTATTGTCTAAATCCCGATATACATGCTAAAAGGTACAACTTCCTTAAGTTTTGTCCATGAGTGTATCTTTCAGAGTTATTGTCTGAATCCCGATATACATGCTGAAAGGTACAACTTCCTTAAGTTTTGTCCATGAGTGTATCTATCAGAGTTATTGTCTAAATCCCGATATACATGCTAAAAGGTACAACTTCCTTAAGTTTTGTCCATGAGTGTATCTATCAGAGTTATTGTCTAAATCCCGATATACATGCTAAAGGGTACAACTTCCTATATATATAGAGAGAGTTTTGGTCATGATGGTATATATAAATAAACTTGAATAATGGTTCTCTAAATCTTTTTAAAAGCAATATTTTAAATAATAAAGGGATAAGATTATCATTTCAGAGCGCTTACTATCCTCTACAAAAGGCAATGTTCTTTCAGACATTTCTTCAACCTGCTTAACAAGTCTTGAAAGAAGAAAGCCCTCAATCGACAGCCCATCTAAACAGAAATACGGAAAAAAAATCTAAGATTTGTGAAAAAATACAAATAAGATAAAAACAATAATTTATTCAGATACACTTTGACTTATCGTAATTATATTTGCCTAACAGAATTAGTAGACAAATTTCAAAGAAAAATGACCAGACAGAAGAACACGCTTTTGCTAAACAAGAATTAGGTCTACATCGCTTATTCTTCGATCATTATGATCGTTGTAAACAAAAACTGAACTCCATGCAGTACCAGATCATTTTATGGGCAGTTAGAGCATACAAAACCACTTCATCAAACTGTGTGCATAGCTTGGCAAAAATTCCACTCCTAACAGATTATATAGAATCCAGAATAATCAAATTTGATCTAGCTCAAATGTCCATTGAAGATCTAATTACTTACGAACCCTATGCTCCAAGTATAGTCAAATCATTCTTACACGCAAAAATGAATGATATTTTTGAGAACACTAATGAAATTTTCAGAAGCTTTTTCGTATTAGGAATTCCAAGATTTTTCCGTCCAAATTTTTATAATATCCAATTCATTACAGATCATGGCAATTTTGGGAAATTTTTGGCAACTATCGGCGCCGTGAAGGAACCAGGATGCTTCTGCGGAGGTGAAATTCAAGACGCGAGACATCTACTTCTGGAGTGCCCAATTTTCCGGGATTTTAGGGAAAATAGATTTGGTCGTATTGGACAGCTTGATGAATTTGTAGACAAAAAAGAAAAGTATAAAAATTTTGATCAATTTTGTAAATACATATACAACTTTCTCTTGAATTGGAAAAAAGAGAAGGAATCTTAGAAAAAAAAAAAAAAGAACTGCGATGCTTGCTCTGTGTGTTTTGCTTTGTTGTTTGTTTTTCTCTTTGGACAATTTTCTTTAGTTAATTTATGTAAAATAATGAATTGAACAGGATTGTATATAGCCGAATTGCTGTAATGCAGTGAAATGTATTGGCGCAAATATCCCTGAGTTTGGGATATCGCGTTTCATGATGTTAATAAAGTTAATTAATTAATTATGAACAAATTTGATCGCATTCGCCCAATCAGATATCTTAAAAGCCTGTAATCCGACCAAAAGAAGACAGATAAAATATAAGTTCAGTTAAAATACATTATCTTTCAAAATTAATATGACACTATTGGTTTGATATTATGTCTTTAGGTTCCTGAATTAGACCTCGTACAGAAGTAGGAACTAATATATTAGAAAGGAAACATTGAAAACGTGAAAAAACATGATTGGTTCATATTTTAAGGCGTGTTCTACATATTATATATACAAGTATATACAGTAAAACTGTCTACTGGGACTGGGACTCACCAAAATGGTGTACTATAGAGAGGGGGTGCTATAGACAGGTCACTTTTAATGTCAAATGTTTGAAATCGGGCGTAATAGAGAGGAAGGCGCTATTTATAGGGGGCGCTATGGACAGGTTTAACTGAATATATATATATATATATATATTTCGAATATGCATATATTAGGTCAAAAATAATTTATTTTACAAACATTTCAGTTTGCTGAACGCCAACCTTTTTCAAGGTTAACATATTTATGTCAACAACAAATTTCGATCATTGTGTACAAACTTGATTACATTCACCCAATCAGATATCTTGAAAGTCTGAATCCGACCAAAAGAAAACACAGATAAAAGATAAGTTCAGTGAAAATACATTTTCTTTCAAAATCAATTTAACACAATTGAATTGACATTATGTCTGTAGGGATTCCTGAACTAATCATTTGACATTGAAGAAGGAACAAAAGTTAACGGCGACGAAATGCTGTAAATTCGGCAAGATTTGGACTTTGACGTCCTTCGACATGGCCTGTCGAAAGATGTTAAAGTCCGAAAGCTTGCCGAATTTACAGCATCAATAAAAGAAACACGTCGCCGTTAACTTTTGTTCTTTCTTCAAGATGACGTCAGGTGATTCCTTCTCTTGTAAATTACACTTTGTACAGAGGCATAAACTTATACAATAAAAAGAAAATATTAAAACATAAAAGCATGGTTTTTTATTATTGTAAAGCGTGTTCCATAAATTATTTTAAAAAATTGATCTAAATAGTTCAAATAACACCGAGAATAGATTCAAGATAGGTCATTCTTTGAAAGACCGATGAAAACAAAAACTGCAAACATTTGTTTTTAAAAATATATTTAATTCAAGTATATATCTTGAATATTGAGCTATTATTTGATATTATGAATTAAAATACTTATTTTAGATAAAATAAAAAAAATATTTATTACAGAATCTAATATTTCAAGACACCCTGGCGAAGATAGTTGTACAACCTAGAGAAATATTGGATTCTGTAATGAATAGAATGTTTTATTTTATTTTGATCCGGAAAAAGCCTTTTGTGTATTTAGGTAGCACACTTACGTAAAACTATGCCTATTGGTTGAGCAACTATAATGAAAATTATTCATATGCTTGTGTGTAAAATTTAGTCATTCGATTTCTTATCTCCATTTGAAGAAAGCAGTGAAAGTATCAGATGTCATTCGATATTTTTTAAAAACGACTTTGACGATTTTTTCAAAATGTAACCTGCAATGAGTCAAATGGGTGTTTATTTGGATGGTTGTCGCAGTACCTACCATGTAGAGGACTGTGTGTTTGTTTGGATGGCTGTCTCAGTACCTACCATGTAGAGGAATGTGTGTTTGTTTGGATGGTTGTCTCAGTACCTACCATGTAGAGGACTGGGTGTTTGTTTGGATGGCTGTCGTAGTACCTACCATGTAGAGGACTGGGTGTTAGTTTAAATGGCTGTCGTTGTACATACCATGTAGAGGACTGGGTGTTTGTTTAGATGGCTGTCGTTGTACATACCATGTAGAGGACTGGGTGTTTGCTTGAATGGCTGTCGCAGTACCTACCATATAGAGGACTGGGTGTTTGTTGGGATGGCTGTCGCAGTACCTACCATGTAGAGGACTGGGTGTTTGTTTGGATGGTTGTCGCAGTACCTACCATGTAGAGGACTGGGTGTTTGTTTGGATGGCTGTCGCAGTACCTACCATGTAGAGGACTGGGTGTTTGTTTGGATGGCTGTCGAAGTAACTACCATGTAGAGGACTGGGTGTTTGTTTGGATGGCTGTCGCAGTACCTACCATGTAGAGGACTGGGTGTTTGTTTGGATGGCTGTCGCAGTACCTACCATGTAGAGGACTGGGTGTTTGTTTGGATGCCTGTCGCAGTACCTACCATGTAGAGGACTGGGTGTTTGTTTGGATGGCTGTCGCAATACCTACCATGTAGAAGACTGGGTGTTTGTTTGGATGGCTGTCGCAGTACCTACCATGTAGAGGACTGGGTGTTTGTTTGGATGGTTATCGCAGTACCTACCATGTAGAGGACTGGGTGTTTGTTTGGATGGTTGTCGCAGTACCTACCTTGTAGAGGAATGGGTGTTTGTTTGGATGGCTGTAGTAGTACCTACCATGTAGAGGACTGGGTGTTTGTTTGGATGGTTGTCGCAGTACCTACCATATAGAGGACTGGGTGTTTGTTTGGATGGCTGTCGCAGTACCTACCATGTAGAGGACTGGGTGTTTGTTTGGATGGCTGTCGCAGTACCTACCATGTAGAGGACTGGGTGTTTGTTTGGATGGCTGTCGCAGTACCTACCATGTAGAGGACTGGGTGTTTGTTTGGATGGCTGTCGTAGTACCTACCATGTAGAGGACTGGGTGTTTGTTTGGATGGGTGTCGCAGTACCTACCATGTAGAGGACAGGGTGTTTGTTTGGATGGCTGTCGTAGTACCTACCATGTAGAGGACTGGGTGTTTGTTTGGATGGCTGTCGCAGTACCTACCATGTAGAGGACTGGGTGTTTGTTTGGATGGCTGTCGCAGTACCTACCATGTAGAGGACTGGGTGTTTGTTTGGATGGCTGTCGCAGTACCTACCATGTAGAGGACTGGGTGTTTGTTTGGATGGCTGTCGCAGTACCTACCATGTAGAGGACTGGGTGTTTGTTTGGATGGCTGTCGCAGTACCTACCATGTAGAGGACTGGGTGTTTGTTTGGATGGCTGTCGCAGTACCTACCATGTAGAGGACAGGGTGTTTGTTTGGATGGCTGTCGTAGTACCTACCATGTAGAGGACTGGGTGTTCGTTTGGATGGTTGTCGCAGTACCTACCATGTAGAGGACTGGGTGTTTGTTTGGATGGCTATCGCAGTATCTACCATGTAGAGGACTGGGTGTTTGTTTGGATGGCTGTCGCAGTATCTACCATGTAGAGGACTGGGTGTTTCTTTGGATGGCTGTCGCAGTACCTACCATGTAGAGGACTGGGTGTCTGTTTGGATGGCTGTCGCAGTACCTACCATGTAGAGGACAGGGTGTTTGTTTGGAAGGCTATCGCAGTACCTACCATGTAGAGGACTGGGTGTTTGTTTGGATGGCTGTCGTAGTACCCACCATGTAGAAGACTGGGTGTTTGTTTGGATGGTTGTCGCAGTACCTACCATGTAGAGGACTGGGTGTCTGTATGGATGGCTGTCGCAGTACCTACCATGTAGAGGACTGAGTGTTTGTTTGGATGGCTGTCGCAGTACCTACCATGTAGAGGACTATGTGTTTGTTTGGATGGCTGTCGCAGTACCTACCATGTAGAGGACTGGGTGTTTGTTTGGATGGTTGTCGCAGTACCTACCATGTAGAGGACTGGGTGTTTGTTTGGATGGCTGTCGTAGTACCTTACCTACCATGTAGAGGACTATGTGTTTGTTTGGATGGCTGTCGCAGTACCTACCATGTAGAGGACTGGGTGTTTGTTTGGATGGTTGTCGCAGTACCTACCATGTAGAGGACTGGGTGTTTGTTTGGATGGCTGTCGTAGTACCTACCATGTAGAGAACTGGGTGTTTGTTTGGATGGCTGTCGCAGTACCTACCATGTAGAGGACTGGGTGTTTGTTTGGATGGCAGTCGCAGTACCTACCATGTAGAGGACTGGGTGTTTGTTTGGATGGTTGTCGTAGTACATACCATGTAGAGGACTGGGTGTTTGTTTGGATGGCTGTCGTAGTACCTACCATGTAGAGGACTGGGTGTTTGTTTGGATGGCTGTCGCAGTACCTAGCATGTAGAGGACTGGGTGTTTGTTTGGATGGCTCTCGCTGTCCCAATGATATTGAGGACTGGGTGTTTGCTTGAATGGCTGTCGAAAGTCTCACTGTTTTGAAGACTACGTGTTTGCTGGTGGCTACCGAAGGCCTTACGAAGACTAAGTGTTTGTTCGGAGCGCTGCCACGCCGCCAATTAGCGTGGGGAGAGCAGCTACTGGGGAGCGTGCTGCGGGTTCGTGGCTCCGCAAATCCGGGAGAGCTCACGACTTGGCCGCCGCGACACCTTTCCGCCGGCCAGACGCCTGCTTCCCTCCTCAGTCAGTCTTCTTTTACCTACAACACCCACATTTCCTATATCTCTTTACAGGTAGCCACATTTTTCAGTATTGTCGCAACACCTGGAAAATGTAGAACGTGTAATATCTATTTCACACTATTCTCTTTCACATGTTCATCACCTTTTCCAGCCCATAAATTCATTATTCCTTATTTTATATATAAGTTGATATTCTCAAATATTATTTTCTCTCTTTTATATTTGTGAATAACCAAAGTTGATACGAACAAATATCCGATTTCATTCATTCGGTCATAATCGAATAATACAAATTATTAATGTAAGGTAACTAAACAATTTTACTGTAAATAAACAAATTGAGAATAATTTTCTTCTTTCTATATTCCAAAAGTAATAATTTTAACTATGAAAACTCCTTGTATACACACACAATATATAAAGTTTATATCTCTATATAAAAACGATATTTTTCGGTGATTTATGGTTTCACCTCAGAAATGATCGGGTTGTGATGTGTTATTATTGGAGCGATTATTCATGAAATCAAAGGAGGCAAGAAATCCAAAACTTCTGTTTTTATCTCGAATATACTTTAAGTTACAAGCCAAAAATATCAAAACAATAAATCATACCGATACATCAAAACGCGTAGGCGCTCTTCACGCATCTTCCACGACTTAGCCGTTTTCAAAGGCAACCTATTTATGATAGAGGTATTTTCTAATTCTTTCAATTTTATCTAAACACAGAGCGTCGGAATGTTTTTTGACTCAATGTTTGACTTTTGCGATTAAATAATACCATGGAGTTATGCACTTTTTAACAAAAAAAATCGACGCACCTAAAAGGAGTTGTCCAATGTGGCCAAAAATTGGTGTTTATTAAGGACATGTATAGAGTAAAAACGTTTGAAAAATAACACATCACAACCCGATCATTTCTGAGATGAAACCATAAATCACCGATAAATACCGTATTTATAAAGAGAGATAAACTTTCCGGATGGTGTGGTGTGGGATTTCTTGTCTCCAACTGTCGGACTGAATAGTCAACATTCCAGGATGGTTGCCATCGCCTTCCTTTCCCAGATGTGCTCTATGGGCGAGAGATCAGGCGACCTTGCTGGCCACGGAAGAGTTCGGCAAGATTGAAGACAATCCATAGTAACACGTACCGTTTGTGGCCGGGCATTATACATTTTGAAAAGTAAGCCCGGGTTGATGAGAGAAAAGTGAGATAAACGGCAACAAATCAAGCCGTAGAATGTCATCTACGTACCATTGTGCTGTCAGTGTGCCTGGATGACTACCAATAAGGTCCTGCCATCAAATCAAATAGCCCCACAGACTATAACGCCCTGTTGTGGACCTGTGTGGTGTTCGAATGTAAGGCCAGGATCCACATGCTGTCCAGGATGTCTCCAGACACGTTTGCGACGGTCGTCAGGCCACAGTGAGAAACGGGACTCGTCACTAAAGACTCTATGTTCCCAGTCAGCGCAGTTCAAAGTTGATCGCTACCAACTCCACTGTAGGCGGACTTGTCGGTGTACAGGTGTTAGGGTTAGACACCGTGACGGTCAGCGAGCTCTTAGATTCCACTCTCTCAGTCGTCTGTTGATGACATTTTGGACACTTGTGTGTTGGTCACACGTTGGATGGTAGATAACGTTGAATCCGGTGCTGTGACAGCCGTTCTGACAATTGCTCTGTCCTCCAGCTCTGTTGTGTCCCTTGGTCGACCGCTTCCGTCCTGACGTTGTTATGACCTACTCTTGTCAACATCGTCTTAAGTATGGTGATTTTTATTTCCTCATAATTCCTTATAATTTTCTCTTAGCTGAATTCTAACTTAAATTTCGTAAACACCTTTTCTTAACTAGTTACTAAACGGCGTTTAAAGATTAAACGGATAAAACAATCAGATAAAAATGTATCAGGATGTTGAATTAATGAATGTTTTCTATTCATGGAAATGAATGCTGATATTGTGTTACGATATTGTAGTGGGTTGTGAATATTGCCATTGTTGGAGTACGCGGATATTGCATATTGAAGTGGGTTACAAATGTTGCCCAACCCAATTGTTTGGGACCCGGGGTAAATGTGATATTTAAGTGATTTTCGAGTATTGCAATTTCTGGGGGTGCTGATAATTCGATATTGAAGAAGTTTATGAAAATTGGAATTGTTGGAGTTTATGGACAAAGAGATAACGAAGTGAGTTACGAATATTGCAATTTCTGGGGTACGAATATTGCTATTGTTGGGATGCGGATAAAGCTATATTGAAGTGGGCTGTGAATATCACCATTGTTGGGATGCGGATAAAGCGATATTGAAGTGGGTTGTGAATATAACCATTGTTGGGATGCGGATAAAGCGATATTAAAGTGGGTTGTGAATATCACCATTGTTGGGATGCGGATAAAGCGATATTGAAGTGGATTGCGAATATCACCATTGCTGGGATGCGGATAAAGTGATATTGAAGTGGTTTGTGAATATTACCATTGTTGGGATGCGGATAAAGCGATATTGAAGTGGGTTGTGAATATTACCATTGTTGGGATGCGGATAAAGCGATATTGAAGTGGGTTGTGAATATTACCATTGTTGGGATGAGCATAAATCGATATTGAAATGGGCTGCGAATATTACAATTCTTGAGGTCCTGCAGAGAATGCAATAGGAGACCTACCCGACTTTCTAGTCATGAGATGACCTTGACGGACATTAGATATGATCATATGTTTGGTAATATATTCATTTATTATTTATGTATCAAATTACGTTTGTTCAACGCTAACAACTTGAATGGAACAACAAAGAAAACTTTCCAAATGGGATATAAAGTAAGATGATGTACCGCCGCCATTGCAACACGCTCTAATCAATCTATCCCGGCGAAATTATTAGCGGGGCTCCGGGCCAAAATTCCCAGAATTGGTGAAACTTCATCCATCCGAGAGGTCTTAATGACGACTTCCTTAATAGACAAATTAAGTGCTTTCAACGAAAACTCATTAGTCAATGTTCCTCTTTTTGGATAAATTCCATCAAATCCGCTTTTCCTATCATAAGTGGCATCTGGTTAGTTAACCCATATATGCAATTATAATAGATTATTTGCATATATACTACTAGGCGTTTATATGCTATGTACTCATGTAGTCAATTGACAATTAAAATAATTTATTGACGTCTTGTCAATACATGTAAAGTGCACAGTCTGTACCATTTAAAAAAGATAATATGCATTAAATACACTATGTGCAATGAATATGGCGCCTCTGCCAGCGCTGCAGAGTTTGGTGGAGAATCGCCAGTGGGTCTCCAGCGACACCACGCATTTCGCGATCTATAAAGAATACGTTGATCGCATACTTCGCCGCTGAGGAGATGGCGTGGTCCTCGAAACCAACTCCTGTAGAAGGGCAGAGATGCCCGAAAGCTCGAGAATACGTTTAATAAAGATCAAAGAAACTCATCTCAAGAGACCTATTGCATTTGTCTGATTTATACTACTAAGAATCAAGATAAAACTAAAGAGAAAATTGAAATAAGAAAGAAGAAGAAGATAAAACTCTAAGGATTCCATATTTGAAAAATCTCTTTAAAATTAATAGTTTCTGTATGTTTTGATAATCATTTTAGATATAATAGATTAACGAGCTCTCTATAATAATTGCAAAATTTTTGGGTGTTTTTTCTTGTTTTAAAAATAAAAGATCTTTCAATATATACTCATAAACAAAAAAAAACTAGAAGAAAGTTCATATATTAAGCATAATTTGTAACCAAGTACTCTTTTGTTTATATAGCGGCGGATTTCCATTACATGTGAATTCAAACGTTCTCATTAAAAAATAAAATATAATATTAAAAATTATATACATGCTGAAAGGTAAAACTTCCTTAAGTTTTGTCCATGAGTGTATCCTTCAGAGTTATTGTCTGAATCCCGATATACATGCTGAAAGGTACAACTTCCTAAAGTTTTGTCCATGAGTGTATCTTTCAGAGTTATTGTCTGAATCCCGATATATTAGACATGCTGATAGGTACAACTTCTTTAAGTTTTGTCCATTAGTGTATCTTTCAGAGTTATATTGTCTGAATCCCGATATACATGCTAAAAGGTACAACTTCCTAAAGTTTTGTCCATGAGTGTATCTTTCAGAGTTATTGTCTGAATCCCGATATATTAGACATGCTGAAAGGTACAACTTCTTTAAGTTTTGTCCATTAGTGTATCTTTCAGAGTTATTGTCTGAATCCCGATATACATGCTAAAAGGTACAACTTCCTTAAGTTTTGTCTATTAGTGTATCTTTCAGAGTTATTGTCTGAATCCCGATATACATACTAAAAGGTACAACTTTCTTAAGTTTTGTCTATTAGTGTATCTTTCAGAGTTATTGTCTGAATCCCGATATACATGCTAAAAGGTACAACTTCCTTAAGTTTTGTCTATTAGTGTATCTTTCAGAGTTATTGTCTGAATCCCGATATACATACTAAAAGGTACAACTTTCTTAAGTTTTGTCTATTAGTGTATCTTTCAGAGTTATTGTCTGAATCCCGATATACATACTAAAAGGTACAACTTTCTTAAGTTTTGTCTATTAGTGTATCTTTCAGAGTTATCGTCTGAATCCCGATATACATGCTAAAAGGTACAACTTCCTTATGTTTTGTCTATTAGTGTATCTTTCAGAGTTATCGTCTGAATCCCGATATACATGCTAAAAGGTACAACTTCCTTATGTTTTGTCCATGAGTATATTGTCCTTACCACGATGAAAAAGATATTTGAAGCCAAGTCCTTCTAATATATTTTTATCGCAGTAAAGATAGTTGGAAGTTGTTCTATTTGGAAAAAATAAATAAATAAAATCGTGCAGAGAGACTAGTTCAATTTCTAAAATTGATTTTAGTTACCTTTTACCACAAAAATTCCATAATATAACTAGCATACACGTACTTTTCTATATACAGTTAAACCTCGTTAAAACGAACCCGGGATATAGAAAACCTTCCCTTATAACGAACCTGAAATAAAAATCCCTATTTTCATTTTATGATATAAAACTATGGCTCCAATGAACCATGGCTATAGTGAAACACCGGTTTAGTCCCATTGTGGTTCGCTATAGAGGGGTTTTACTGTACTCTAACTCTGCCTTTGCGGTCCCAAGCCCGGATTAAAAAGGAGGAGGGGGAGCAGTAACAAGCTCACTAAAAAACCTGGGCTCAGCTGGCCCGGTTGATAGTGCCCTGTAAGGGCTCCTGATCCAGGGATACAGGATGAGTATCGTTTATACTCCATGTTAGGAGCGGCTGCACATGGCGTCTGTTCCTCATGTCCGAGGCGGCCATTTCTTTTAGAGCTAAGTCGGCCTGCCACTGAGTAGTGCTCCCAGTCTTAATGACAAAGGCAGACACATTCTACTTCACCCAGTCATGATGGCTGTCAAGCTTTACAAGCTTGATACCTTAATATGATTAAGCGGAGATAATATTATTACGGCGAATACATAATAATACATAATACAAGGACATTATACATAACGGCGAATAATATTATTACGTCAAATTGTTACGTCAATTTATAAGGCCCTCTCTTTTTCAAGATAGGTCTAAATTTATAAAAAATATATATATATTTATTATTACGGTGAATACATAATACAATTACTTTATACATAATACAAAGACATTATAAATAACGGCGAATAATATTATTACAGCGAATACATAATAATACATAATACAAAGACATAATACACAACGGCGAACGGCCACGCTAGTCTTAGCTCCGCCGTTTTTTGCCTCTGGCAGATTTATGAGTTCCGGCAATACGCCGAGTTTGGCACGGGCTGAAAGCCCTTCAAAAGCCGAGGAGAAGCCTGTAAGGCTCGGCACAAAAGCACAGCCCAGTGCGGAAATACCAGCGAAAAACGCTTTGCGATTCAATTCTTCAATGAAATCGACGAAGAATCAAAGATATGTAAATCCGGCTACCGGCGGCAAGGATGCAAATCCGGCCGCGCCGACCGAATTTGCCGCTGCTTCATCCTCTGAGGCTGCTGCCCAGGCCCATAGAAACTGGGCAGAATCAACGGAGGATAGCAACTCCGAATATGAGGGCAACTTCACCGTTGTCCAGAAAAGAACGAGTCGTCGCGGCTCGGCGAATTCGTCTCCAGCGGCCGCACCTTCCTCCAATTTAGGAGCTGCCAGAACTAACCGCCGTCCACAATCTTCGGCGAGATGGGCGCCGCGCGCCCAGGAAGTCAGAACTACCCGAGCGCATATCGTGGAGGCCAGGGCGCGGCAGGCGTCCTCAACAGAAGACCACTGCGTCTATGTAGAGCGCAGCCCTGAACTGGAGCCCTACCATTACATGAGGGCAATGGATCGAATGTTAGGGAGCACCAGGGAGGTCTTCCAAGTGACCAAGATGAACGGCCACTTCCTGGTGGGACTGGCAAACAGAGGCATGGCCGAGCGCCTCGTCAACGAGGGCCTCGAGGTGAGAGGAACACTCCACAGGGCCTTCCCGTTCCGCAAGAGGGCGGAGCGAATAACGGTGGGCAACCTCCCCTTCTTCGTGGGGGATGCAGCCGTCATCAGCGCCTTTCATCTTTTGGGCGAGTTACATCCATCGCCCCCAAGCTGATGAAAGCGGGCCCATACATCTACAACGACGGCCGCCGAGAGGCGTTCATCATCCTCCGCGAAGGAATGACTATCGAGAGGCTGCCCACCCGCCTCGACATCTCAATCAAGGGCGAGGCCTGGCCCGCATACCTGTCCTCCGGGATTAGGTGTTCCAGGTGCCATGGCCAAGGACATCGCAGGGCCAACTGCCCCCTGCTTGCAGGGCGAACCACCGCTCCTGGACCTGCACCGGCTGTGACCCCATCTGCAGCACCTCGGCCATCTACACCAGTGGCCCCAGCCGTACCTATGGAGATGGCGCCTCCTGCCCCTCTACCTGTGACCCCTGCTCCGTCCCTGCGGGCACCTGGGAGTAACGGGCCTGCATCCCTTACACCGGACATTCAGATGTCCGTTATCGAGGAGACATCGACATCCTCCACGTCCTCGTCAAGAACATCGACGAGAGAAAGTCTCGTTAGATTCATTGAGAGGAACCCCGGTGTCTCCTTTGCTGGGACGGACGCCCTTGGTCTTGGTCGGGAGGAGGTCCTGGATCTCCTCTCCTCGAAGACCAGGGCGCGAAAGCAGGGTCCCCTCCTGTCACCTCCGCAAAACGACGCTCTCGCCGGCCTAATCGGCCAAATCTTGGACCTGAGGCCCGGAGGAGGCTCCAACATCTACAAGATCCTTGGGCAGGTTAGAGCGGAGCTCAAGACCTCACTGGCCGCAGTGCCTCCAACACCTCCACTCCCTGCGCCTCAGCCTGCTGAGCCGGTGCCGCCCGCTCCCCAAGAGTCAACTCCAGCCACGACTACACCTCCGCTTCCACCACCTGACCCGATGGAGGACGACGATGATCTGATGCCGGAGTTAGATCCAATTTTCAATCAAATGATCATTGAACCCGGCTTTGAGCCCTTGCTGAAGTCAGGGGTTTCCCTGGATGCCGTCATGTTTGCGGTCTTATACCGCGAAGATAGATTGGATCTACTCAAGGGTCTCTCGCCTGAGCAGGGGAGTATCCTCGCGGGCTTCCTTGACGCTGCTTCCGAGCGAACTCGGAACAACCATCCCACCATTCGCAGGGGAATTCACAAGCTAAGGATAGCCTTGCCCTCCTGATCAATGTACATAGTTTGCCCTATTGACTCCTCGTGAGTAATTGTTGACCAGCGGTCAATAAAAATTATTTAATTGTCAATTGTCATAATACAAAGACATTATAAATAACGGCGAATAATATTATTACAGCGAATACATAATAATACATAATACAAATACATTATAAATAACGGCGAATAATATTGGTATTCCGATTTTTTGCAAATGTTTACGAAATTTTGGGACAACCTTGTATTTATAAAACTCTAATACCAATGAAATGATGAAATTGTTATATTAATCGAATATATCATTAATGTACATATTGTAAACAGCAATAATATTGTTTAAAAGTTATATTATTTTTTAACTATTCACTTCATGTTGACTTTGACTTTAAATTATACATATACATCTCAAGATGAGATTTGTGTAGTACTTCGGTGAAACGCAAACTTCTCAAATCTTCTCATTTCCTTTGAATAAAATATATAAATAAATATAGATCCTTTCGAAAATGTTTTCAGATATATTCTTCTTTCATTTTTACTTCCAGTATGCTTCCATCTTGATTTATTATATGGAAAAAGTATATATAGTGCAAAAGTGAAATTTACTGGGATCAGGTAGTTAAATTAAGAAAAATACATCTCCTGATCATGCAACTAAATGTTGACGGCTTGCACCATCTGTCGGAATAAATATCAACTATTCGTTTATTTTTAATTATTCTCGAATCGTCCAAATAACCATTTTTATTAAATAATGGTGCAAGCAGTGCACCACATATCTTGCACCACGCTGATGAAGGCTAACAGCCCAAAACGCTTAGATGGTTAGCTTTTCTTGATTAATAACACGCACAAGCCTTTATTAAGGCATTCTGTCTTAAACAGACGATTCTCCCGTGAGAAATGGATCCAGATAGAAATGAGAAGCAGGGAAGAAACTGAATCCTCGCTCAGAAAAGAGAAAAAGATAAAAAGGTTGAGGGAGATTTAAATAGAAAAAGAAAACAGGGAAAGAATATCTATATACAAAAGTTGAGACTATATATTTTTCTTTATTAATCAAGAAGGAATCTTTGGCCAATTCTGGAATAATAAAAAATCAACGAATAGTTGATACAGTCGAACTTGGATAATTCGAACTCCAAGGGACCATAAAAAAATTCGAATTATCCAAAAATTCGAATTAAAGATGTTTTGAATAAAAAGGCTTAAAACAATAAAAATCTCACAATTTCGATCAATTCCTTTATTAAGAATAACATTAGTTGCTGTAAATTTACATTTTTACCGTATATTTAGATTATGTGCAATAATTGTATGTATATACTATATACATATTAAAAAATATTTATTTTTTATATATATTATTATTTATATAGGAAATTCTAGGGACCAAGATAAATATTCGAATTAAAGAGGTTTTCGAATTAAAGAAGTTCGAATTATCCAAGTTCTACTGTATTTATTCCGACAGATGGCATAAGCCATTAGCAACTGTTATTACACGATCAGGAGAGGCTTTTTTCTTGATTTATTATAGATGTACAAATATATAGTCATTAATTCAAGATTTCTTTGCTGCACCCTTCATACATTACCCCATCCTGAATACCCTGCCTCACCCCGGCCGTGCTGTACTACCTAATGTTCTGGCGACATGTCACTGACCGCAGTTACTGTGGACCTGTATTCGCCTCTGACATATCATCACAGAATGCTTATCCATCCTTAAGCAGCCACCAGACATGTAGCTCTGGATATTTGGACGAGGCCCAAACAAATAGGAAACTGATAGTTTCTGCGAAAGCAAGAAATTTAATATATATTTCATTACTCTTTTTTTTTTTTTTTTTTGCTTATCCCTAGTACACGTGGTATAGGCCATGATAATCATGGTGGGTAGAAATAGGCGACTGCTTTTACTGTAAGTGCACCACATGTCTACATATGTGAAAAGCATTATAAAAATGAAGAAGGCATATCCTGACCAGGAGCACTAGAATTTTAAAGGTAATTAAAGAACTCTTCATTGTATGAAAGGAACAACCATGTAATATAAAAGGGGTAATTCCCTCTATGTAGACGACGGGCAGATATTTGCACGGGTCAATCTAATAACAGGCAATTGGAAGATTTTGTAGGTTTTTTTCCCTAGGTGATGAGAATGCGGTATAGCTTCTATCAACACATAAGAATTCTTATTATTAGGTCTCATTAGAAAAGACTACAATAATAATACTATGGGGTAATTACAGAGCGTATGTCTCTGGGTCGAATGGAAAAACTAGGAGGGGCCGGCCGAGAATCCGGATTCACGCCGCCGCTATTATAAACACCCACCACCTACCGGAATTCACCCCCACGCACAAAAAACTTAAAAAACTGCCGTAGAGGATCTCCTCACAATGGACGCTACGCTCTTTGTTGATTTTACCTTCAATGAAATGATGGACGTTTTTTTATGACGGCCATCGTAAGGTATTTGATTCTTTCTTGAACGATCCTTTTACCGGTCTCCCTACTTTTTGACGATTTCATTGTTAAACAACTGATGGTGTTTTGATTGCATTTTTACCTCGAACTGACAAATAGCAATATAATTGACGGCGGTGTGTAAGATCAAAGAAAGAATTTAGGTTATATTTGGCATGTATTAGCAACATTCAGGTCAAACTGCCGTTCTTATCAAAATACATCTCGACACAAAGGCCACATTTTAAATACTATGTGAAATATTCGTATTTTTCTATTTCTAAGTCAATCTAGTTGATTTTCCATTGTAATATACAACAACAAAAGGTTTTATACTACACTGCGGCCTGTGATTGCAAAACGATACTTGAAGTTACACCGCATGAGTTTCTTTTCAATGAAAAATCAAAATTTTATTTCAAGGTGAAATATTGACTATTTCTAACCTTTTTGGATGAAGTATGAAAGGGTGAATTATGAAGAGTAATGATGAACGGAAAAATAAAAGTGTTCATAATTCACCCTTTCATACCTCATCCAAAAAGGCTAGAAATAGTCAATATTTCACCTTGAAATAAAATTTTGATTTTTCATTGAAAAGAAACTCATGCGGTGTAACTTCAAGTGTCGTTTTAACAAAAAGCTTTATTAAGACCTTTTAGTCTTATTCTGACTCTAAACAACCCCCACCTTTGATCTATCCATGTATAAATCTATAAGGATACCTGATAATTATTTCTGTCTCTCAATTATACTAATTATAATTAAATTAATTTTTTGAGTTCAGCATGAAAAGTTACACTAGAAACAACAACAACAAAAAGCTTTATTAAGACCTTTTAGTCTTATTCTGACTCTAAACAACCGCCACCTTTGATCCATCCATGTATAAATCTATAAGGATACCTGATAATTATCTTTGTCTCTCAATTATACTAATTATAATTAAATTAGATTTTTGAGTTCAGCATGAAAAGTTACACTAGAAACAACAACAACAACAAGCTTTATTAAGACCTTTTAGTCTTATACAGATTCTCCAAGCAGAAATGTAGGATACATACAGGAAAAACAGCAATAATACCTTAATGGTAATATGAAATTTATATACAGTAAAAATTAATTAAGACAATCAAGCTAATAGATTAGTCTGGATATAATAAAATAAATTTATTATACATGGATTTACCACGGATTCACCGCAAATAAAGATTTAAAAAAGTAAAAGCTTATACAATCAATATTGATAATGAAATTTATATACAAGAAAACGTAATTAAGACAATTAAGCTCATCACTGTGTATTATATTACTTAATGCTAAAAAGTTTTGTTTCAGGTAACAATTATTTGATGATTATTTTTTAATCTTGCACATGACAACATTGAGCAATTCATTCAGTATGACTAAGAAAGAAAAGTAATTCAGTCATTAACAATATTTACATAAATAATTGCTAGTTAAATCTATGTGTTAATTGTGCAAAATAGACAACAGTTACATATTGTTACGTCGTACGCTATTCGTGTACTTTGTCTAATCAGTATGCCACAAAGATATACAAGTGAGTTTGAAGGGATTGCAGCTAAAGTTAGCGCTTTATTGTATCTCACTTAACAGAAGGAATACTACAGTGGGACTTGTCTTCAACCTCCTTGTCAGAAGAATCTTTGGCGCCGTGGATGTTCTCTTGTGAAGCTTCCTACTCCACACTGTACACATGCAGCCTGGCCCACACCGCCTTGTAGGTCGTTCCGATGTCAGTCTCTCCTTGCACCGCCTTGTAGGAACATCCACACGCCCGGAGGCAAGTCGCCACGTCTTCTCCTTGCCGCAGATGTCACCAGACTCTGTCCTACCCCACACAGGAATGCTGTTTTTAGCGCCTGCCACATGGCAGCGGGGGGCAGCAGGAGTCCACTTTCCCAATTTTACTCTGGTATCTTGGCCTTGTCATCCATGTAACAATACTAGCCGAATGACCCGGGCAACGCCCGTGTTTTACCCGATTGTGTGTGAATGTTTTGATTCAAATACTATTTGTTACAATTATAAATTGGCGCCTTAAATAAATGCATATAGCCGACCAATAGGAGGGCGCCATTCCAAAAAGAAAGTAAACCGTGACAGAGGCCACGGATGACGCTCGTAACTGTATATAGAATTCTCAGAAGTTTAATTCATTATGCACGATAAATTTCTAATTTAAAATTGTTTTAAGAAACGTTTTCAAAATTTCCTAGAGATACAAATAGGATCACTGTATACCAAATTCAAATCCTAAAAATCTGATCCTTTAAAAATATCCTAAAGATAGAGGTTGCCTGGCCGGTATTCATATTACTGTGAAAAAGAGTTTCCTCCCGGAATTGGGTATCTCCTCAAATTATGCTCCTTCTTCTTTCTTAACTCCACTCAATCATATTAGGGTATTGAGTGAAGTAGAATGTGTCTGCCTTTGTCATTAAGACTGGGAGCACTACTCAGTGGCAGGCCGACTTAGCTCCAAAAGAAATGGCCGCCTCTGACATGAGGAACAGACGCCATGTGCAGCTGCTCCTAACATGGAGTACAAACGCTGATCATCCTGTATCCCTGGATTAGGAGCCCTTACAGGGTACTATCAGCCGGGCCAGATGAGCCCAGGTTTTTTAGTGAGCTTGTTACTGCTCCCCCTCCTCCTTTTTCATCCGGGCTTGGGACCGGCAAAGGCGGAGTATACTCCTGGATATATATATATATAGTCATCTAGCTAGTCTACCTGAGTGTTTAAAGCCAACATAGAACATGATGATCTGTTATTACTCTGAATTGCTTAGAAAAATATAAGAAATATTTATAGCATAGCTTCATTAGAATGCTTTAGCATGAAAATTGCTTTTAATGGGATTCCTTAAGATATTATTCGACAAAGAAGAATATCGTTGATCTCTCTTTCCACAGAATTTATTTAGATCAAAATATATATTTTATTCTGCTTATTATACATAGTGTGATCAATAATTTCCAGGAATGCTAAATATTTAAAGAAATACAAAAGTATAATAAAGTTTTATTCATAATTTCTCAAAATAATGACAGTCACTATCTATACACTTGTTCCATCTTTTTTTCCAGATATCAAAACACCTCTGAAAATCCTCATCTTTCAGGCCTTTCAAAATATACTTCGAATTCTCCTTTATTTCAGGTATTGAGTCAAATCGAGGTCCTTTTAAGACTTTTTTAATTTTAGGGTAAAGGAAAAAGTCGTTGGGAGCAAGTTCAGGAGAATAGGGTGGCTGGGGTAGTAAAGCAATTCCGTGTTTAGCCAAATAGAGTTGTACAGTGACGGCCGTATGTGGCCGTGCGTTGTCATGATGCAAGAGCCAATTTTTCTAATGACATTTTTCGGGTCTTTTCTGACGCACAGCCTCCCTTAAACGTCGCAATAAATCAAGATAATAATGTTGATTAATGGTCTGACACTCGGGCATGAATTCATAGTGTACCAACCCCTTTACATCAAATAAAGTGATAAGACACTTAAGCTTCGATTTGAACATCCTTTCTTTCTCTTGCTTATTCGACCAGCTTTTAATCGTGCAAACCATTCAAATGTCCTCGATCGTGATAGGGCATCTTCTTTAAAAGCCTGCTTCAAGATTTTAAATGATTCGGAAGCTGTTTTCCCTAATTTTAAGCAAAACCCTATGCAGAATCACTGTTTTTCAATACAGTCCATACTGAAATTCGAAAATGTTCTGATATACTCGAGCTTATAAATTCGATAAAACGTGAGCGCGTGCGTCTATGCGATCAATTTTTATTTCTACGTGTTTATAAATGTTTTATCTATAAGGTCCTTATAAAATTATTTCATTATTTTGAATATTTTACGTGATCCAGTCTCATTCCTGGAAATTATTGATCACACGTTGTAATTGAAGACAAAGTTTCAAATGCATCCTTCGTTTTAAAACGTAAAATTTGAGTTTGAGTCAGAAGATGATCCATCAAATAAGTTTATATAAAAGAGCGTAACTGGATCGGTAAATATATTAAAAACAATTTTACAATTTTTTCTCAAAATATTTCGAGATATTGCTCCCTTTTTTATCAAGTATATCTTAGTGTAAGTATATAGTATCGAGTATATCAGAACTTTTCGAATTTCAGTATGGACTGTATTGAAAAACAGCGAGTCTGCATAGAGTTTTGCTTTAAATTAGGGAAAACAGCTTCCAAATCATTCAAATGTTGAAGCAGGCTTTTAAAGAAGATGCCCTATCACAATCGAAGGACAGTGATAAAGAGGGAGCAATCCCTCGAAATATTTTGAGAAAAAATTGTTTTTTTTTTTCTTTACAGATCAAGGTATGCCCTTTTATATAAAAGTAAAATTTGAGGTTTCGAAGAACCTACTTTATCTACCCCATTGAAAGAGTTTTAATACTTTTATCTAGTAGAGAGAGGTGGTAAACATATATACATATATCTATAAATTATAAGATATGCAAATATATATGTGAATTTGTATAGTCTCATTATATTAAATATCTAAATAAAAAGTTTTGAATCAAAACATAAGTTGTATTTATAAAGGATAAGAGAGATTTAATTGACAGTATAAAGAGGTTCATTGACTTCTTAGCAACAGTGTTGTCCATGGTGGTGTCTTGTTCTCAAGCAACAGTCAAAGAAACAAAATTCGAAAGGTGGTATTAAAGCTACAACAAGTCAGTGGACGAGTGGGTAACACCCTCGATTCCCGACAGCCATGAACCGGGATTGAATTCCGCGTTAACATTCTGTTTAATTTGATAATAAAAAAATGCATATATTGGATTTAATAAAAGATTTATTTTGCCAATATTTCGGCTGGCTGAACACCAACCTTTATCAAGGCATTTTCAACTGTTGATAGAAATGACTCGATAAAGGTTAGCGTTCAGCCAGCCGAAATATTGGCAAAATAAATCTTTTATTAAATCCAATTTATGCCTTTTATTAACTAATGAAATAAATATGGATTGCTTTATTTTCAAAACAATTCTGTTTAATATGTGAATAACCTTTACATATTATTCACTGTTTCAATTATTGTAAACTAGGTTGCTCTTGTTGAGCTGTACCTAATAAAGTGATTTTGAACCGGTGTATTAAACCTATTTACATAAGGTTAATTTTAGGGGGAGAAGTCCGACCACACCTCCCTGCGGTCCCCCCTGGACCCTTGGAATATTCGACCAAATTCTGGTTCGTTTCCAAGGTGACTAACGTGGCAACGGCACTCATTTTCCAATGAAGAGCAAGATAGTGGATATTGCTGCTGCTGTGATGGAGATGCATGGAGACACCTAAGACTCTTCTTTGGACACGACAACAACAACATAAGGTTAATTCCTCCTGAAAGGGGCGTCAGAAATTCGTCAGCTGTCACAAACCGCCCTGAAACTGGACAGTCATTTGTGAAGAAACACGTCACCATAAACTTTGATTCCTTCTTCATATATACCATTTAATTCTCATAACTCAAATCACTAAATATCTCTTGAAATGATGTAGATTAAATAAATTTTGGTACAATAACAACAACAAAGAAATTTCCAGAGAACTCACCATGTTTTATATCAATAAAGGAATTTGACGCGCAATTGAAACTTTACGTTTTTAGGAATTTCTTTAATTTATGAAATACAATATTTATTCTCATACAAAACGTTTTATTGATGAATTTTCAAATGATAAATATATAAAAATGTAATTATTATCATTATTAAAAAAAAAAAAGTTAATATGTCTGTAATACATTCATTTATAAGGTTGTCCCAAAATTTCGTGTTTTTCGTAAAACGTTTTTATTATTATTTGGCAAATAATATTATTACGGAGAATATATAATAATACATAATATAATTACTTTATACATAATACAAAGACATTATACATAACGGTGAATAATATTATTACGGAGAATACATAATAATACATAATACAATTACCTTATACATAATACAAAGACATTATACATAACGATGAATAATATTATGGTGAATAATATTGGAATTTCGATTTTTGCAAGTGTTCACGAACTATTGGAACAACCATGTATATAGAATGTATACTTTGTTTCCAACGCAAATCCTCCGTTAGTTCTAGAGGAAGATACAAACTACTTCTATAAATATAACAATAAAAACAAGAAATTTAATTCTATATTCACATATGTATGGTATATTGACTACTTTAAATTGTATATATCTTATATTTAAGAATGAGATTTCTGCTGTTGATTTTGAATTTGTTGAGATTATGCCATGGTAATTGCAGTCGTGGTTAAAAATCTTGAAAGAATAATAATAAATATGGTTTTGATCAGAGATTTCTTTATTTGAGCTCAGGAATATATATGAATAACATAATTTGGTAAAAGTGCTGCCTGGCTTAAGTCGAGTAGAACAAGGAAAACAAAATTTATTTACATAATGTACAAAAGATTTGAGCCGGCCATCGGGAAAGAACAACAACGAGTTTTTATAGGGGAAGCATGACCTCTGGCGGTCGATTTAACAGACTATTTGGATCTATGAAATATAATTTTAAATATAATAATATTTTAATATAACATATATATATCTAGATGAGATTTTTGTAATACTTCGGGAAAGCACAAATCTCCTAAATATTCTAATTGCCTTTAAATAAATAAATGAACATGTGATTGGTGCCATAAAACTTGGTGCAAAAGATCGCAAAGCGAAGGTCCGGTGTTCGGTTAGATTCAAAAATGCGGTAAGGACTTCCTGATAACGCTAAAAATACCACAGGGGAGGTAGGGGGAGGAACCCCTTCAAGAAAAAAAGCGAGGGGTCAAAAGGCGCCCAGCTGCCCCTGTATATCCTGGATGGAGTGCGCGCAGTCATTATAGCCGCCACTGTTTAATTTGCCCTTCATCTGGCCGGCTGAGTGAGCTTGTGGTGGCCGCTTGTACAACCATTCATTGATCTACCTTTATATCCATACTAGAGACTGGGTGATACCCTTATGCTCCAACCCAACTCTCAACAAATGTACCTATGTATAAATGTACCTAAGCTAATTTGTCCATCTTACCTTGGAAATCTGGCCGGCCGTGTTAGATTGTGGTGGCCTGTACAGCTATTTATGTTATTACTTTAGACCGGGTGATTCTCTTATGCTCCAACCCAACTCTCTACAATTTCACCATATGTATAAATGTACCTAAGCTAATTTGTCCATCGTACCTTGTGCATCTGGCCGGCTGTGTGGCCGAACATTTTCATAAGCTTGAAAACCAAGCCTTTCCCTAGCAGAACTTCCAAAGCTTTAACATATTCTAGGGGTCCGAAGACCGCGTAGTGCTCGATGAAGCAGCACTGGCCGAATGTGGCAGCGTCCGTCCGAGTTTCGCACTAAGCTTGTTGCTGCCTACTGGAGCGGATTCCTGTAGTCGCATTTGACTTCCAAGGCACTCATGGTGCCAGTCATGGTGGATTTTTTTCCAGCTTTTGGAAGCTTGGCAGGTTGGTTGTTGTTTGGGCGGCCATTAACTTTCCTCTTGAAACCCCTCAACTCTGAAAAGCATTCCAAATGGATGTCTTTTCGGAGGTTTCTACTTGTACTTGCATGCATATTGATTTGTTCGGCAAAATGATTTTAATATTCGCTATATTTTCGTGTTGCATGGCAGACATTCACTTACAATGGAATTTTGAATTTTTGCCAATTTAAATAAGCCATTTATTGTTGTTGTTTTTTTACAATGAGAATTCTACCAGTCGCTATGACATGACTTGCGGCGCTTTCTGCTATTTACCTATCACAGCATCTTCTTGCTATCATGTGGATTTCAAGTATGTACAAAGGGCAGGGACGTAATCAACGCGAGCCGATGACTCGCGCTTACTGGGAATTCCTCGTTCGAGGGGAAAAATTACAATCCCCTATCCCCATCACGAAGGAGGTTCAGAGGGTTACCCGGTCCTTTCGGACAAGGGTAGACACATGCTGATTCCTTCAGTGTAGCGCGCGTGCGGCCCCGGAAATCTAAGGGCATCACAGACCTGTATTTCAAGTATGTAACGTTTCGTCTTCTAGGTAGAATTTTTTAATAATGAATATTTATAGGGGGGGAAATAATTATTTTGATTATAATCAAAGATTTAATATTATTAAATAAAACTAAAGATAGAGAATAAGTTGTAAATTTAAAAAGGACGATAACAAGGCTTACGTAGAGGCTTCGGCAGCTACGCGTCATAAATGTGGAACATAACAAAAAAAACTAATGAATGAATGAATATTTTTTTTTCCCGGAAGGATATTGATCTAAAAATAAAAGTAATATCTCCCGTCTAAACTAGACGCCGTCTCCGTAACCTAGCGGCCTCGGGTCGGAGACAAAGCCACACCACCAGCTCTGGCACAAACTGAGAAGCACCCACCTAGAGACCATGGTTTCGGGCTAATTGTCCTCGTCAGTCTAGGGCGGGCTTTATATTCAATGAGATCCGCAAGGAATCAAATCAAATCTTCACAATCTGTCAAAAGGTGTTTAGCTGGGAAAGTGGCTAGGCCAAATCTTTGACTTAAAAAAAAAAAAGATAAAATTTTGCAGGAAATATATTTATCTATAAAGAATCAATAATATTCCTTGTCAAAATAGGCGTAAAAACTAGCCACCTTGCCAGCTAAACACCTCTTTGGCAGATTGTGAAGATTCCATTAGATCCCTTGTGGATTGCATGGAATAAAGTCCGCCCTGAACTGTCGAGGGCCATTAGCCCGAAACCATGGTCTCTAGGTGGACGCTTCTCAGTTTGCCAACGCTGGTGTTGTGGCTTTGTCACCGACCCGAGGCCGCTAGTTGCGGCGACGGTCAATAGATGGCGTCTGGTTTTGATATTTATTTTGAAACCAGATATAAGTTATTTTATAAATGAAGAAATAGTAGAAAAAGCTAATGACAGAATTATTATAATATTTAATTTAAAACATAGAAAAATATATTATACATAAACATCTATCCCCCTATTTACACGGTACTTGTTTTACACGTTTTCGCTTTTACACGGTTTTCCAAATAAGCTTTTTTTTTGTTTTTATCGCACTATACTAAATGCTACTGTGATTGAACACATGCGCTGTGTACACATCTCACGAGGAATCCCGAGCTTATGTGCTGACTTTCTGCACACGCAAATTGTGTCTGTATTTCTAATTTAAAAAAAATTAATTTTCGATTTACACGTTTTTCTCAGGAACGTATCTACCGTGTAAATCGGGGGATAGGTGTATATTAAACCTCTTAGCAATAAAAGTATTTATATATATATATATTAAGGAAAACCCCGAGCTTTCAATCTCTTGATCTTCAACAGTATTACACTGAGTGAAAGGCAGGTGAGCGATCTATGTGTGTTTCTGTATTGTTAGACAAGCTGTTGGATATGGGAACTGCTCTTGATTATGTTATACTATGTCCCGTCATATGAAAAAGTAAAAAAAGAATTTTCCTGAAGGAATGTGCATGTTGTCCAAAAGAAGTGCGCGAATATGGGTAAATATGAAAATGTATTCTATTCTGTGCATATGTATATGCAGATAATCGTGTTTCACTAATGGAACAGCCTTCTCTTTGTAACACCTCTGTTTAAGTAGTTAGCGTAAAAAAAAAAGGTTGGACAATAACAATGGCCATAGTTAATACTTAAATACCATTTCAAAGATTCTTGGAATAATGGAATAGGACCTCGGTTCTATTTTGTTGGTTTTCGGATCCCGAGGTAATGATTGAGAGGGACATTTCTAAGATTCCACCCTTCAGTGTAACATATAAAATCAGAATGATCCAATACAGTATTTTAGCTTTAAAGAAGCGGTCTGGTAGATTAAAAAAAAAAAAAATTGGCGAAACCGCTGTGAGGGTTCGCCACTGATGAACCAATCCTTCCCAATATTTTTAAATCGCAGTAAGGACAGTAGAAGTTTGATTCATCTGTGAAAAGAAAATTCGCATCTTAATGAGAAGTCGTGAGAGATTGGTTCACTCACAAACGAAGACAACATTCTTCCCGCTTAAAACGGATCAGAAAAAACGGAAAATGTTTGTCAATATAATTTTACAAGATAAACATGTGAGGGATAGAATCCTATTAACTGGGACAAGATTGGTAGCTAGGTTTTGGTTCAAGTTGGATAGAATTGATGCTTCTTTACTTTTATATTCTGAGGCTAAGATTCATCCTGTTTGACAATTCCAAGAAAGTGAGAGTTGATCTGAATGTTCTAGAGTAAAAAATGAACTATTTTACAGTGACTGGAGGATGTTTTAATTCTTGAATAATTTTATAGAAAAGGATGTTCCTGTATTTAATCAGATCCTCGCAATCAATAAAAATGTGTTCAATGGTTTCATCATTTTCAGATTCACAAAAGAGGCACGTTGAATCCTCTATTTTATAAGGGTCACTCCAAATGTTTTTGAAATCACTAATTTTTATTAAAGCTGCAAATTTCAAATTTTCTGCGTTTCTCAAAGTATTCACCCTTAGTACCTATACAAGATTTCATCCGTTAACCTAATTTTCGAAGCATTTATACCAGTCATCTTCGGGGATGGAATTTACGTAATTGATTAAGCTTTGCAGTGCTTCATCATCAGTGTCAAATTTAATCCCTTTCAACAATAACTTGTACCAATTCTGCTTGAAAACGCATTGATCCAGATGTGGTCGGTCACTGGACTTAAATAAAAGTTGGATTTGTAAACATGGAACTTAATACTATTGCCTCATTTTTATTTTATTTAACAATTACAGAATAGACGCTATATCCACAAATCGGATATTTGCGTGTGAAATATATACATTTGAATGAAATAAAAAGTAGTTTATAAAGGGATATATACATATTGACATATCAGTATGCAAATTGATTACATTAGTAGTCACTTATTTAGTTAAATACATTCTGCAGAATTTGTTGAATCTTTGATGTATGTCCTTAGTGTAGATCAGATGTTGCATATTTGTTATGGGAAGTTGATTTAGTTCCCTAAGGTCAGCGGGCAGTCAGTATTGCCTCATGCTAAATGAACAAAGTTGTGATGTTTGATTCTCTGGGTTCAGAGAAAAACACAGCCACATCAGCTAATAGTTTGTTTCAACTTCATACGTTTCAGTGACACCTGTCATCTCTTCAGGGATCACTGAAGGGAGTCATTGAAACGTCGTGAGTTGAAATAAACTCTTTGTTGTTATAATAAGGCACAATTTGGATTCTAGATAATAAACACAAGGTAATAAGACCAAATCCAATGATAAGGCACAATTTGGATTATAGTGTATAAACACAAGGTAATAAGACCAAATCTAATGATAAGGCACAATTTGGATTATAGTTTATAAACACAAGGTAATAAGACCAAATCTAATGATAAGGCACAATTTGGATTATAGTTTATAAACACAAGGTAATAAGACCAAATCCAATGATAAGGCACAATTTGGATTATAGATAATAAACACAAGGTAATAAGACCAAATCTAATGATAAGGCACAATTTGGATTATAGTTTATAAACACAAAGTAATAAGACCAAATCCAATGATAAGGCACAATTTGGATTATAGATAATAAACACAAGGTAATAAGACCAAATCCAATGATAAGGCACAATTTGGATTATAGATAATAAACACAAGGTAATAAGACCAAATCCAATGATAAGGCACAATTTGGATTATAGATAATAAACACAAGGTAATAAGACCAAATCCAATAATAAGGCACAATTTGGATTATAGATAATAAACACAAGGTAATAAGACCAAATCTAATAATAAGGCACAATTTGGATTATAGATAATAAACACAAGGTAATAAGACCAAATCTAATGATAAGGCACAATTTGGATTATAGTTTATAAACACAAGGTAATAAGACCAAATCCAATGATAAGGTACAATTTGGATTATAGTGTATAAACACAAGGTAATAAGACCAAATCCAATGATAAGGCACAATTTGGATTCTAGATAATAAACACAAGGTAATAAGACCAAATCCAATGATAAGTCACAATTTGGATTATAGATTATAAACACAAGGTAATAAGACCAAATCTAATGATAAGGCACAATTTGGATTCTAGATAATAAACACAAGGTAATAAGACCAAATCCAATGATAAGTCACAATTTGGATTATAGTGTATAAACACAAGGTAATAAGACCAAATCCAATGATAAGGTACAATTTGGATTATAGTGTATAAACACAAGGTAATAAGACCAAATCCAATGATAAGGCACAATTTGGATTCTAGATAATAAACACAAGGTAATAAGACCAAATCCAATGATAAGTCACAATTTGGATTATAGATTATAAACACAAGGTAATAAGACCAAATCCAATGATAAGTCACAATTTGGATTATAGTGTATAAACACAAGGTAATAAGACCAAATCCAATGATAAGGCACAATTTGGATTCTAGATAATAAACACAAGGTAATAAGACCAAATCCAATGATAAGGCACAATTTGGATTATAGATAATAAACACAAGGTAATAAGACCAAATCCAATGATAAGTCACAATTTGGATTATAGATTATAAACACAAGGTAATAAGACCAAATCCAATGATAAGTCACAATTTGGATTATAGTGTATAAACACAAGGTAATAAGACCAAATCCAATGATAAGGCACAATTTGGATTCTAGATAATAAACACAAGGTAATAAGACCAAATCCAATGATAAGGCACAATTTGGATTATAGTTTATAAACACAAGGTAATAAGACCAAATCCAATGATAAGTCACAATTTGGATTATAGTGTATAAACACAAGGTAATAAGACCAAATCCAATGATAAGGCACAATTTGGATTCTAGATAATAAACACAAGGTAATAAGACCAAATCCAATGATAAGGCACAATTTGGATTATAGTTTATAAACACAAGGTAATAAGAACAAATCCAATGATAAGGTACAATTTGGATTATAGTGTATAAACACAAGGTAATAAGACCAAATCCAATGATAAGGCACAATTTGGATTCTAGATAATAAACACAAGGTAATAAGACCAAATCCAATGATAAGGCACAATTTGGATTATAGTTTATAAACACAAGGTAATAAGACCAAATCCAATGATAAGGTACAATTTGGATTATAGATAATAAACACAAGGTAATAAGACCAAATCCAATGATAAGGCACAATTTGGATTCTAGATAATAAACACAAGGTAATAAGACCAAATCCAATGATAAGGTACAATTTGGATTATAGTTTATAAACACAAGGTAATAAGACCAAATCCAATGATAAGGCACAATTTGGATTATAGATTATAAACACAAGGTAATAAGACCAAATCTAATGATAAGGCACAATTTGGATTATAGATTATAAACACAAGGTAATAAGACCAAATCTAATGATAAGGCACAATTTGGATTATAGATTATAAACACAAAGTAATAAGACCAAATCTAATGATAAGGTACAATTTGGATTATAGATAATAAACACAAGGTAATAAGACCAAATCTAATGATAAGGCACAATTTGGATTATAGATAATAAACACAAGGTAATAAGACCAAATTCAATGATAAGGCACAATTTGGATTATAGATAATAAACACAAGGTAATAAGACCAAATCCAATGATAAGGCACAATTTGGATTATAGATAATAAACACAAGGTAATAAGACCAAATTCAATGATAAGGCACAATTTGGATTATAAATAATAAACACAAGGTAATAAGACCAAATCCAATGATAAGTCACAATTTGGATTATAGTGTATAAACACAAGGTAATAAGACCAAATCTAATGATAAGGCACAATTTGGATTATAGATAATAAACACAAGGTAATAAGACCAAATCCAATGATAAGTCACAATTTGGATTATAGTTTATAAACACAAGGTAATAAGACCAAATCCAATGATAAGTCACAATTTGGATTATAGTTTATAAACACAAGGTAATAAGACCAAATCTAATGATAAGGTACAATTTGGTTTATAGTTTATAAACACAAGGTAATAAGACCAAATCTAATGATAAGTTACAATTTGGATTATCTATATATATAAAAATGAATGTTTGTATGTTTGTCTGTTGGTTGGTTTGTATGTCCGGTATACAAATTCGCAGTAGTTCACTAATTCAAACCAAAATTTCCATACATAGGTAAAAAATAACGAGGATGACGATAGGCTATTTTAAAATATATATAAATCATTTATTAAAACTATATATTCAAATTATTCAACTTAGCTCACGAGCAGCGCCCTCTAGAACACTCAGGCGGGCGACGGTGGCGCGCGACGATTGGTTGCCGGCGCAGCACGTGACTGCCCTGCCCCCTGCCCCCCCCCCCGCCGAGTAAATGAGATCTCCCGGGTGACGGCCGGCCGAGCAGCGCCCTCTAGAACGCGTGACGATTTTGACGGCGCGGGGCGCTCCCAGTTGGACAGTTGCGCGGGGGCAGAGTGACCTCGCGGGTGCCCTCCGGGAACTACGTCCATCTTCCATATGTAATATACATTTAATCGTGTAAACCCGGGCGTTGCCCGGGTCATTCGTCTACAAATTCGCAGTAGTTCACTAATTCAAACCAAAATTTCCATACATAGGTAAAAGAATACTGGGTTTAGTTTGATTATCAGATACAAAATTTTATCGGGAAAAATTCCAAAAAACAGAGACCACGGGCGAAACAGGGTACATTTAATAGGGTAAAACCCGGGCGTTGCCCGGGTCATTCGTCTAGTAGTTTATAAACACAAGGTAATAAGACCAAATCCAATGATAAGTCACAATTTGGATTATAGATAATAAACACAAGGTAATAAGACCAAATCTAATTATAAGGTACAATCTGGTTTATAGTTTATAAACACAAGGTAATAAGACCAAATCTAATGATAAGTTACAATTTGGATTATAGTTTATAAACACAAGGTAATAAGACCAAATCTAATGATAAGTTACAATTTGGATTATAGTTTATAAACACAAGGTAATAAGACCAAATCCAATGATAAGGTACAATTTGGATTATAGATTATAAACACAAGGTAATAAAACCAAATCCAATGATAAGGTACAATTTGGATTATAGATTATAAACACAAGGTAATAAGACCAAATCCAATGATAAGGTACAATTTGGATTATAGATAATAAACACAAGGTAATAAGACCAAATCTAATTATAAGGTACAATCTGGTTTATAGTTTATAAACACAAGGTAATAAGACCAAATCTAATGATAAGTTACAATTTGGATTATAGTTTATAAACACAAGGTAATAAGACCAAATCTAATGATAAGTTACAATTTGGATTATAGTTTATAAACACAAGGTAATAAGACCAAATCCAATGATAAGGTACAATTTGGATTATAGATTATAAACACAAGGTAATAAAACCAAATCCAATGATAAGGTACAATTTGGATTATAGATTATAAACACAAGGTAATAAGACCAAATCCAATGATAAGGTACAATTTGGATTATAGATTATAAACACAAGGTAATAAGACCAAATCCAAATAAATAAATAGTGTGTGACGTTTTAGCGTTGTTACCATCGTCAGATAATCAGCACTTTTGTCTGAAGAAGGTTACAATGCTGTTACCGAAACGTCACGCACTATTTATTTATTTCGATTTGGTCTTATTTTCAAATTATTTGACAAACATAGCAGTTTTAATCTTCTCAGTTATGCGGGAAGAATGTTGTTTATTTGTTAAGTGAACTGATCTCCCACGTCATTGCACCAATGTGGCCATGTTTGTATATAAAAGAGGGTTGAAACGGAATGCGAGGAGTCGTGGAGTGGTGTTCGAGTGGAGACGCTTAAAGCGTTCTCTGTGTGCTTGTCTGGTGATCTCCTTGAGTACCTGTGAAACCCCGGTCCGTTCCTTATCAACGCTGCAAATAAAAGATAAATGCTGTTTTTATTTTATTTAACAAATCGTGTTTTTTTTTATTCACCCCCTTTTTGTTGTTGGTGTTGTACTCTTGAGTGTACCTTTTTCTGTGTTTAATTTACTCTTACTGTAGACCCTAGTTTATTGTTTTTTGTGTGATAACCCGTAATAGTAACTTTTTCATTATTACCTTGTCTTTATTTGTTGTGATGTGGCTGTGTTTTTCTCTGAATCAACTTCCAACCAAAACAAATCATCTTCAGAATGATTTTCTTGGATTACAGAGCTGTGAACTGCCAGAGGTAACCTGAGTCACCGGACCTCCCAGCCGCCCAGGACGGTAATTGGCAGGAAGGCTCTTGACTCACCTCTTCCGGATGTACAGGGGAATACCGTATCCATTACATCATGAATTATTCAGCACCTTGGAATTTGTCGGCACTTTTTTACACTTCTTTTTATGCTACAATATAATACGGCTTGTGATTGTAGAACGACAATTATACCGCAAATGTTTCTTTTCAACGATAAATCGAAATTTATTTTAAGAAGAAATAACGACTATCTCTCGAGAGGTGTCCTCTAGAGGGGTGTACTCTAAAGTGAGGTTCTACTGTATTTAATACACCTTTTCTCAAATATTACAAATAACTTTTCAATATAAAATATTTCAAGAATCGTACATTACACCTACAGTTAATTCTTGAAATGCTCTCTCGTTAGATCAATAAAAAGAACAAACCGAAATTTGCGATTGCAACCAAAGGATAAAAGAAGTATAACGAAGTTTGACAATTATCCCGCGAATGTTTCTTTTGAACCAAAAAATCGAAATTTGTTTTAAAGAGAAATAACGATTATTTCTAACCTTAGGGATAAAGCATGAAAATATGAATTGTGAAGAGTAATGATAAACGGAAAAATAAAAGTGTCCAGGGAATCGAACCCACAATGTTCCGCTTACCGGGCAGATGCCTTGTCCACTAGGCTACCCTGGACATAATTTCCCGTTTGTAAATATTATATAAAGTTAATTTATAATACAATATAATGCAGCTTATGATTGTAAAACGACGTTTGACAAGTTTTACCGCAAATGTTTCTTTTGAACGAAAAATCGAAATTTATTTTAAGGAGAAATAATTACTAACCTTAGGGATGAAGTATGAAAGGATGAATTGTAAAGAGTAATGATAAACGGAAAAATAAAGTTTCCCATCCCTGGACACTTTTATTTTTCTGTTCATGATTACTCTTCACAATTCATCCTTTCATACTTCATCCCTAAGGTTAGAAATAATCGTTATTTCTCCTTAAAATAAATATCGATTTTTCGTTCAAAAGAAACATTTGCGGTATAAATGTCTAACTTCGTTCTACTTCTTTTTATCCTTTGGTTGCAAACGCAAATCTCGGTTTGTTCTTTTTATTGATCTAACGAGAGAATTTCAAGAATTAACTGTAGTTGTAATGTACGATTCTAGAAATATTTTATATTGAAAAGTTATTTGTAATCTTTGAGAAAAGGTATATTAAATACAGTAGAACCTCTCTCTTTAGCGGACACCTCTCCACAAAAGACAGTTTTCATTTGCAAAATTACCATTTTTACTATTCACAACTGATAAGGAACCATAATGATAGTTTCCATCATTCTTTATACCAGGTAGAAACCCCCCCCCCCCCCCCCCAAAAAAAACAGACCTTCCAACTAAACAGAAGGGAATCGACACAGTTGGCCAGATGGAAATCTGGTCACCTGCGCCCCCTGGTCTATAAAGAGGGAGCCTAAAACTGCTCCATGTTAACTAGATGCAAAACCGAAGAGGCCACTCCCCAACATATATTAAATTGCATTGGAAAGGACAAAGGATCCCTGTACAGAGAACCAAGAAGAGTTCTTGAGCTTCTTTACGAGCACGACCTCCAAGATCTTGTCTAATTTAGACTAAAAGGATAAGTAAAAAAAAAAAACTATTTATCAACTCTTCGGTAAGAGGACATCTCTCCCTAAAGGACACTTTGGCTCTGCAATTAGGTGTCCTTTACAGGCTATTCTACTGTATATGTGGAAAAATAATATAAAATAAAATAATAAAAAAGGGCAAGTGTTAGTATTAAAATAAAAAAGGCATATCCTGACCACGAGCACATGAACTTTTTGACTTTAAATCTGTCTTCTAAAAAGCTCATATGCTCGTGGTCAGGATTAAATACAAGGCTGGGTCAATAAGTAATGCACAATCATCAATAATGTTTTTATTTAACAAACCATAAACGTTGTATATATGAATATTTAACTATTAGCTATATATCATTCAATATATCTCTTCTGTACATATTTGGTCCAGCGTTCTTTCCAACTCACAACTTTGGTAAAATGCTACATCTTGTTTTCTGAACCACCCTCTAACCTCATGAAGTAACAATTCATCATTTTCAAATGTTCTACCGCGTAGAGAATTCTTTAATTCACCAAACAGGTAGAAGTCGGAAGAAGCCAGTTCAGGACTGTAAGCTGGGTGAGGCATCAAAGTCTACCCATATATGGAAATTTGAGCCAATATATGTTGTATATTGATATGATGAGAATAGATTTTATTTCAGTAATATATGTATATGTTTGAATATAATTTTGAAAAATAGAAAAATTAATTTCTGATTTTGAATATATTAGTATTTTGCCAATGGTATGCAGAGACCTGACATCTTGAAAAATATAAGTGACGGAAGAGAGATATCAATGTGTCTGGGACTGCCACATGATGACAGATTACTGCTGGAATCTGTCCCGCGACCTGTCGGAATACACTAATAAGATTAGTATGAAATAAAGTATGAAGAGGAGCTTCTTTATACACATTTATTCGCGCTAGCTTTCGAACCTGCATGGTTCTTCATCTGGCATGGATAGCTTTTACACTAACCTTTAGTGTTGTTGTTGTTACTTTATTTCATACTAATTTGATCGTGATAAGAGTTATTCCTTAAAAAACACTAATAGGAGAAAATCAAAAAGGTTGAAATTCATGAAGGATTGACTGTGCCATTTCACTTTTTTTTTTTGTATAGATTCGGTTTTCTTATACTACAGTAAATAAAGTACCTTTTGGTATGAAAAAAAAATCTTGAAAAATATAATAAAACAACTGTAAAACACTATTTGCTTTAATTGAGCTGATAAAAAAATGAGGAAGAAATTCATGAATTGAGGCGTGATGAACAAAGAAAAAAAATTGATTACGTATTTACATATTAGATAATAAAAAGGTATATATTGGATTTAATAAAATATTTATTTGCCAATATTTCGAGGCATTAAAGGTTGGCGTTCAGCCAGCCGAAATATTGGCAAATAAATCTTTTATTAAATCCAATATATGCCTTTTTATTATCTAATTAATTAAATATGGATTGCTCTATTTTCAAAACGTATTTACATATTTACAGAAGGTTTTGTGGCTACCAAAGGAAATCAAAGGCAATCCAAAGGAATTCGCGTGCACCATTCGCTTTATGCGAACTCTTTACGCCAGATGCCGGCCAAAGGAAAAGAGAGAGTTGGTTTCCAGTAAAGAAGATTATAGAAAATTTAACAAATTCTGTAGACTCTATCTCAAATGCCGTGGACCTTAATTACATTAATAATTAAAATTTCTAGTTTTAATTAGTATAGTTTTTTTATTGCTATTATTGTTTTGGAATGTTCTATATTGGTGCCATTGGTTTAGTGGTTGTAATTCTAAAGATATATTGGGGATAATATGTGTGTAAATAATCTTTATTTCTTGTATAATTTATTGATCTAAAATGTAAATTTAAATAACTTTCACTCTCTCTCTCTCAAACTATAAATAATTTGTATATATATTTTAAACTATGTACATAAAATAGATTAAACATTTACATGCAAATATCCACATAGGATATAGCGTGTGTTTTGTAATAAATAAATAAAGGTTTTACGAGCTACTAACCGTAAGAAATGGTAGCATTAAAACACGAATTTTTCTTTTAAATATAAATCAAACTTCTACTGGCTAGTGTGGAATCAGCCGCGTTCTAGTCTTCACTTTCCTCATCCAAATAGACCACGACATTCGGAGATTCTATTAATCTCCTCCGAACGGTGACTGAGGCCTTGTAGAATTTATATAAACCAAAAAGAAGTCCTTACTGCGATGAAATAATATTGGGAGGGCTTTTGGCTTATCAGTGGTGAATCCTCCCTGCATTTTCGTCAATTTAATCTACCAGACTGCTTCTTAGAGTTCTAATACTGTATTAGACGATTCTGCTTATATATGCTGCAAAGAAGGGTGAAATCTTAGAATAGTATTCAAGCAAAATAGACATAAGATTTTTCATCGCAGTAAGGACAGCAGAAGTTTGTTTTGTGTTATAAAAAAGAAACATTCGTTCTTTATAATGCTTCCATTTCTTATGTAAGGATGGCACATTATAGCCTTGTAATTAACCAAAGTGTATGGTTTTTAAACTCGCACATACAGCTTTATTAAGACCACCGGTCTTATACAGATTCACCACAGGAAGGAAGCATAGATGGAGCTCCTATACTCCAGGCAGCACAGAACCCAACAACAGCCTCCAGGTCCGACGCATGTCCAGTGGCCACACGTTCCTTCGTGCATACTTCAAGGTTAGCGTATCACTGAACATTCTAGTGTGGAATCAGCCGCGTTCCAGTCTTCGCTTTCCTCATCCAAATAGATCACGGCTTTCGTTGATTCTATTAATCTCCTCCGAACGGTGACTGCGGTCTTGTAGAATTTATATAAACCAAAAAGAAGACACTAATCAAACATCATTGTATTAATCCAGTTATAATCTGTTGACCATCGAATTGAGACAAGGATAAATCACCCAAGAGTTCCCCTCTTTGTTTCTCCAAACAACAGCAACCAAATATTGTATGCATGATTTCGTCTTGTATTCTGATATTACGCACATCACATTTTTCATACAAATAATGATTTTAAAAAATGAAAACAACAATAGATTTTCATAAAGATAGAGGCTGCGTGGCCGGAATTCATTGTTCTTCAAATTAAAGATACTTCGGCCAGTAAACTTTTTTATAAAAAAGGTATAAAAAGAAGTTAAATTTTTACACAAATAAATTTACTGGCAAAGAGTTTCTTTTAAATATCATCAGATATTATCTCTACAGACCTTACTGCAATGATATGAGTTATTGAATGAGAGGGCTTGGCTCATCAGTAGTGAACCCTCAAAACCAGTCCAATACAATAGTAGAGCGGTCTAGAGATTAATTTGGCGAAACCGTTGAGAGGGTTCACTACTGATGAGCCAAGCCCTCTCATTCAATAACTCATATCATTGCAGTAAGGTCTGTAGAGATAATATCTGATGATATTTAAAAGAAACTCTTTGCCAGTAAATTTATTTGTGTAAAAATTTAACGATAGATGGGAATAAAATTTAATTTACTAATATATATTGGTTATGAAAACATATTTTGCGGAAGAGCTTTGCTCGATGCAATACCTTGAAATTATATGTGTAGGCGCCATCCCGACCAGAGAGCCACAGATAAACAGATTATAAACGCACAGAATATAGAATCCGAGCTCCCCAGTAGAAGGAATACCCGGAAGACGACGGTACTCTCTGTTATATGTGTTGTTCACTATTATGATTTTGTTCTAATAAACACTACTAAATTATTTCGTTGGATCCTCTCTTTCTTTTTCCCAGTAAGAAACGCCTACGGAAGCCAACAGAAATTCAGAAGTGGGATAGTCCTGAAGAAAATTGAAGATTCACTGGAATAATTTGGAAACGAGAAGGACGTGGCGCGGTGACCGATCAACGTAAGAGGAGTTGCATGGTATGTACGAAATTTAATTACCTATTCCTAAAAGTATTATTACAAGTCACCTCGGTAAAATATTATTGCAAAATCATCTCGATAAGAAAGTATTTTAAAGTAAAGTGAAGTATTTTAAAGAAAGTATTTTAAAGTAAAGTGAAGTATTTTAAAGAAAGTATTTTAAAGTAAAGTGAAGTATTTTAAAGAAAGTATTTTAAAGTAAAGTGAAGTATTTTAAAGTAAAGTACAGTATTCTAAAGAAAGTATTTTAAAGTAAAGTAAAGTATTCCAAAGAAAGTATTTTTAAAGTAAATTGAAGAAACAAATAAAAAGTATTATCGCAAAGTATCGCGGTAAAAAGAAAAAAAAAAGTATTGTCTCAAAATTACCAAAGAAAAGTTGATTTCGTTTAAAGAAATAATTGAAACAGTACGTATCTGGTTTAGTCAGTTTTATTTGTTTATTTAAAAAAAAAACTTTGCCTTGTTTATTTTTCCTTTTGAAAAACATGACTTACTTAGCGAAAGTAAGGAAATGCGATTTGAGCAAGTTGGCGTATGAACTCGGCGAGGTAGTACCGCCAGAGAGCAGGATCGTCGACTTAAAACGCCTTATCCTGAATAGTCAATCTTACGAAGAAGAATTCGCAAAGCAACTGTTGGAGACTCTGATCGAGGAACGGGAACAAACAGAACGAGCAGAACGGGAGCGAATGGAACAAACAGCACAAACAGAGCAAGCAGAACGTATAGAACGGGAACGAAAAGAACAAATGGTAATGGAATTCGAGCTTGAGAAGCTGCGCATCCAGACTACACGCGGAAACAACGATACGTCTCGAAGTACCAGCAATGACTCACATTACGAGATACGTAAACTGATGCCCAAGTACGAGTCGAAGGACAATGATTTGAGTTTTTACCTAATTATTTTCGAAAGACAGGCAAAGCGACTAGGATTGGATGAAGACCAATGGGCGTTCAGCCTCCTAGGATTGCTACCTTACGAAATGACCCAATTAATCGCTCGGGAGACAGAAGAACAAAGCGGCGATTATAGGTTCGTGAAAAGGTTGCTCCTAAAACGGTACAAGTTGAGCCCCGAACAATTCAGACAAAAATTCGAGAAGCACGAGAGATCTCAAAAGGGTTCCTGGAGAGACTTCGCTTTCGAATTGCGAGGATATTTCAACGAATGGATCGAAGGAATGAACGTGGAAAATTTCGACGCCCTAAAGGATTTGTCCGTCACTAACCAGCTAAAGAAAAAAGTTCCAAATGTGCTGCGTAATCATCTCATTGACGATTGGACCAAGTTAAACAACCCAGATGAGTTGGCGGATAAACTGGACGAGTACGAAAATGTTCGCACCGAGATGGGACCTCCGCATTGGAATGCGAAACACCTCATACCACCGTCGTTTCAGCAGAAATCTGCGAGATTCCCCAACCAAAGCGAAGTTAAAGAGACTAAACAAGGAACGAATGTTTCGAGTAGAGAGGCTGCAAGGAACGAAATCAGTGAAAAGTATCCTAACACCTCGAGGAGAATGGTCAACCGTGCAATCAGAAACGACAAGGGAGAACCGAAGTGCTTCAACTGCAATCAGTTTGGACACATTGCCAGAGACTGCCCAGCACCCAGGACTACGTTGACATGCCGAGGATGCGGTCAAACGGGACACAAGGAAAGGAATTGCACAAGACCCAAAGAAGGACTAAAAGTAGCCAACCTGGAAGTCGAAGGACTGGAGACTGTCCCGCCAGATGTATATTTGAAGGATGTCAAGATCGACAACAAGGAAACCGTGAAGGCAATGATAGACACCGGGAGCAGCAGTTGTCTAATGAGAGAATCGGTCGCAAGGAGGATCAGCGTCGACATCGAACCAGACTCGACTAGTCTGTACGGCATCGGTAACCAGACCGCACCAGCTGCCAGGACCGTTGGGAAGACGACAGTCGACCTGGAGATTGATGGCATCGTCGGAAGGGAAATCACTGTATTCATTGTCAACGATGATGCCCAACCCTATGACCTACTAATTGGAAGAACATGGACAGATCTGCCCTACGTATCCTTCGCCAGAATTGGTAAAAACTTGCATATTGGCTATTCATCCGAATTTCCGTTTGCTAATCTGCAAGAAGAAATCAATTCGCGTCGCATCGAACTGAGAGCAACCGAAACTGTTCAGTTGGAGAGCGACTCCATTAACTTTACAAGTGCAATCACAGACGAGGTAAAGGACGGATATGTATTGTTCACAGGAGTAGATGACGCCTGTGTCGATTCCCTATTGGAAGTGGTCGACGGAAAGACGACCGTACCCATCATCTCAGCTGGCAAGGGCAAGTTGAGAGTAAGGAAGAACCAATGTGTAGGGCGAGTTGAACTACTGAACCTTGATGATATTGTTGTTAACCTGGACGTCGCAGAGGATTCGTTTCAGACTAAAAATGAAGAGAAGAGGGAAGGACAAGACCAAATGAAACGTAAGCGCCCCATACTGCCTGAGGACATCAACGTCAATCATTCTCTGACTTCGAAAGAGAGACAAGAAATCCTAGATGTAGTAAACGAGTATAGAGACTGTTTCGCTCTTGGCATGGAGGAATTAGGGTGCACCGATGTCACCAAGATGGACATTAAGGAGGTTGATGGAAGCAAGCCAGTCTGTCTGAGACCGTATAAGACGACTGCAAGTGAACGCGAAGCAATCAGGGAGATTGTCAGAGAGTGGAAGGACAATGGAATAGTCACGGAAACTAGATCACCCTACGCTAGTCCCGTCCTACTTGTGAGGAAGAAAACTGGAGATCATCGTCTGGTGGTAGATTATAGGAGACTCAACACTCAAACAGTTAAGGACAAGTTCCCATTACCAAGGATAGACGACCTTCTGGAAGGCCTAAGGAATGCGAAATTCTTCACCACTCTGGATCTGGCGCATGGATATCTGCAGATACCACTGACCGATAAGGCAAAATTAAAGACAGCATTCATCACCCCAGATGATACAGGTCAATTCGAAAGGATGATTTTTGGACTCGCCAACGCACCAGCTGAATTTCAAAGACTGATGCACACTGTCCTAGGTCCGCTGCTGAACAAGAAGGCATTCTGCTATCTCGACGACGTGATTATCCCGGCAAAGGATTGGCGGGAGATGATCGAAAGGTTGAGGGAAGTCCTCGAAAGAATAAGATCAGCGAAGTTGACACTGAAACCCTCTAAATGTGAGTTCGGAAGGAGGGAAGTTGAGTTCTTAGGGTATGTCATCAGTACAGGCGGACTTAAGCCAGGCCCAAGAAAGATCAAGGCGATAGAAGAATTTCCAGAACCCAAGAATGTCCACGACATACAACGCTTTCTGGGACTGACGAACTTCTTCAGACGATTTGTAAAGGACTTCGCGAGGAAAGCAGAACCGCTAAGCAGACTTACGAAGAAAGGTTCACAATTTGAATGGAAGGAAGAACAGCGAAGGTCATTTGGAGGACTACGAAAGGATCTGGTCGAATATCCGGTACTAGCTCATTACAACCCTGAACTCAAGACAGAAGTACATTGCGATGCGAGTGCTGAGGGATTAGCAGGAATGGTGCTACAGATGGACGAAGACTGCAAATGGCGCTTGGTCTACTGTGTGAGCAAGAAGACAACAGAGGCCGAGAGGATGTACCACTCAAGCAAATTGGAGCTGATGGCGATAGTGTGGACCTTGGATCGACTACGTCAGTTCCTCGTAGGAATCAAGTTTACAGTGGTTACAGATTGCCAAGCACTGGTCTACATGAACGCGAAGAAGACTACAAATCCTCAGATAGCGCGATGGTACAATCTGATTCAGGAATACGATTTCGAAATTCGACATAAACCAGGGGAGAAGATGGCCCACGTAGACGGAATGAGTAGAGCTCCAGTCGACGACCCTAGAGACACGATGGAGGAAATCGTGGAGAAAAACCTTGAAGTGTGCCTCACAATCACACTGGAAGAACAAATCTTGATGATTCAGCATTCCGACCCTGAATTGAGAGACCTGATCCAGATCTTTCGAAAGGACCCGTGTGATAGGACAGTAGGAGAACAAAATAGAATTAACGACTACAGCTACAAAGGAGGCAGACTTTTCCGCATGGTGAAAAATGGAGAAGAGGAACGAGCCCTGTATGTTATACCCAAAAGTATGAGGAAAAGCTTAGTTGTCAAATTCCATGATCTAATGGGACATTTTGCGACTGATAGGACTGTCAACAAAATTAAGGAATTGTACTGGTTTCCTTCAATGAAGAGGTACGTTCGACGCCATGTGGCTATGTGTCTCGAGTGTCTATTTAACAAAGTTCCCGGTGGAAAACAACAAGGCTTCCTACATCCCATTAAGTCAGGCAAGAGACCGTTTTCCATCGTACACATGGACCACGTAGGCCCCTTCGTGAGAAGTACAAAAGGTAACCAGGAACTTTTAGTGATTGTCGATAATCTGACAAGATTTGTCCGATTAAGCCCTGTAAGGAATACATCGACGCAGAACGTCCTGAAGGTAATGAAAAGTTTTGTGAATGATTTCGGACTACCCGACAAGATCATCAGCGACAGAGGGTCATGTTTTACCTCAAGGCAATTTGAAGAATTCTGTCGAGGAAATGGAATACATCATACTCTGAACTCTACGAAACATCCGCAAGGGAACGGGATGGTCGAAAGAGTGAACCGAACAGTATTGTCCACTATAGCAACCAGTATCGAGGATCCGCGACGGAAGGATTGGGACCTGAAGATCAAGGAGGTAGAGTGAGACCTGAACAATGCGGTGAACAAGACGACGAATAAAACACCGTTCGAAACACTCCACGGCTATTCCCCTCGATTCCACGATGGGATACTTAGAAGATTAGCCGACGAAGACGTGGACCCATGGACCGAGCCGGATAGAATTCAAGAGAGTGTGAGATCCCAAATTGAGAACAAACAAGAAATTATGAAGACATACTACGATAAGAAGAGGTGCCGTACAATCCAATTCGAAGTAGGAGAAATTGTAGTGATGAGGCATGTACCCAAAATGACGGGTGAACCAACCAAGGCACAACCCAAATATCGAGGACCTTTGATAATTACCGAGGTTCTGCCAAGCGACACGTATAGAGTGACTCAGTTAAGCGAAAGAACCAGTGGACGGTTCTACACGACAACGGCCCATATCAGTCAACTAAAGTCTTGGCACAGTGAAGAAGATGACTCAGCTACAGAAGAAAGTCCGGACGAGGAGCCAGAAGTAGAAGATACCCCCCGACGCAACCCACGACGTTCCTGCAACGCAAGGTTCAATCGAGGACGATTGAAATCCAGGAATGGCCGAATGTAGGCGCCATCCCGACCAGAGAGCCACAGATAAACAGATTATAAACGCACAGAATATAGAATCCGAGCTCCCCAGTAGAAGGAATACCCGGAAGACGACGGTACTCTCTGTTATATGTGTTGTTCACTATTATGATTTTGTTCTAATAAACACTACTAAATTATTTCGTTGGATCCTCTCTTTCTTTTTCCCAGTAAGAAACGCCTACGGAAGCCAACATATGTATGTAACCTCTATAGACCTATAAGCTTATGTCCATAGTTCACTAAACACCCCTAAGCTGCCTTCCATAGAAAATGCAGGGTATATAACAAAACCAGTCCAATACAATAGTAGAGCGGTCTAGAGATTAATTTGGCGAAACCGCTGAGAGGGTTCACTACTGATGAGCCAAGCCCTCTCATTCAATAACTCATATCATTGCAGTAAGGTCTGTAGAGATAATATCTGATGATATTTAAAAGAAACTCTTTGCCAGTAAATTTATTTGTGTAAAAATTTAACGATAGATGGCAATAAAATTTAATTTAATAAAAAGAAGTAGAACGAAGTGGAACAATTATACCGCAAATGTTTCTTTTGAACGAAAAATCGAAATTTATTTTAAGGAGAAATCAGTTTCCCATCCCTGGACACTTTATTTTTCCGTTTATCAATACAATAAAAAAGATTTACTGGACGAAATATCTTCAATTTGAAGAACTATGAATGTTGGCCAGGCAGCCTCTATCTTTACAATAATTAAGACCAATTTTGTTCCCGAGGTATTCAAGTTGGCAAGGCTGAGACAATAAAAAAGATTTACTGGCCGAAGTATCTTTAATTTGAACAACAATAGAATTATATAGTATAAAGTCGGGTCATCTGACATCCATCTGAAGATAACCACCTTGGTTGTCATCTCTTCATCCGAGAAGGATGGTTATGATGAAAATTGACCATTGAGCTGTTGAAAGAACAATTTTGAATATACAACAGTTAATTTGTTTTATCATCAATACTCTTTGTATTTTCTTTAATATACAAAATGGAATTGAGACTGATATGTAATTTCTGTATAATATGCCATTTACGAAAGAAAAATAGATATATCCTTATCGTGCAACTGAAAGTTACTGATGGCGGGGGTATCTATCTGAATAAATATCACCTATTCGTTGATTTATAATTATTCCAGAATTGGTCAAATTCCCATTATTGATTAATCAAAAAAAGCTAACCATGTACGTTTCGTAATTTATTCACCTTATCCCAGTATAATATTACATTTGTAATATTAACATCCTATAAAGCTATATCCCAAACTCAGGGATATTTGCGTCAATACATTTCTAATATCATATCAAATTGGCTATATACAAGGATAAAGGTCAAGGAGAAAAAGACATCTGCCAAGTTATATTTGCATAAATCAATAATGATCTTAATTATCATTGTTATAGGATAAATGTCAATTTTATCTCGGGGATTGCTTGAGTTCATCTTGCCCTTCTATTTTTGAACATATCCGAATTAAATTCGAATTTGTCCAAATAAATCCAGTGAGATATATGGGACCGGATCAAATTGGACATGGTCAGATAAAAAGAAGACAACCAGCCGGCTATAAACCACGGTCAGATGGGGCGATACCCCGGAGGACAGCTGCCTGTGGTGCCACGGCAATAGGGGCCCGCTCGCCCAGAGATTTCAGCTGCCCCTCACCGTGTCGTAACCCTAACGCCATAACTCTTATATCGTCGACATACACAACAATGGTGTGTTGTTACCTACCCCAGGTCCACATGGTCATGATAACGATGAATGAATGAATAGGTAGAGATTTGTCACCGTTTCTCTATAGTAGACAACGGGAATAAGTTGATAACCAACTGTACCAGTGAATTGTAGAAAATTAGGAAATACAAACTTCAGGATGACACGGAAATTTACTTTAGGCACAAACATTCAGAGAGAAATATATATTTATAACCCAGGGAGCCCAGAACACCAACTACCCGGGGAGTCCAGCTCACCAGTATGGACTAGTGTTGAGCGCTTTTACTAACGTCCTGTTTTGATTGCTGAGTTGAACCAGTTCACCAGGAAGTTCCATGCTGAGTCTGGCCATAGATGTAGGATTGAGGTGGGTCAGTCCAAGCAGCTGTTTACATCCTATGTCTCAGGAATACTGGACAGCTGAAGAAAAGATGATCGACTGTCTGTGGAGATCTTCTGAACAATGGATGTAGGTAGGGTCTGTTTCGAAAAGTTCGCCAGGTGAGACAAGAAATCAAATTTCAAAAGATACAAGATAATCAATGAGAGAAGTTTCCAAAGTAGAAAAATATATTTGTCGTGTTCTCTACCTAACAAAATAGCAGTTGACGAACACCACACGGTATAAAATATTTATTTCTATAAAATGGGATCCTTTCACTCTCCTCTTACACTCTATATATATCCAATCATTTTACTATAATTAATTTTCTATCAGAAAATTAATACATATTTACATATATGCTGCACTTTTTCTCCAAGAATAAAATCTGCATATGGAATCATTACAATATTTAATATAAATATTAAATTAATAATCTGTGTATAAAATATAAAAAAATACTACGCTACAATCTTCTGAAAAGTAAAAAAAAATCGTGAGGCAAGAGTTTCTTGAATAGCCCTAAATATCGTATTGGGTGATTTTTCTCATATATCCGACATTGTAAAATAGAATATTGATTATGGGGTATTTAAGCTATCTCTGGACATAAGCTTTTAGGACAGTAGAGATTGAAACTGATTTATTATAACGTCCATATAAGATTATATAAGGTTAAATACATAAAATGAATAAATAAGATTAATAATGATAGGACAATAGAATTACATATGCATTACATATATTGCCACGTGGAAAATTAGGGAAGACAAACCTCAGGATAACACAGCAATTTATTTATGGCAAGAAAAAATTATGAATGATAAACAAAAGATAAAGAATGAGGGAAGTTTACAGAGTAGCAAAATATAAACACAAAAAATGATACTCTGTTAATAATACTATGTAGATAAGTATTTATTATATTTGTGTAAAGAATGTTAATTTTTTATTATTATTTATATTTTGTTATTCTGGAAACTTCCTTCATTGCTTATCTTATACCTTATAAATTTTGATTTGTATTCTTGTCTTAAATAAATTGCTGTGTCATCCTGAGGTTTGTCTTTCCTAATTTTCTACGTTGCAATATAAAAAATAATTAGTGGAAAGTAAAGAATATAGTTTGGTAGGAAGAAGTTTGATGAGAGAAAAAGGTAAGGCTTTATTATTATTTATTTGACATATCCCAACTTGGGATACTTGCGTCTAAATACATTTTAGCAGCTTAATTTAATAAACAAAAACAAAATAAGTATATATTACAACTGACAAGTCGGTTTTCTCAAACAGAAAAGAAAATCTAAAATGAATCTACAAAAATTATTTTTGTTGCTGTGTCAAACTAAAAACCAAAAACAAAATCGGTATATATTAAAACTAGAAAATCGGTTTTCTTGAATAGAAAAGAAAATCTAAAATCAATCTACAAAAATTATTGAATTTTACATACGTGTCTTTGCTATATGCAAATTCGCACATTTCTTCGACAGGGATGCTGTTTTACTTCTGTAGCTATGAAAGATTGGGTATTATATCAATAAATGTAATGAGTTTTAGTTTTCTTTTCCACAAAAGCAGCTAGATCATCCTCCCCGATTTTCTTCAGAACTTCTTATAATACACTCATCGTTTTGTCAGCAAACACAATATGAAAGTTGCATGGTCTTTGAGAAGCAAATGCTATAACTATATAATTTTTCTGTTTGCATGTGTTTAACATACAATACATTGTTTCTTTTAAAACTACGTGGCTGTTTTAAAATAAAATTTAGGTTTTAAACATATAAGGTGGTGGTGTCTTGTCCTTCTCCATGGAAAGGGAGCTGCCACTGCCCCGTTAGTCAGCCACATTTCAGTGTTCCCTGTTCACGGTTACCGTAGCGGCTCACGACACCGTACTACAGGGCAGTCCCTTACTTATGCTGCTTCTCCAGCCAGCCACTTAGAGGAGGACTTTTGGGTAGGGATCGGATAAGGTAAAAGGAAGATTAAATTGATAAGAGATAGAATATTACAGAAATAAAAATAATAATAATTACCTTCTTGTGGTAAGAAGAATAATGAAGAATGGACCCTGTTGGAGAAAATATAAGATGAAAATATGAGAAAGAAAACTGATATATATATACAGTAATCCCTCGTTATCACGAACTCGGATTATACGAACTCTCGGTTTGCGCGAACCGTTTCTTTTCCCCCGTTAAATTTCAATGCTTTCCAAAGAGATTTTGCCGGTTAAGACGAAATATTCGGTTATGACGAAATACGAATTAAATTTAGCCCCCAGCAGAACTAATCAATTGGTTAAAACGAATTCTAATATGTTTTTAAAGGCGAGTTATATACAGTAATCCCTCGTTAAGACGAACTCAACGGGAGAACGAAATACCCTTTTCGTCTTAAAAGAATTCGTATAAACCGAATTCGTATTAGACGAATTGAATTCGTGGTATCCGGGGGTTGTACTTATGTACTACTGATGAGTAAGAAAACTACATTTCTGAGGAATAATGAATAAATTTATTTGAAAACAATATTAATGAAAATATTTTATAATTTTAAGGAACAACAATTATGTATATACATTATAAAGGACTGCGGCGTATGATTATAAAACAACACTTGAAGTTTCACCGCATAAGTTTCTTTTCTGTGAAAAATCAATATTTAAAGAGAAATATTTACTATTTCTAACTTTTTTGGATGAAGTATGAAAGGGTGAAAATATGAAGAGTAATGGCGAACGGAAAAATAAAAGTGTCCAGGGATGGGAATCGAACCCACAACGTTCCGCTTACCGGGCAGATGCCATGTCCACTAGGCTACCCTGGACGTATTTTTCCGTTCGTAAATAATACTCAAAGTAACTTATAATACATTAAAAAGGACTGCGGCGTATGATTATAAAACAACACTTGAAGTTTCACCGAATAAGTTGATATTTATTTCAAAGAGAAATATTTACTATTTCTAACTTTTTTGGATGAAGTATGAAAGGGTGAAAATATGAAGAGTAATGGCGAACGGAAAAATAAAAGTGTCCAGGGATGGGAATCGAACCCACAACGTTCCGCTTACCGGGCAGATGCCATGTCCACTAGGCTACCCTGGACGTATTTTTCCGTTCGTAAATAATACTTAAAGTAACTTATAAGCCTAGTGGACATGGCATCTGCCCGGTAAGCGGAACGTTGTGGGTTCGATTCCCATCCCTGGACACTTTTATTTTTCCGTTCGCCATTACTCTTCATATTTTCACCCTTTCATACTTCATCCAAAAAAGTTAGAAATAGTAAATATTTTTCTTTAAATATTGATTTTTCACAGAAAAGAAACTTATGCGGTGAAACTTCAAGTGTTGTTTTATAATCATACGCCGCAGTCCTTTATAATGTATATATATAATTGTTGTTCCTTAAAATTATAAAATATTTTCATTAATATTGTTTTCAAATAAATTTATTCATTATTCCTCAGAAATGTAGTTTTCTTACTCATCAGTAGTACATAAGTACAACCCCCGGATACCACGAATTCAATTCGTCTAATACGAATTCGGTTTATACGAATTCTTTTAAGACGAAAAGGGTATTTCGTTCTCCCGTTGAGTTCGTCTTAACGAGGGATTACTGTATATATACTAGCCGAATGACCCGGGCAACGCCCGTGTTTTACCCGATTGAATGTTTTGATTCAAATACTATTTGTTACAATTATAAATTGGCGCCTTAAATAAATGCATATATTAGTTAATAACTATAGCCTATGTGCTTTATCTGTCTATGTACTGTTGGCTTCCGTAGGCGTCTCTTACTGGGAAAAGGAAAGAGAGGATTCCATTTAGTTATTAACTAATATATGCATTCATTTAAGGAGCGACCCGCTCCAACACAATAGTTACAAACACCAAAAAGCGAGTGGGGGGGGGGGGGCAAAGTCAAAAACAAAGTGTCTCACGTAGTGGCGGCGCCATCGTAGCCACGTGATCGTAGCCAACCAATAGGAGAGCGCCATTCCAAAGAAAAAAAAAAGCAAACGGTGACAGAGATGACGCATGACGCTCGTAACTGTATATAGAATATATCAGTACTCTACTCCTAGTTGCTCCTGTTGAAGAGCATGTTAGACCGAAAAAGCTAAAGAAATATAATTATACAAGAACCTTAGCCCTGGATGCTTTATTGATTTTATTAAATTATAATTCAGGGGAAGAACCTTTTTAAATAGAAGAGAAAACACAGTATATAAATTGATACAAAGGTTGATTATGAGATATTTAAAGCATACATTGCTATCTTTTGTTTCGGTACTTATACTAATTGCCTAAATTACAATATTTGCAGCACAGAATATTTTTCAAATTAACTATATATTATTACTCCGCCTTTGTCGGTCCCAAGCTCGTATGAAAAAGGAGGAGGGGGAGCAGTAACAAGCTCGCTAAAAAACCTGGGCTCAGCTGGCCCGGCTGATAGTACCCTGTAAGAGCTCCAGGAATACAGAATGAGTCTGTACTCCATGTTAGAAGTGGCTGCACATGGTGTCTGTTCCTCAGAGGCAGCTATTTCATATTGGAGCTAAGTCAGTGGCCTGCTACTGAGTAGTGCTCCCAGTCTTAATGACAAAGGCAGACACATTCTACTTCATCCACATCAACAACAAGCTCTACAAACTTGATTCTCTAATATGAAATAGTGGAGATAAGAAATAAGAAGACTATATATTATCAGTTTCATGAATGTTAACATTTAAATTCCAAATATTTCGTATTTTCTAAACTACTGGGTGTAAAATAAACTTGCGGAAATTTATAAATAAACACTTGTATTCTTGTAGCTGTATACAAGTGTATATGTATATATGTTTTGAAAATAGAGCAATAAATAAATATTTAATTAAAAAGACATATATTGGGTCAAAATATCACTTATTTTATAAATATTTCAGTTGGCTGAGCGCCAAAATTCATTTTTTTTCTCCCCATTGAATAGAAGCAAACATATTTTTAAAAACTTAATTCTATTGACGTTATGTGGCGATGAGTTTGTTGTTGACACACATTAATATGTTATAGTACTTTGAAAAAGATTGGCGTTCAGCCAACTGAAATATTGGTAAAATAAATGACATTTTGATCCAATATATGCCTTTTTAATTAAAAAAATGTATATGTGTGTATACTTGTATATCAATTATGCTCAGTAATTGACGATATTTGTACCGATCAGGAACCTGTAATAACCAAACAAATAACGACAGATACATATATTAAAATTGATTCATTACAGTAAAAATGTTTATTTTACATATCAAACAAACTTCTACTATCCTTACTGCGATGAATTTTGTTTTAACTATATCATAAACATTCTTATTTTAATGTTTTTATTTTCAATATGTAGATGGCGCGTTTTTGCTTTATATTAAAATACATATATATTACCTTTGAGTTCTTTTTGATACATTTTAGATCACGCATAAAACTACATCTTATAGTAATAAATCAGATATTTTGTGAAAAAAATAAGGATATTAAAACCTTAAATTTCTAAACAA